>CM075977.1:314146139-314262724 GCA_038087875.1 Malacoraja senta
GTTGTTTGGTTAATTGGCCATTGTAAATTGTCCCTAATTAAGTGGGTAGCAGTAGCTTCTTATCCTCTTATCAGGCTTCTGCACAGTCCTTCCATAATCTAGGGTGCTGTCTGATTCACTTCTACCCCATTACGGTCATTGGACTTTGTCAATGGAACTGATGTACTACAATGCTGAGGACTATATTCTGCATTCTGTATCTTCCCTTTTGCTCTATCGATTGTACTTGAGTTTGTCGATTATATTTAATTAAAGTATTATCTGATCTGATAGCATGCAAAAACAAGCTTTTCACTGTATCGTAGTATATGTGACAATAATAAACCTATACCTAGATAGTATAAAGGAGAATTAAGGGGTAGGGGTTTGATGGTCTTGCGAGAAAGGGAAGTAAGTAGAGGAATGGGAATATTCCAAGAGCCAGCATACTCAAACCTCTTTTGCCACAAGGAAACAAAATAATTTTCAATGGCATAATACAGTGGGCTTGCCCACCGCGGATGTTGGACCCACCCGTCGGGGAGCAAGGAGGACCGTCGGAAGCTCCCGGCGAGTGCCGGGCAGCCGTCCAAGACGGCCCGGCGGCGGGTAGCCGTGGACGGGCGTGCGTGAGTGCCAGAGGTCGGACGGGCCCTCGCAGTGGGTGCCGGAGGTCAGTCGAGGACATGCCGCTGAGAACTAAGAGGCACCTGGCATTGGGGGGGGGGGGAAGGAGCAGAGAACAAAAAGGGAACCAGCGAGGGAGGAAGGAGGGGCGAGAGAACAAAGAAGGACCCGGCATTGGAGGGCCACCAAAAAAAAGAAGGACCCTTGGAGACAACACTGAATACTTTGTGACTTTGTCAGTGCACTCTACATGGCAACTTTGCATACTTGTGTATGGTTCGCAAAACAAAGAATTTCTCTGTGACCTGTAACATGTGATAATAAACTATCAATCATTCAATCCTTCATTGTCATCTTCCCTGTCACTAACCTGGGATTAAAGTGAATTTCTTCAGGTACTACTCGAGGATCAATTTCAATCTTGTTATTATCTTCATAATGATTCTGGTCATCAGGAATCCGAAATTTGCCCAACTGGACTTCTGTATCACTTAAACCACCATGTGAAATGCGGGCATAGCCCAACCTAAAACAAGAGACAGATACAGTGTGTTTACGTCAATACATGAAACAACTAGTTGAGATTTTTTTCATATATCTTGGAGCAGAAATGTAAGTCCTTGTTTTGATTTGGCTGCCTTCACCCATGCAGTGGAAACGGTGTCATAGCTTCAGGTTAGGAGGGGGGGGGGGGGGGGAGGATAGAAGTATCTGAGCTCTTCAAGTATTAATTAGATTACCAAAATAATGATCTTTCTCCCAATAGCCTTGTGATTGAACCACATATTTTGTCCATTTTAGTTAGTTACAAGTTCCTTTCTTTACAACTGCCCAGAGAGTTGTAATCTGATAGGAGCATAATTTATTGACCAAATGGAATTGAACATTTGACTGTGAAGGTCATCCAAACTAAATCTGATCACTATCACGATGAATGTGCATCATGAGATATATATTTTTAGTGCCAATTCTTTTGATGGAAAATAGTTTGGGGCAACTTTTTCATGCACATAAAGATTGAGAGTTTTGCCACACATTTGACACACCTTTTTGTTATGTCAGATAGAATATGAAGGTGCATTTAAAACGTTATTATAACAACATCAAATTAGCGACAATTTGATTAATTGGCTACCCGACCTCACCTTAAAATATATCACTTGATTAATTAAATAATATTGGTGAATTTGTGACATAATTAGGAATGAAATAAGTTTTTTAAAAATGTGCCAAAAGACTTTAATGTAGTGAATAAACAGTGAACTAAATAAACTGCAACTTAAATGTAAAGGGTTTTTATTGGCCTAAACAATAACTAACAAAAGTATATACTGCATTTAATCATAATATATGCAATACACAAGAATGGTAAATGAATGTAATTCAAGTTGAAGTACTTGTGGTATATGTCATGATCACATGCTACTTTGAAACCATATTTCAAGTCAACATTTTGCAATACAATCTTTCACAAATACACACATACATTTCAATACTAAGTTTCTCATCATAAAAACTTGTATTTCTTAATTCTATTTTGAACCTTGTAGAAATGCAGAGAATCAGAGAATACAAATTTAAGTTATTTACAAATTTCAGTAAAATAATTAATGGTTACCAAAAGGGAACTGGATCAGAGCCTTTCAAGGAAACGCTAAAAAGAAAGGGTAGGGGAGTGACCTGCATGCTTACGTATTAAAAACCACAAGATCTCATTTTACCCGTCTATGATTTTGGTGACATCAAAATAAAGCATTATTTTTATTGAATTTCTGAGATTTTTACTATTTATCCTCCTAAATATTTACCATGAACTTTACTTTTAATGTATACCAGAAGAAATGGAAACAGGAGTTGACCATTATGTCCCTGGAACCTGTTCAGCCATTCAATAAGGTCACAGCTAATTAACGTTCCTCAAGTTCATTTTCCTGTCCTTTCCCATACACAACCTTACTAATCAAAAATCTATCTATCGGTCTCTGCTTTGAGCATATTCAAAGTTTCATCTGCCACATCTTTGTGGTGCACGGAATTCCAAGGAGTCAAAACCTCTCGGAAGAAGAAATTATTCTGTATTTCGGTGTTAAACAGGCCACCCCTTTATTCTGTGCCTCTGGTCTCAGACTCTCCCACAAATGAATACCTCCTCCCAATCCCCCTATGACTCTTATGTTTCATGAAGATTGCCTCTCAACTAAATCTTAATGACTCTAGGCCCAATATGTTCTCCCTCTCCTCATCAGACAGTTCCTCCATATCTGAAACCTCTGACCTGCTTCCAAACATATACCTCTCCTTAAATAAGGGGAATGTAAGTGTTCTCATTAAATGTGGCATAATTAGTGTCTTATATAACTGTGATCAGACTTCCCTACTTTTGTTCTTTAATCCCTTTGAAGTGAAAGCCAACATTCAATAGCTGCAACGATATGCTAGCTTTGTGGTTTCATACACAAGACTTCCAAATTCATTCACCATGAACAGTAGAGCACATGAACAATCCCTTTGCCCAGTGTCTGTGCTGAACATGATGCCAAATTAAACTAATCTCGTCTGCTTTACGGATCCATATACTTCTAATCCCTGCGTATTCATGTTCATTTCAAAGCCTGATAAATGCCACCATCATATCTGCATGCTCTAGGCACCCACCATCCTGTGTGTTAACAAAACACTCACCCTGCAGGTCTCCTTTAAACTTTTCCCTGTTCACCTTTGAGCTATGTCTCTAGCTTTTGATATTTCCCACACTGGGGAAAATGGTCTGACTGTTTATTCTATTTATGCCATAATTTTATAATACTTCTATCAGATCTCCCCTCAACCTCTGATGCTCCAGAGAAACAATCCAAGTTTGATCAGACTCTCCATCTAGCCAAAATCCCTCCGATCCAGGAAGCATCTTTGTTTTCCTTTTTGCAGCCTCTGAGGCCTCCGCATTCTTCATTTGTGTTGTAACATTTCTGCAGTTTTATTTCATTTAAATGATCATTAACATTTTTTATCATACTTCTTTTCCAAGTGAACAACTTCATATTTTCACATTGTAGTCCACTCGCCAATTTTTGCCACTTAACATTTCAAGTTATTATTCTCTTATTTATCTTCCTCGCAGCTTGCCTTCACACCTACATTTATATCATGCATAAATGTGACTACAGTACATTTGCTTCTTTCTTCTAGATCATTAATATATATTGTAATTTAAATCTGTAATACAATTGAAATTGTTAAGGCAGATAGAGAACATTTTAGAAATGTATTTATCAACATTTCTGGATAGATAGATAGATAGATAGATATACCTTTAATAATCCTTTGCAGGAAATTACAATGCCACGACAGCTTCAAGACATACATAACACCACAAATAGCTTCCATACTTAACAAGTTAAAATACAAGTTAAAATACAAGTTAAAATACAATTAATTTTTAAAAGTGCAGTTATTTATGCGCATTGTATAATCTTATCGCAGCTGGTAAACAGGACTTCCTATGTCTCTCCGTTTTGCACATTGGTGCAATCAGTCTCTGACTGAAGCTGCTGCTCTTGATCACCTTCAGGGCATGGAGTGGGTGAGTGGGGTTGGTCATTATAGAACCCAGTTTTTTCAGAGATCTGGCCTCTGCCACCTGCTGGACCGTTCGTTGCTCAGCCCCGACCACTGAGCCGGCCTTCCTGATCAGTTTGTCCAGTCTGTTTTTGTCCGCTATGCGAGCGCCATCTCCCTAACAGGCCACCGCAAAAAACAGAGCACTGGCCACCACTGAATGGTAGACACTGCACAGTAGGGGTTGGCAGATGTTAAATGCCCTCAGCCTCCTTAAAAAATACAGTCGGCTTTGTCCCTTCCTGTACACCGCCTCCATATGACACTTCCAGTCCAGCTCCCTGTCAAGCTGCACACCAAGATAGAATAGTGAATCCAAAATTCAGAACGCATGAAAGTTTTCCTCTTTGAATGGACGACAACTCCCTTCTAATAATCATGTGATAAGGTAAATATACATAAGATAATATTTAATTTTGGTGAATTACCAGATTGTGGTTGAAATCAATGATTTTGATAATTTCAAGCTGCTAAAATGTTTGTTTTGGTTCTTTATGAATGTGAATAAAACCGAGCTACAATTACTGCTTTGGATTGTTTTATAATTTTTTCTCTTTTACCATTTCCTCATGTCCGACCCGAAATGTCACCCATCCTTTTTCTCTAGAGACCCTGCTGACCCGCTGAGTTATTCCTGCACTTTGTGTCTATCTTCTGTATAAACCAGCATCTGCAGTTCCTTTCTACACATGTTCTGTAATAATGTTCCACAATCAACGGCAGTCTTCCAGCATACTTTTTAAATTGCCTTTATCCTTGTATGAGCCATGTGTTTTGAGCATAGTCAGCTACTGGGATTGGAAATTAGGAATAAATAGCAAAATAAACTGATTTTCTTAATGTACAAATACATCCCAGAAATTTTGATTTTGAAACGTTAGTCAATGCACCATGGTTGAGAAAATGCATAAACCATACGAAAAGATTGAGCTCAGCAACCTTATCTATTGAAGAGATCAATTACAGAGAGGAATACTTTTATAAATTTGTATTTGATTTTTATATATACAGAAAAACAGCTCGCTATTTCACTAACCTGTGGTTGGATCTTAACACATCATAACCAATGCCAGAAACGAAGCCACTCTTTGAGGATTAAGCTGCCATCGTTCAAAAAGTTCACTAATAAATCCATGATCAAAAGATGGCTGGCAATGTGCTGTCCACTCCAAAAGATCTAGTAATCTCATTGCTATCAAAAGCTAAATGGTCACCCATTTGTCAATTTGTCTCTAAAATCCTTTAACCACCAGAATAAGGGAAAAGAGCTTCAATTATTTTTAGCTTAGTTTATTATTATTGTCACGTGTACTCAGGCACTGAAATCGCTGTCAAAACATGGGGGGGGGGGACACAATTTCTTGGCGGCCGCGCGCGCGCACGCGTGCACACACGTGAGGCTTCGGCCGAGGGCCATGTCTAGTATCTTTGCTGTGGACGGTAACATTGGGAGCTGACCTGGTTGGTGACCGACTCCAAACTCCAGCAACAGCAGGTTCGTCCGCCCCAAATCATGGGGCTTGAATCGGCCTGTTCACGGGGCCTTCCATCCCCCGGCGGGGGCTTCAACATCGGGAGCCTCGATCGCCTTGACGCAGCAATTTGACCGCGGGGCGATGGAAGATCCCGGCTGTGCCGGGCCAGGCGGTGAAAAGCCCCACGATCGGGCCAATTCAAGCTCAGCTCTATGATCTCCATGACTCTGACACATTTAAAACCCAACTGTGGACTTAATGTTTGGAGTTTTAAATAATCCTAACGTCAGACGTAGAGTAGCAACGCTAAATCCAGCTCAACTCTGCCTGTTAACCTACCAGCCATACCTGGACTTATGGGAACGACGGCCCAGGCATACGGCCAGCGTGGAGAAGCAGCGCTAAATCCAGCTCAACTCTGCCTGTCTCGCCGGGTTAACCTACAGCCCTGCATGGACTCACGCGGCACCAGTCCGAGCCGTGGAGCTAGCGGTGCTTCTCCGCGCTGGCTGTAAACCTGGGCCGTCATTCCCGTAAGTTCAGGCAGGGCTGTAGGTTAACCTGGCGGGACAGGCAGAGTTGAGCTGGATTTAACGCTACTTCTCTGCGCAGGCTGTGTGCCTGGGGGCACCGCTCCCGTCCGACTCCCAACGTCTCTGGCCACCCTGGGCGTGGGGGGATCGGGCACTCGGGTGGGGACGGGGATGGTCCAGTGGCGGTTCGGCAGCGATTGCGGCGCTGGAGACCCGGGATCGATCCTGGCTGCGGATGAGGCGCAGACCTGTGTCCAGGGCTGCCAAGAGTGTTTTTCGCTTGTGACCTATGACCTGGGCATGCAAGTCAAGCTCCGCTCTATGATCTTTGCTCCACGGACGTCTCCCTTCTCCAATCACCGCGCTCTATCCTCAGTCCCTCCCCCCTCCTTCCGCCTCTGACCGAAACCTCCCTCCAACCATAGCGCTGAATCATCATCGCCCCCTCCTCATTGCCTGCTGACCGACGTCTCTCTCGTCCAATCGGCGCCCTCTATCATCAGTCCCACCCCCACTGTCTCGCGGAAAGCAGAGATTTCACCGAGTTTTAAAATCCAGATTACAAAAAATGGGGGGGGGATCGTCCCCCCTCTCAATACGGGGGGGGGGGGATTTCCGCCCCTGCATGTACTGATGTACAGTGAAAAGCTTTTGTTTTCCGGTCAAAAAAACTATGCATGATTATATTCAAACCTTCCACATATAAAGGGTAAAGGGTACAACATAAAGTCCAATTAAAGATTCATTAAAGGTCTCCAATGAGGTAGATGGGAGATCAGGACCGCACTCTAGCTGATGAGAGGACCGTTCAGTTGCCTGACAACAGCTGGGAAGAAATTATCCCTGAATCTGGAGATAGAAACATAGAAACATAGAAAGTAGGTGCGAGAGTAGACCACCAGGCCCATCGAGCCCGCACCGCCATTCGCTCATGGCTGAACACTAAACAGACACCCTTACCCACAAACAGTAGACACAAGACACAGAACACAAGACACTACCCTCCCCTTTATATCGCTATCACCCCTCTCCACCCCAAGAACCGCGTGATCTCCTGGGGGAGCCAAAAAACCGGATAAAAACCCAGGTCCAATTCGGGAAAAAAATCCGGGAAATTCCTCTCCGACCCCAATCCAGGCGATCGACACTTGTCCAGGAGATCACTCAGGTCTTACTATACTAACCATACCTAGGTCCATATCCCTGCCCTCTCCCCGTAGCCCCTTATCCCCTTGGCAGCTAAAAAACCATCTATTTTAGACTTAAATATATTTAATGTTTCTGCTTCCACTGCTCCCTGGGGCAGTGAATTCCATAAATTAACCACCCTCTGGGTGAAGAAGTTCTTCCTCATCTCAGTTTTAAAAGAGCCCCCTCTTATTCTGCAACTATGTCCCCTAGTTCTAGTTTCCCCGATCATTGGGAACATCCTCGGTGCATCCACCCGATCAAGGCCCCTCACGATCTTATATGTTTCAATGAGATCGCCTCTCATTCTTCTAAACTCCAAAGAGTAGAGTTCCAGCCTACTTAACCTTTCCTCATATGTCAATCCCCTCATTGCAGGAATTAATCTTGTAAACCTTCGCTGCACTGCCTCCAGGGCCAGTACATCCTTTCTTAAGTATGGACCCCAGAACTGTACACAGTATCTGCTTTTTAAAACTTCTGTACCTCTTGCCTGGTAGGAGGGGGGGGAAGAAGAGGGAATGATAGAGGTGAAACTGGTTCTTGATTATGCTGGTGGCCTTGCCGTGGCAGCACAAAATCAAAATGGAGTCAGTAGGTTGTAGGTTGGTTTGCGTGATGGTCTGGGCTACATTCACAACTCTCTGTAATTTATTTGACTTCTTGGATGGAGCTGTTCCCAAACCATGCTGTGATGCAGCCTGTAATGGCAAATTTCCAACTTTTCCAGTGTCCTCATTTCCGTTGCCATTACTACACAGGTAAGTAGGAGTGATCTTACACGGATCAAATGGAACAGATTATTGAAGTAGTTGGACAAACAAAGAGATGAACGTACCAGGTTTTCCTTATTCTGCATGCAAGTTGTAGCTGGCTGTTCTGTCCCAGGTCTGGTGAAAAGCTGCATGCTCTCCTGCCTGTGGCTGTCACTTCTTGTCCCCAATGCCCATATATACACCACCCTGTGCATCTAATGACCGCCCCCAAGTGTCCAAAATAATACTGCAATATATATCTAGACAAAATAATATAATATGCCAACAGTAGCTAGCCAGAACATAAATGGCTCCTACACATCGGCCCCTAATTGTCTTACGCATATAACAAAACAATTACCAATAAACATTAAAAGGAGCTATAAAAACTTTACACATTTTCAAAAAAAAGGTATGTACTATGTGTTGGCATTTAATCTTCTCTTACTTCTTCTTATCCTTCTCTTATTGTACCTAGGTCTCAGCTTCTTGGAGCAGACATATCTTTGTTATCGGTCTTTCCAAGATGTTGCTCTTAGTCTGAAGTCGAACAGTGCGCACAAGACTTTGTGCATCTGGTATGGTCTCCAATATTCTGCACATTAGCCAGGAGCCTCGTGGTGCAGTGGAAACAACCACCACAACAATGTCACCTGGAGCAAAGCTTCTCCTTACCCTTGACCATCGTTGTCATTCTTGGATTAGAGGCAAGTATTCTTTTGTCCACCGTTTCCAAAAGAGATCTGCCATATATTGCACCTGTCTCCATCTGCATTTAATGTACAAGTCTTCCTTCACAAAGAGTCCAGGTGGTAGAATTGGCTTGGTTTTCAACAGAAGAAGATGGTTTGGTGTGAGTGCTTCCAGGTCCATTGGATCATAAGAACTCCTGGTAATGGGTCAATCATTTAAAATTGCTTCAACTTCACAAACTAAAGTTTGCAATCCTTCATCGTCCAGAACTTGTTGATTAAGAACAGAACGCAGCACATTTCGAACCATGCGGATCTGGGGGGTTAAAGTACCACCTTATCCCTCGCTGAAGCATAGCATTCTGGATCATATCCTGATTCAAGCCATTGAGTGCTTCTCTCAATTCTCTTTCCGCTCCGATAAAACTTGTGCCATTGTCTGATCTTAAAGATGAAACTTGACCTCGTCGACAGTTGAATCTTCGTAATGCATGGATGCAGGAGTCTGTGTCAAGTGTAGATGCAACTTCAAGATGTACTTCCCTGCTTGCCATGCAGGTGAAGATTACACCATACCTTTTAACAAGACTTCGTCCTCTCTTGATTTCTATAGGACCGAAATAGTCTACTCCTACATCTGTAAATGGAGGCTTGTCTGGTAGAATCCTCTCCAGTGGCATGTCTACCATATTTTGTTCTCCAACTCTTCCCCGCTGTCGTCTACACACAACACAGTCTGATATGACCTTTCTTGCTTTGATAATCCAGTATCTTTTACGGAGGTGAGACAGCATATGATTTCTTCCTCCATGTCCAAGCTGTTCATGGATATGTTGTAACTGTAGTGTTGATATGTGAAGGTCCTTCGAGAGAATAATAAGATGTTTGGCCTCTTCAGGCATCCCTAGTCTATTCAGGCGACCACCTACGGTCAGAAGTCCATCATCCAGCACCGGATCTAGCATGTACAAATGACTGCTTCTTTTGACACCATTTTTACCAGCTTCTAGTACTGATAGTTCTTCTTTGAATCTTTGTCTTTTACTGAAAGAGATGACTGCGTTTTCTGCTTGGAAAAGATCATCAGGACATAAACACTGTCTGTGGAGGGTTGCTTTAAAGACTTGCATTTCCTTTTCAACCTTTTCCTTTAGTTTGCCAGGATCTTTTTCAAGGCTGCTCACAGCAGTCTGAATCTCCTTTCTCCTTCGAGTCAACTGCAAGAGTGTTGTCCTTACTTTAAGAAGCCAAGCTACAGCAGTCTTCAGATTCCTCCATGATGAGAAATAGGTGATCAGAGAGTTTGTGGGATTCAATGGATTTTTGACAATGACGTTCATTGTGATGTCTTGTTTGATTTCTGGATCATTCGCAGAGATTGCAGATTCCAAGTGAAGCTTTGGCCATTCTCTGTCTGGCTTACAGAGAAACTCTGGTCCATTGATCCATCTCTTACAGCTTAAGAAGCAGTCTGCTGTTAGTCCTCTAGAGGCTTCATCTGCAGGATTTTCCTTTGTGCCAACATATCTCCATTGTGACACATCAGTAGCATCCCTTACAAAAGAGATCCTGTTTGCTACAAATGTTTGGGAGCGTTTGGTTTCATTGTTGATATACTTAAGCACTGTTGTGCTATCAGTCCAAAGATGGATTTGTCCAGTTGAAGCTGTAATTCTTTTTGCAGCAATGTGTGAACTCTGACAGCTAGGACTGCAGCTCTTAAGCTCCATTTGTTTTAATGGTGCCACTCTGGCTTTTCCCCATTATGAATGCAACATGCACTTCTTTGTTATCATCTTCCAGTCTTACATATGAAACAGTACCTTAGCCACTTTTGCTGGCGTCTGAAAAACGGTGCAGCTGTGCATATCTGATTTGACCAAAGCTTGCAGGCTTTATGTAACGGTCCACTTTAAATTCCACCATCTTGTTGAGATCTGCTAACCATCCTGTCCATCGCTGAGAGAAGGTTTGAGGTATGTTTTCATCCCATCCGAGTCTTTCCTTACAAAGCTCTTGCATAATCAGCTTGGCTGGCAGAGTAAATGGTACTTGAAATCCTAAAGGGTCGTATATAGAACCAACCACGGACAAGATGCCCCTTCTCGTGTATGGTCATTCCTGTGCAGCAATTCTGAACTTGAACACATCTGTTTCAACACACCAGTGCAATCCAAGTGCTCTTTCCATTGACAGATTGTCCTTGTCCAACTCCCTGGTCTCCTTGGTTCTGTTTCTTGTGGAATGGATGCCAATGCACGGCTGTTGCTGATCCACTTTGACAGCATGAATCCTCCCATTTGGCAGAGGGAAGTCAGGTCTGTTGCCATTTGAACTACTTCCTGTTCCGAAGGCATGGATTTTAAACAATCATCTACATAGAAGTTGTTCTTTACTGTGTTTGTCATCTCTGCTGGAAAGTGGGCGTTGTTGTCCTCAGCAGTCTTCCTTAATGCAAAGTTTGCACAACTTGGTGACGATGCTGCTCCAAAAAGATGTACAACAAGATCTTGCTGCACATCACCATCGGGCCACCACAGAAGTCGCAAATAGTCAATATACTTTTCTGATACCTTGACCTGATGAAACATTGCTTTGATATCAGCCATCAATGCAACCGGCTCTTGTCTGAATCTGATGAGAACTCCAATGAGTGACTTGGTAAGGTCTGGACCCTGCAGCAGTTGTCAGTTAAGTGATGTTCCTTTGAAAACTGCACCACAGTCAAAGACCACCCTTTCCTTGAGTGATACATCCCTCACCACGGGGTGTACAAGAGAATCACTTTGATTCAGCTGGTCCACTGGGACCATTTCAACATAACCATTGTCAATCATTTCTGTGAGGAAAGATGTATATTCATCATGAAATTTCTTATTCTTGCCAATCCTGTGTTTGGCTCTGGATGAGCTGCTCTGCAATGTAACGGTTATTTGGCATGCTGACGTTTCTTGTTTGAAGGGTAAGTCTAGACAATAGTGTCTATCTGTCATCTTTGCTGAGTAATTCATAATATCCAAGAACTTTACATCTTCTCTGGACATTTCCTCTGTTTCCTTGCTGGTTCTTTCACTGAAGTCATGGTTGTATTGCTTGACCAGTAGCTCCTCTAGGTTTACGATGGATATTCGATTGGCAGCAGCAGCAGGGCAGCCATTTTCATCCCTGCTTTCGTTGTCTCTTCTCAGGGGACCATAGATGACCCACCCCTGTAGGGTCTTCACAGCCTATGGTCCATCCCCTTGGCTGTTAACCAGCTCCCAAGGTTCCAATACCTTTGAAGCATTTGCCCCGATGAGTAGGTCAATGCCAGAGTCTATTTCAGGAATCTTGATATCCTTCAAGTAAGGCCATTGTATCAGGTCTTCCTATCTGGGAATGTTTAGCTGAGAAACAGGCATGGTCTTATGTGTGAACACATCAGATAGTTGAATAAAATCGTCTTTGTCCAGACTAGATATTTCCAAAGCTGAGATATGATGACTGATCACAGGCTTCACTTGGTTCATGGTATGCAAGAGAATACTAGTCTTTTGTCCTGTAATGTTCAGCCTTCTCATCAAGCTTTCTGTGCAAAAGGTAGATAAACTTCCACGATCCAAAAATGCATACATTTGCAACACTGTGCCCCCCTTGTGGCTCTTTACCTGTACAGGTTCAATGGAGAAGTTGCAGGTTTCATCCCGGCCCCAATATGCCCACACAATACGAGGTGAGGGAACAGCATTACTCATAATTGACCTCATTCTGTTCTGCATGCTCCAGCTTCTTCTCTTTGTTCTTTTGTTTAATGTGAAGTATTTCAGGATGATTTTGGTTGCACACATCACAAGTCAAACGACTCTTGCAGTCTTTGCTCATGTGTCCTATTTTCAAACATCCAAAGCAGACTCCCTTCTCCTTTAAGAAGTCTATCCTTTCTCTGTGCCCCTTCTTCCTGGGACTCCAGGAACACCGCCCCAATGTGTGACCACTTTTATTGCAGAACAAACAAGAACCTTGAGAATTGGTAGTAGATACATTTCTTCTCATTCCACTTGTCAGAATTTCTTGCACTGCTGTCTCTACAGGTATTACAGTTGTTGCAAAACTGCTTCCTCTTGGTCCTGACCTTTCCCTTGCCTTAGCAAAAGTAGAGCCTGTGACATTTGCTATTGGCCTAGCATCCTGAATGTTTCCAAAGAGTGGATCTGACAGTATCTTCACTTGTCTCTCCATGAAGTCTACCAGGTCAGAAAATCTAGCACGCTGTCCACGCTGTTCCTGTAGCTGACATGCCCTATCCCTCCACTGTTCCAGTAGCTGATATGCCCTATCCCTCCACTGTTCCAGTAGCTGACATGCTCTATCCCTCCACTTGTGTCTGAGCTTGTAAGGCAGCTTGAGAAGGATGGACTTCATATTGGAAGCAACATTCATTTCCTCCATATAGGTGAGATGTTCCATTGCATTGCAACAACCTCGAAGGAACAGTGAGAACGCTTGCAATGCCTTCACATTCTCTGGTCTGATCACTGACCAGGCAAATGCCTTGACCATATATGCAGTGGCAATCTTATGTCCATTACCAAAATGTTCTTTAAGCAGATCTTTTCCTCTTTGATAGCCCTGGGCTGGAGGCAAATGTAGGCAATTACGGACTAAGTCTTTTGGATGCCCTATTGCGTATAGCTCTAGAAAATGTAAGCAATCACTGTCATCATTAGTTTTTCTTTCCACTCCTCTCTCAAATGCCGTGATGAAAACTTCATACTGCAAAGGATCGCCATCATAAACAGGAATGTCTCTTGGTGGTAAAGTAGAAGAGGATTTTTTTTGAGCCAGAAGAGGAGTGATGTAATTTTGCCTCTGCATTAGGTTCCAGATATCACCCTGGTTTCCATCATTCAGTACGGGGTGGGGGTGGGGTTGGGGGGGTGCTAACATTATCCTTGCATTGGCTGCTGTCAGCTCAGTCTCTAGTTCCAGCTGTTCCATCTCTCTTCAATTGTTCTTCCTTTGCCTCACCCTCATGCTTGCCATAGGTTGCTGCCAGCTCACTCTCTTTTTAATTGTTCTTCCTTTGCCTCAAGTTCATGATTTTTATTCATGGCGGCAACCTGTTCCAAGAGAGCAGCCCTATCTGCCTGAGCTTTAATACGAGCAGAGGCCATTGCAGATGCACATGATGAAGAACTAGATTTGTGGCTTAATTTAGGCTTTGAGACATTTGAAACACTGTCATCAGGTCCAATGTCGTCTGAGTTTACAACACTCTGTTGTATGGCACTTTCAGCTAAGGAGTGATGTAGTTTGCTGTTCAACATCTGATTCCCACACCATTACATCTTGTATAGACCCAATAAAAGTTTCCATTCTTTGGTGAAACCACTGATTTTGCCTTTCAAGCTTTTCAGGCATTGCTACCTTCACCAATTAATTGAACCAGGTCAGATTGTACTTCATTTGCATTTTCCACTGATTTCATGACCTCTTTTAGCTTTTCAATTAACGTTAGCTTGTTTACATATCAAGTTTCTTGTCTTCTGACACTTTTCCATGAACAATTCCAAGCCTTTGTCACTGTATTTAATAACACTTCTTTTCAGAATCCTTTCCAACATCGCCATCTTGTGACTGAACTTTAGCTTTGACCACAGACATACTTGTTCACTATCCCTTTAAGACTCGTTGACGTAAAGCCGTATGCCGACAGCACAATATTTCAAACAACTGATATCATTCTGATTCTCAAGGTCACTTCTCAATTTACCATTTTAGTAGCCTTTTTACAATACAGCTTATCATATATAGCTTCTCCAATAAAGCTTAATGCTGTACGTACTCACTCTCCCTGCGCATTGGCTTTCGGGGTTTCCAATCTCCGTCAGTCAGATTAGCGCAGGTGGTGACCTTGTGAAATAAAACAATCCGTGTTCCAGGTTTTCACAAGCTCCAGTTTCACTCAAAGAGCTAGTTTTCACTTAATTGTAATGGCAAATTTCCGACTTTTCCAGTCCTCTTTTCCGTTGCCATTACTACACAGGTAAATAGGAGTGATCTTAGACCAAATAGAACAGATCTTCCAGTCGTTCCTAAGCCTTCTAAGGAAGTAGAGGAAATGTTTAAGAAAGAACTGCAGATGCTGGAAAAATCAAAGGTAGACAAAAATGCTGGAGAAACTCAGCGGGTGAGGCAGCATCTATGGAGCGAAGGGTCTCGACCCGAAACGTCACGTATTCCTTTGCTCCATAGATGCTGCCTGTCCCACTAAGTTTCTCCAGCATTTTTGTCTACCTGAGGAAGTAGAGGCATTAGTGTGCTTTATTGGCCATAGCGCCAGGACTTGAAGCTTTCGACCATCTCTACTTTGTCGCCATCAATGTATATGTGTGCTGCTTCGTTTCCTGAAGTCAATCACAATCTCCTTTGACTCACTGACATTGAGGGGGAGGTTGATGTCATGACACCAGGTTATGAGGTTACTCCATCTCATGATTATTTGATATCATGCCCACTCTGGTGGTGTCATCTGCAAACTTGGAAACTGAGTTGGACTGGTATTTGGCTGCATAGTCTTGAAAGGAATATTGTAGGGTCTGAGAACACATCCTTGCATGGCATCAGTGTTGAGGATTATTTTAGAGGATGATTTGTTGCCTATCCTCGCTGTTCTGTTGATCAGGAAGTTGAGGATCCAATTGCAGAGGGGAGTACTGACTCCTATTTTCACAAGTTTGGAGATGAGCTTGGTAGGGATAATGGAATTGTAAGCAGAGCAAGAGTCTATGACGTAGGTGTCCTTCTTATCCATATGTTCCAGAGATGAGTGTAGGGCCAGGGAGATGAAATCAGCCGTGGACCTGTTGTGGCAATAGGCGAACTGCAGTGGATCAAGGCTCCTTGGTAGGTTGGATTTAATGTGTACCATAACCAGCTTCTTGAAGCACTTCATGTTGGTGATGTCAATGCCACTGGATGGTAGTCATTAAGGCATGAGATCTTACTTTTCTTTGGCACCAGGATGATAGTGGTTTTCTTGAAGCAAGGAACTCAGAAAAGATTAGGGAAAGATTAGAGATGTCCTTGAACACTCCCGCTAGTTGGCCCGTGCAGTTCCTAAGGATGCAGCCAAGGACTTCATCCGAGACAGTAGCTTTCCGTTGGTTCACCCTCAGGAAGGCCAATCTAACTTCTGCTTCAGTGACCATGGGAAAAGGCACATTGGCCTCCCACTCATAACGAGCATAGTAGGTATTAAGTTCATCAGGGAGGGCTGCACTATCAACAGCGACTGCAGCCAATTATATTATTCAGGTCTTACCATAGTCTGCGGGTATCTATGTGATTATACTGGGACTCAGGTTTGTCCCGATATTGTCTCTTGGCATTACTGATGGCTTTGCGAAGATCGTAGTGAGATTTTTGTACCACACGGGATAGTTTGACTTGTCCGCAGTGGTCTTCACCTGGGAATGAACCTTACGGTTAATCCAAGGTTTCTGGTTGGGAAACAATTGGATTGCCTTCTTATGAGAAGGGAAGCATAACCATTAATGGAGTCAACAAGATTTATTAAAAACAACTATTAATGATAGGTGTAAAATTTGATGGAAAAAAACATCAAGAATAAATAAAACAGAAACAGCGATAGTAGAAACTGCAACAGAAAGTTGACTAATTTGATCTCTGGCATCAGCAACTACTTGACAGAGGCAGTATCTTGAATTTTCCATACAATGTTTAGTTCAATTAGCAGTAACGTACATGCATCTACTTTTGAAATTGAAATATTGCAAGTGAAATATCCAAAGATGCTAGTCTTTATATTAATAGCTGATGCTTCTGCATGGCGAGGGCTGTTGGGGACATCTCAAATCAGGTTTAAACTTAGAATAGAGCATCAAACTACTGCAGATGAATGTAAATCAGAAATTAAAATGATTTAGATCATTCAGCAGGACTGGGACCATTAACCTGAACCTTTAACTTTCATTTCCCCTACCACCTGGCATGTCGAGTTTTGTCAGCATTTTCTGACTGAATTTGGAATTTTGTAGTTTTAGTTTAGAGATACAGCACGGAAAAAGGCCCTTCGGCCCACCGGATCCACGTCGACCAGTGATCCCCGCACACTAACACTATCCTACAGCCACTAGGGACAATTTCTACATTTAACAAACCAATTAACCTACAAACCTGTACGTCTTTGGAATGTGGGAGGAAACCGAAGATCTCGGAGAAAACCCCGCAGGTCATGGGGAAAACGTACAAACTCCGTACAGACAGCACCCGTAGTCGGGATTGAACCCGGGTCTCCAGCGCTGCATTCGCTGTAAGGCAGCAACTCTACCGTTGCGCCACCGTGACAGCCCTTGTTGTCGATATCAGACCCATTTTAAGGAAATCATAATTTATCCTTTATTTCTTTTGTCTAACAGGGTTCACATGTTTAAATTCATGTTAAAACAATAACTGAAAGAATAATTTGCAGTTAATGTTTGGCTCTGCTGCAGTTGCAGATAGAGACCACCATGTGTCACTGTGAACCAGCCCATGTCTCAGCTTTTTGCCTCCATCATTAATCACCGCAGGGGAAACTTAGACAAGGAAACCAGTGGGAAATTTAAAGGATTGAGACGGTAGAAGGATTTGAACTCAAGATCCCGTGCCCCAGCTATCGGATGGTCACAATCCTCTCCCGACTTACATCCAAATTTACCAGAGGTCTCAGCCATGGGTTCTTACTTTGCAATAACCATCAACATAAAGATGATTTCCCTCTCATACCCTTCCTTCCCAACTTGACTTGGTGCAACCTTTCCAGTTATCTCTAGTATCCCATTTGTGAACTATTTGTCACCATTACTGCTGCCAAAAAAGATAATTTTCACATGATCCACGATAAAATATTCTTACCAATCTTCAGCGATTGCAAAACCATAAATTCATCAAATTATACAGATAAAGGGAGACTGCGTGAATGTGGCAAGTTCGAAAAATAAAGGGATAGGTGGGGAGGCAACCCTAAAGTCATTCACTGAGAAAAGGGGTAGAAATGATGTAGTCTGAGGGCTAAGAAATAGTTTTAAAACTTCATTTTAGTAGGTAAACTAATGGTGATATTATGCTGAAGTATTGCAACTAACCTTATTAGTCCACGGTACATGATGTACTCGCACCATCTATGCATATCAGTCTGATCTATGTCCTAAAAGAGAAAGAGAGAGAGAGAGAGAGAGTGAGAGAATGTTTATGAGTATATAGAAATTTTGGACTGGGGGCTAACATGATCATCTAAAAGTAGCCCATTGCATTTTATTCTGGTATGTTAAAGATAATTTATATATTCTCGAAACCTTGCTTTGGTAAATAAAAATAAAAAATCATGATCAACTTATTCATAAGCATATCGATTTGCAATTCAATCATATAACATTAAGGGGAAATATATTGCATCTGATTGAACTATGCTATTGTTTTACAACCAAACATCAGATTTTCACTCCAACAAAAGTAATGTGATTACAGCAAAAAGCTGCAGAAATCTGGGGGAAAAAATTGGAAGACTTTGGTAGGGAGTACATGTAATGAGAGAAACAGGTTTAAATTGTATAAAGGGGAACTTGAATAATTCAACGATTTCAAGTAACCAACTTTTTTTCTCTCCATAGATGTTGTTGTCCCTGTACACATCTGTTTCTCTCTAATTTTAAGAGATTTTAAAAGATTGATTAGATACCCAAGGAGCAAATGTTTCCCTCAGAGGGTGGGATGTAATACAAAATATGCTTTATATTTAATTCATTTCGATAAATGACAATTTACCTTGACATTTCCAATGTTTCGAAGCTGTTGGTAGTCTCTGAAGCCAGGTGCAGAAGTGATGTAACCCAAAAATACAAGAGGTTGTTGTGCTTCCTTCAGTGTATTTGAAATATACTCTGCCTGCAACTTCCTATCTAACTCATCCCTAAAAGCATACACACACACATACACACAGATTTAGAAACAGGGGAAGTCATTAAATAGTATAAGAAGTATTAATTAAACAGATAAATATGGAAATATTCACTTACCGTTCATTGCCAAAATGAGCAACAACCAAATCGACAAGATTCCCTGAAATGTTGACCGTCATGGAAATAGCAGGAGCAATCTCTCCGTGTGGGGATGGAAGAAGATGGTGCATGGATTGAACAATGGGGTATCTTGACAAAACCATTATTCTAAAGATCAGAAATGAATTAGATGTCACTTTGACGACAGCACCATTAACCAAAAAGTCTATTATTTGAAATTGTTGCTTATTATGAAACTCTTAGAGGAGTTTCTTACAATGGTAAACCATAAAGGAAATGATAAATACACTTACAGTAGAAAATTTGAAGTGAAATAGAAACACGCAGAGTCAAATTCAGAAATTGAATTAACCTCTTGGTTAAAAAAAACCTTTGCTCAAAGGCAGAACAGCAAGTAAATGTTAAATGAAATGCAGAAATTGGCTGATGCTCGAAAGCTGAAATTAAAGCAGAAAATCTGGGAAATACTTCACAGACCAGGCAACATCTGTGGAGATACTATTTGTCTTTCGACAGATTGATGGCCCTGCTAAAATCAATAAGAGGCAGCTGCTGTTTTTTTTATTGTCAGGTATACTGAGGTACAGCAAAAAGCTTTGTTTGCAATGCCATCCACTCAAATCGTATGATACATAAATACAATCAATCTATATGCAAGTACAACAGGCAGTGCAAAGAAAAAAATACCAGAGTTCAGAATATAGCATTTGGGTTACAGAGAAAGTACAGATTTAAAACTAGTGCAAGGGCCACAATGAGGTAGGTTGAGAGATTGGAACAACATCCTATCTTATGGGTACAGATGCTGCACATTTCCCATACCACCTGTTTATATTTCAGATAAATGTTCAAGATGGGAGATGCTAATTTCTGTGACAAAGAAAGCCAGTGGGTTCAGCTATATCTGAACGTTTCATTTCACACTTGTAAGAGGTAAACATTATAGTGCAATATAAAGGCCATTCTCCCTTCTCCAGGCTGAGAACTAAATAAAACATGGGATGTGAAACTAGCAGGATAATAGGTCACGTCTGATATGATACGATGGAACTTTATTTATCCCAGGAGGGAAATTGATCTGCCAATAGTCATAAAACACAAGATACATGAAACATGAAATTAAAGCGATGAGTGGAAAGGATTGGGGATACGCAAAGATTTGGGAGGGAGGGGAATCAATCTACCCCACGACAGAAGGGGGAGTTGTTGTATGATAAGGTATGATGATGTTAATCTTATTATTCAAATCACTTAACCGAGCAGAAGCTCAGGTCCCTAGGGTGGAGCTGAAGCACAGCACTCCCCTGCTGTGACCTGTTAGTCCCAGGACCCAGTGCTGCAGCATTACACTGCTCATGGAGTTCATCAAAATTCCCAGCTCCGAATGGGAAAACCGCCTGCTGAACCTGTGCCAGATTAACCTGGTGTAAGTACAATGGCCCTGCTAAAATCAATATGAAGCAGCTGCTGCAGTGAGAATTTTTTTTTTAAATATTGACTTTACTTACTTTAAATGTGTTTAATTCTTCCAAAACAATTAACAAATGCAATTTTTGACTGTGTATGTCAGGAAGGGTGGGGAATGGAGAGTGGTAGATGGAGCCTCAATTGTCAACACCTGTCTGGAAGACAGCCAGAAAGTTGTTCCTGTAACCTTTCCTGTTCTGTCCTATCAAAACATTAAAAACTTATGAAATGACCTTATAATCATGTTATCCATGTCCTCGTCATATCTGTCTTCATAGTTTTGTTCTGTCCTATCAAAACATTAAAAACTTATGAAATGACCTTATAATCATGTTATCCATGTCCTCGTCATATCTGTCTTCATAGTTTTGTCTCTTCAGTCCAGACAGTATCTTGGATAATGTTCCTTTTCTAGCTCCACTACCTCAAGTTCCTTCTTATAATGTAAACTACTAAACAGTAACCAGTACTCCAAAGACTTGAGACCATAAGACATAGATCAGAATTAGGCCATTCGGCCTAGAGAATGAGCTCCACCATTCAATTTTGTGCTGATCTATCTTTTCCCTCTCAATCCCATTCACCTGCCTTCTCCCTGTAACGTTTGACACCCTTACTAATCAAAACTACATTTGTATTTTATATTTCTTACCATGTTACCCAGATATTTTAGTGGCTTGAAATACCACCAACCATTATACCACATTATTCTCTTCAAAGTGTAATTATTTTCTTTAAGAAGAATTAAACCACAAACAGGTGGAATGGAAAGTGAACTGCAAGAATAAAATAAAAGTCACCTTATAAAAATACCTTGAACAATCTTGAACAAGACTAGTTTTATTTGTCATATTAGTTACATAATTGTTGGCAATACAAGGACAACACCTAATGATTTACAGCGAGTTTAATTTATCTTTAACAGCCTGCAGCAGTTGTGGCAATTCACAACTCATTGCTACATTTCTACAAATTTGTTCTTTCTTCCACCCCCACCCCCCACCCCCCACATTGGCATTATGTGTGAATTATATGTGGGTCCACTGTGGATGGCTCGATTGTAATCATGTATTATCTTTCCGTTGACTGATTAGCACACAACAAAAGCTTTTCACTCTACCTCAGTACAGGTGACAAGATTCAAGATGGGTTTATTGTCACCATAAGGTACAGTGAAATTTGAGTTACCATACGGCCACACCAAATGAAAAGCAGTAAGGCACACAACCACATAAAATAAAATTTAACATAAACATCCACCACAGCGGCTCCCCACATTCCTCACTGTGATGGAAGGCAATACAGTCCAATCTCTCCCTCTTTCTTCTCCGCGGTCAGGGCTGTCGAACCATCCACGGTTGGGGCCATCAAAGCTCCCGCAGCCAGCGATCTGAGGCCCTCGCGTTGGGGAGATGGAACTCCCTCGTCGGTACGGTTGAAACTCACCCCGGCTTGGAGTCCTGACTCAGTCTCTAAGCAGGGGCCGCCATGTTGAAACCGGGCTCCAAGATGTTAAAGTCCACAGGTCCGCAGTTGGAGCTCTCCACAGTCGATCCCCGGCAAGGGAATCGCAGCTCCACGATGATAAGTCGCGCCGCGCCTGCGTTGAAGGCCCAGGTCGGTCTCCAGGAAAGGCAGCGCCACTTCACGATGTTAGGCCGCAATGGGGGACGGAGATACGACATGGAAAAAAATAATCACATCTCCGTCGAGGTAAGAGATTGAAAAAAGTTCACCCCAAACCCTCCCCCCAAAAAACAATCCAAGAAATACTCAAACATACTTTTAACACATGCTTAAAATAACAAAACAGAAAGAAAAGACAGACCGTTGGCTAGGCAGCCATCGTCGGCGCCCCTTGACTGAACTATATGTATTTAACTTGCCATTAATTTACCAGCAGATTCTGATTAATGAGTGTAATGGCGATTAATCAATACCGAAGAAGCAATCAACATCATTCCACTAAAGTAAACGAGGGCACATCAACACCATCTTATATTGTGGATAAAATGGAAAATACTATATAGTAAATGTAACTGAAATAGCTTTTCATCTGTCAAAATAAATACTGTTTCAATATGAAGATGGCAGTAAACAAAATATTAGGGCAAAAATAAATAACTCATACCGTGTCCAAAGACAGACCGGAAAAGTTAGAGATAAAACACTAGTGGAAAAGTTAGAGATAAAACACCAGTGCAAAAAATAAATACAAATAACTTTGTGCACAATTATTACATAATCATTCAACTGGTAAAGCAACAGATAATAATATGAGGAGGATGTGAAAATGGTTGTCGCAGGCTTACCCCCAGGTGTGATCTTTTGTGCTTGGACCAAAATCCGTGTAAAAACCCAACTTCTCTCCCAGCCACATGGTGAGATCATTATTTCCCAGGAAAGGCTTAGAGGCATCACTTTCCAATATTGTTATTAAATCAGCACCTATCATTGATAACAGAGTGCTAAGAAGGTTACAACCAACAGATGAGAATATTACACAGGAGAAGCTAATGCATACCTGAATTGTCCTGAAAACATAATCTGCAGCAAGATTTCAAGTTATTGAATCAGTTTACAAACACCAACATAGAATTGTTACCAAAGTGATGTCCATATCACAATTAGTTGCCATGATTTAAAAGCATTTAAAGAGGATCTGAACTTTGGCATGAAGCAGAAAATGCAGGAAGTTCAGGTCAGGCAGCAGTAAGAATTAAGAATTTCATTGTTTCCGTTGCTGGTACATATGATAATTAAACACTCTTGAGCTATGGAGAGGACTTGAGGTTGGTCACCTTTCATCAGAATTGGAAAAAATGAGAGATTCAAACTTTTGTTTAAATGCAAAGAGCTGGAACTGGTTCAGGGTGAACAAAAGGGAACAAAACCCTTTGAGAGATTGGAGGGTGGAAGTGAACAAAACAAGTGTCACTAGCCAGTAAATATTAGTGAATAACAAAATGAGAGGTGTAAACAGGAGACGAATGAACTTTGAAAATACTAAAAGGAAGGCGATGCTAACTTTTGAGATACAAGTTGGATAGCTGATTACTTGAAATTGTAAGTTCTAACGATATGTCAAAGATGAGGTGTTGTTTCCTAAAATTAAATTGAAATAGTGTAAAAGACCAAAACAGAAGGCATACTGGGAGTGCGATGGGGGAATAAAAGCGGCAACCAGGAGCTCTGGGCCACCTTTCCAGACTGAAGGGAGATATTTTGCAATATATTTGACTTGCCCAATGCAGGGAAAATCTCACTGTGTGCACCAATAGTGGTTAACAGGCAGTAGGGATGTAGAAGGAAAGTGGTACAAGTGAAAGTGAAAGTGGATTGATTGAGAAGGCAAATGGGCATTGGTGAAGGTGCAAGAATGAATCAGAGTGTCCAGAAGCCACTGTCCCTTTGGAATACTCAGTGAGGAGGGGAGTGAAAAAGCAGGCATCATGTTCAATGTGGAGGTTAGTGAGCGAGTTGGATGGTGAGGACAAGTGGAATTGTATCCGTGTTATATGTGGGAAGAGAGGGGTGGCATGAAAACAGATGGTTGAAAGGCACAAAAATTATGGTGAAGAGAAAACTAATTGGAGTCATTTTGGCTGCAGGCAAACTATTATTGGAGGTTACTTAAATGGCAGATAGAAGAGGTTTAGAGAGTGCGAACTTAAAGCACCTCTCTCTCCTACGTGGGATATCAGCAGCTATTCTTCCCATATTAGATCTGTCATTACTTCCTGCTTCACTCTCTTAAATCAGAATCCTAACATTTCTAATTGCCTGCACTCTCCTTCAATCACTTTAGCACACTGAGCTACGTCATAGAACAATACGGACAGGGCCGGGTCTTTCGGCGCACAATGTTTCCATGCCACACATGATGCCAAGTTATATTAATCCGGTCTGCCTGCATGTGATCCAAGTAAAAATTGGCAGACTTCACAACTATTTGATGAAAATGTGCATGTGCAGATAAATGTATCAGAACAGAATCAGAACACGGTGCAATGAACCATTATGACAGCACCAGCTCAAAGGAATAATCATTAGGGTGAGGTAACAAAAGATGCTCTGGCCTCACACCAATATTATTCACCCTAATTGACAACCAAGGTAGTCCAGCAATTCGGTTGTATTGTATTGAGAGACACAATAATTGTTTGATCACAACCCAAAGGTATGAACATTGAATTCTCCAATTCTAAATAACCCTGTCCTTTCTCCTCTCATAACAGCCAGTTACCTGCCAGGCTTTGTCCTGCCCCTCCTCTCTTCTAGCTTTCTTTCCCCACCCCCCCTTTATAATCAGGCTGAAAAAGTGTCTTGACCAGAAACCTTGGCAATCTACATTCTCCTGAGACGCTGCCTGACCTGCTGAGCGACTCCGGCACACTGTCTTCTTTTGTAAACCTTGTTTTGATTAATTGATTGATTGTTTGAAAGATACAGCATGGAATCAGGCCCTTCGGCCCTCTGAATACATGCCAACTATCGATCACCCAATAGTTCAAGAAGACCCATCAATTTCCCAATTAGGAATATACATTGTTCTGCTGGAGACGCCCATGAAAGAATTTAAAGGAAATTGGTTTATGCAACAATTCAAAATACAGTAGCATCTGGATACCAATTTCTGTGGAACAAAAGACAAGCGAAACACCTCAATTTTGCCAGCAATACCCTTAATCTAAGAATGCCTTTGGAACCATTCATCATCCAGGAATCAACATCTTCCAGGGAAGAGAACGGAGAAAAATAGCAACAGAAATAAATGCAAAACATGTCAGTAAAATACTTACAGAATTACTCTTTGTTTTAAATTTTCAAATATGTACACATATTCTTGTTAAATGATCGGTGCCTAAAACAAAATACATACCTGTTTGTTCAATAAACTCAGCAGATCTTTCTAAACTTGGCCAACCTTGATTGTCATACCCAAATCTGTAAGACCATATCATAGCAGAGAAATCTTTCTTCACAGACTGGTCACAAAATGTAGAGACAATGGAAAAGAAAAGGAATTAAATGTATGGAGGATAATCATAGTGTCACATCAAAGAAGTTATTTTGCAATTTCAGAACATCATGATATACAAAAGGCTTCCTATATACAGTGGCTTGCAAAAGTATTCATACCCCTTGAACTTTTCCACATTTTGTCACGTTACAACCACAAACGTAAATGTATTTTATTGGGATTTTATGTGATAGACCAACACAAAGTGGCGCATAATTGTGAAGTGGAAGGAAAATGATACATGGTTTTCAAATTTTTTTACAAATAAAAAACTGAAAAGTGTCGCGTGCAAAAGTATTCAGCCCCCCTGAGTCAATAATTTGTAGAACCACCTTTCGCTGCAATTACAGCTGCAAGTCTTTTGGGGTATGTCTCTACCAGCTTTGCACATCTAGAGACTGAAATTTTTGCCCATTCTTCTTTGCAAAATAGCTCAAGCTCAGTCAGATTGGATGGAGAGCATATGTGAACAGCAATTTTCAAGTCTTGCCAGAGATTCTCAATTGGATTTAGGTCTGGACTTTGACTGGGCCTTTCTAACACATGAATATGCTTTGATCTAAACCATTCCATTGTAGCTCTGGCTGTATGTTTAGGGTCGTTGTCCTGCTGGAAGGTGAACCTCCGCCCCAGTCTCAAGTCTTTTGCAGACTCTAACAGGTTTTCTTCCAAGATTGCCCTGTATTTGGCTCCATCCATCTTCCCATCAACTCTGACCAGCTTCCCTGTCCCTGCTGAAGAAAAGCATCCCCACAGCATGATGCTGCCACCACCATGTTTCACAGTGGGGATGGTGTGTTCAGGGTGATGTGCAGTGTTAGTTTTCCGCCACACATAGCGTTTTGCATTTATGCCAAAAACTTCAATTGGTCTCATCTGACCAGAGCACCTTCCTCCACATGTTTGCTGTGTCCCCCACATGGCTTGTGGCAAACTGCAAACGGGACTTGTTATGGCTTTTTTTCAACAATGGCTTTCTTCTTGCCACTCTTCCATAAAGGCCCGATTTGTGGAGTGCACGACTAATAGTTGTCCTGTGGACAGATTCTCCCACCTGAGCTGTGGATCTCTGCAGCTCCTCCAGAGTTACCATGGGCCTCTTGGCTGCTTCTCTGATCAATGCTCTCCTTGCCCGGCCTGTCAGTTTAGGTGGACGGCCATGTCTTGGTAGGTTTGCAGTTGTGCCATACTCTTTCCATTTTCGGATGATGGATTGAACAGTGCTCCGTGAGATGTTCAAAGCTTGGGATATTTTTTAATAACCTAACCCTGCTTTAAACTTCTCCACAACTTTATCCCTGACCTGTCTGGTGTGTTCCTTGGGCTTCATGATGCTGTTTGTTCACTAATGTTCTCTAACAAACCTCTGATGCCTTCACAGAACAGCTGTATTTATACTGAGATTAGATTACACACAAGTGGACTCTATTTATTAATTAGGTGACTTCTGAAGGCAATTGGTTGGACTGGACTTTATTTAGGGGTATCAGAGTAGAGGGGGCTGAATACCTTTGCACGCGACACTTTGCAGTTTTTTATTTGTAAAAAAATTTGAAAACCATGTATCATTTTCCTTCCACTTCACAATTATGCGCCACTTTGTGTTGGTCTATCACATAAAATCCCAATAAAATGCATTTACATTTGTGGTTGTAACGTGACAAAATGTGGAAAAGTTCAAGGGGTATGAATACTTTTGCAAGCCACTGTATGATGTTCATGCCATGATTGTTAAGGTTTGGTTTCTGCATTATATAAACAAATGCAAATAAAAACCTTACTCACCAGGATATCGGCTGGGTTGAGTAATTTCTTTTGATACAATGTGAATCGATACCCTAATCCCAACAGACCCACTCCTACAAACAGCCAAAGCACTAAACAGGAAAGCAAAAAAAATTAGATAAGGAAATTTGTATTACAATTATGATTTTATTTCAACAATAGTTACTAGCAAGCCAAATATTGTAAAATATTCAATAACAATGATTCCGTTTCTCAGTGCATATCATTGACATTCAGTTTGGCATAATGCTTCATTTTAAAATCATACGTTACAATAGACAATAGGTGTAGGAATAGGCCATTCGGTCCTTCGAGTCAGCACCACCATTCACTGTGATCATGGCTGATCATCCACAATCAGTACCCCATTCCTGCCTTCTCCCCATATCTCTTGACTCCGCTATCTTTAAGAGCTCTATCTAACTCTCTCTTGAAAACATCCAGAGGATTGGCCTCCACTGCCTTCTGAGGCAGAGAGTTCCACAGATTCACAACTCTCTGGGTGAAAAAGTTTTTCCTCATCTCCATTCTAAATGGCCTACCTCTTATTCTTAAACTTAAATTGGCCCCTGGTTCTGGACTCCCCCAACATTGGGAACATGTTTCCTGCCTCTAGCGTGTCCAATCCCTAAATAATCTTATATGTTTCAGTAAGATTCCCTCTCATCCTTCTAAATTCCAGTGAATACAAGCCCAGTCGCTCCATTCTTCCAACATATGACAGTCCCGCCATCCCGGGAATTAACCTTGTGATAGTAAATAGTATTCGGTGAATTCTAAGCTGCCGGCATACATGGAGTTGGGAGGCAATATTTGCATGGATATGCTGGTTGCACAAGAATTGTGCAAAATAACCATTACTGTGCATCACATTAGTATTCCAATCATAAACCTTTAAATAAAATGCCAAACTGTTGATAATTTCCTTATATTTTTAAATAACAATGTTTTACACTGCAATTCCAGGCCAAACAGTATCAATGTAAAATAGCAAAAAGAAATCCAATGAATGACGACTCACCATCGCACAAAGTGCTAAATCTTCAGATGATGTTGCTGCTAATCAGCCTACACCTGCAGTCCATATACAATGCAAATATATAAATGAGTAAAATTGTCTTTCCACAATTTCTTTAAAAAAATGAGATTGCCTAACATTTTTAGAACATTTTGTAGGTTGCATGAGAATTCCAGATGCAAGATTTAAGAAAACCCTGGGATCTATTGATTCGTGAAGCTAACATCTGTGGTAATTACATTACTGGAGAAGATTCTGAGGGATAAGATATACAGTATATGCATTTGGATAGACGAGCTGATTAGGGAAAGGCAGCACGGGTTTGTACAGGGGAGATAGTGTCTTACGAATTTGATTACGTTTTTTGAAAAAGTAACCAAAAAGGTTGATGAGGGCAAGGCTGTAGATATTGTTCAGCAAAGCCTTTGATAACATAAGGTTCTGCATGGTAGGCTGCTCTGGAAAGTTAGATCACATGGGATCCAAGAAGAGCTAGATTGGGAAGGATGAGGAGACATGAGCTTAAGAGCTTAAGTCAGGATTGATAAATTTGCAGTGGTTTCTTGGGAAGGTAACAAACATGGTGGATAGACGGTAGATGTGGCATATTTGAATTTCCATTTTAATTAATTACAGCATGGAAAGAGGCCCTTCGACCCACTGAGTTCACACCGACCATTACATTAACACTGGTTCTTAGTTATCCCACTCTCTCAGCCACTCCCAACATATTAGGGGCAATATTACAGTGGCCAATTAACCTACAAACCCATGCGTCTTTTGAGATGTGCGAGGAAACTGGCGCACCTGGTGGAAACCCATGCACTCGCAGGGAAAATGTGCAAACTCCACGCAGGCAGCACTTGCAACCAGGTTTCTGGACATGTGAGGCAGCAGCTCCATCAGCTGCACTACTGATAAGGTGCCACAGAAAAGGATATCCCACGTTGGGGCAAGGGCAATATATTGACCTGGATAGGGGAATGGAAATTGGCGGAAGACGGAGTTGGGATAAATGGACCATTTTTAAGATCAGCACTCAGAAGTTTTTGTGGGTGCTGGAACTCATTTACATAACCTTTTATACACGTTAAATGGAAGTATAATGACTTTGCAGTTATAGTTATGCCACTTACATTGTTTGACACACTTTGTCAAGAGTTTGAAATGTGCCACATTTTTGCCTTCTGTTGCAAACAATTTAGGTCGTTGACCAAAGAATAACCCCAATCCAATCAAATGCATGAGTGTTCCTGGAAAAGGAAGAAAAGAACAGGTTTAGGCTTTAGCATCACTACAGTACAGGCAGCAGGCATTGAGGCCACTGAAAAATGTAACTGAAAATAAATCTATGGAACGATACAAGTATATCCTCCCTAGACTTTCTCTAGCATCTCTGTGAAGTGAACCAGGATTGTCTGCTCTACTCTAGATTTACCGTAATTAACGTTTTATAAAGGTTCAGCGTAATCTTCTTAGTGATACTTTCTGGTAATCTAAAGTATCATTTATAGAGCCCAGGCTCCCATATGCTTTATTAACAGCTTTCTTAACATATCAAGTCATGTATTAAGACTTATACTGAGATATCCAAGTGTGGAATGGAAAACCTTTCGAATGTGCTATTTAGTCTATAGGATCTCCTCTTGCTGTTTCTGTTCACTTTCCTGTTCACTTTTCAGTCCACTGCTTACCTTCTTAAAGTCTACTATTAATGTTTTCACAGTTTGCCAGGTACCCCAGTTTAGGACACCCCCAAATTTGGTACTGTCACCTTGTAGAGTCATGTTTAAGCCATTTATACTATGACAACAATATATATCAAAAGTAGGATAGGTTCCAGTATTGACTCCCAGAGCTGACCTTGTCTATTGTCCTATGATACAAAAACATTTGTTTACCTCGAGTCTCTAGTTTTTATCCTTAAAACAAATGTATTTTTTAAATTCTGCCAATTATCCCTTTTATTCCTTAGATTTGAGTTTTGCTCAGCAGCCTATTATGTGCGACTTTACTTCAAAAAATCCATTTATGCATCCAGAACGTTACCCTATCAAAAATTCAATCTGATTAGCCAAGCATAATTTGCTTTGTGACAATCTGCGCTACATCTCCCTAATTAATTTGGATTTCTCCAGGTGACCTAATTTCACCCCTACTCTCCCCACTAATTAAGGAGATGCCCCACAGATTTGCCACTAAGCAAAAACCTCATCATCGTCAAGGTTAAATCCAGCAGATTATACTTGCTGAATTTGTTCTTTAACTCTTTTGGAACAAGTGTGCAATATTTGCAGTTCTTCAACTCTCTGATATCATCCCTTTAAATAGGGAAGGCTGGAGATTATAGCCCCACCCTCTCCAATGTCCATCTGTTCTTTTCTCAGTCTCCTCGGTCCAGAGCGGGTGATTTACAGTGCTTAGTTTATACACATAATCTATTTAGGCATCTCATCTACTATGCACAAGGATGTATTCGCAGTTAAGGATGTATCCCCAAACTTCCAGTCTATCTTGTTGTGGCACTCACATTTTTTAACCTGTACTTTCTCGGTAGCTGCAACACTGAGGTTCGAAGCATATTTCCAATGGTTTAGATAGGGCAAATAGAGATTATTTTCCATTAGTAGGTCTCTGTTTATTTTCTCTTTTGTTCTACCCGTCATACTCATGCAAGGTATTATCCACATGGATCGCATGCAAAACAAAGGTTTTCATGTATCTCAGTACAAGTGACAACTATGATCAATTTCTGTTCGACTGAGACTCGTGCACATCCTCTACACAAATGATCAAGTATCTGTCCTGCCTTCTGCATCCAGGCACAATCACCTACTTGATCGCTAACCAGCTCTACTTTTCTCCTCACTATCCAATAACGGTTTATGTGCCCACAAGATTTTAGTATTCTCTGATATGTTAGGGCTAACCTGTATTTTTTTTGTCACTTAATCTTTATTTCCCTCCTCTCCTCCTTTCAGCTTTCACTCGCATCATCAACTTGATGTGTTTTATATGCTTCCTTTTTGCTGTTACACATTATACTAGATCAGATTTCAGCATTTAGGGGATTCTAATTCAGGTCCCCCTACGTTTCCCTCTCATGGAAATGTATCTCTTCTCTTTAAATGTTATCCGTTGTTTAATGCCCCTGTCCCACTTAGGAAACCTGAACGGAAACCTCTGGAGACTTTGCGCCCCCCCCCCCCCAAGGTTTCCGTGCGGTTCCCGGAGGTTTTTGTCAGTCTCTCTAATGGTCTAAAGTGGTTTCCGCTTCTTCTGTTCCGGCGATTATTTCAAAAAATTCGTAACAGGCCGCGACTAAAAATAGGTTGCCGTTTTAAAAATTGGTAATTTTTTAGTTGAAGCCGGTTACGATGCTAGTTGAAGGTGGTTGCCAGAGGTTGCAGGTAGTGGAAGGTAAGACCTTTTTTCACGTTTTATTCCACCAGGGAGGTCTTACCTTTCACTACCTGCAACCTCCGGCAACCACCTTCAACTAGCATCGCAACCGGCTTCAACTAAAAAATTACCGATTTTTAAAACGGCAACTTATTTTTAGTCGCGGCCGGTTTTGAATTTTTTGAAATAATCGCCGGAACATAGAAGAAGGGGAAACCACTCGACCATTAGGGAGACTGACAAAAACCTCCGGAAACCGCACGGAAACCTTGGGTGGGGCGCAAAGTCTCCAGAGGTTTCCGTTCAGGTTTCCTAAGTGGGACAGGGGCATTATTATACTTTTAAAATCAATATTAGAATTCTAATTACACTTAAGAGTAGATCCCTTTTTGAGTTACCAATTTCAACCTGATAAATATCCCTGCTGTTTCCTCAAATGTTTTTCCCTAACACTCAGCCAATGGGGTCCATAATATTTCCGAGATCCGGGCAATACCTCTTTTCATCCAGGAGGCAGAAACATAATAATTAAGAAGGTTTTCCAAATCGCATTTTAGAATTTAGTTATATTTAATAAATAATGAAATAAAGCCCTTTATTATCTCAGTCTACAGTACTTGCAGCTAGCTCAAAGTTCCGTAAAAATTTGCTCCTTCCAACAATTTAGAGGCCCAGTAAATTAGATTCACAACCCTGTAAGAAGGAACTGCAGATCCTGGTTTAAACCAAAGATGGGCACAAAATGCTGAAGTAACTCAGCAGGACAGGCAGCATCTCTGGAGAGAAGGAATGGGTGATGTTTCGGGTCGAGACCCTTCTTCATAGTACTTCTATCCATTCCTTCTGTCCAGAGATGCTGCCTGTCCTGCTGAGCTACTCCAGCATTTTGTGTCTATCTTAGATTCACAACCCTATTAATCAGAGCAAAAGAACAGCCAACAACTGACAGGAAACAATCCTGTAATGAATTAAAAATGTGTGCATATGTGTAAAATTTAACATGATATTTTAGTTTATTGCATCGACAATATGAAAATGAAAGTAAAATAGAGGGATTCAAAGGGATGGTTAATTCTCTGCGGCAAGATTACTATTGTGAAATAATCAAACAGCAGCTACAACCCAGAGAAGGCTTTCTCATGGGATGTATGATGAGATGGAAGCAAATTAAATGGGTGCATTTCAGATTTCATTAACCACCAATGTAGGTTAATTCAGCACTATGAAGAAAAGCACTTTTCCACAATAACACCACCATAATTAAAAACAGCAAAGTGCAAAATATACAGAAAGTGGAAAAAAGTGAAAATAACTGGTTTAGATAAAAAACTATTCCCATTTGCAGATGGTTTGTAATTCGGGAGCCACTAAATTCAAAGTGATGGATGAAAAGCATTTTTTTTAAAATATGGAGTGAATTGTGATCTAGAACTGAAGGTGGTGGAAACGTAAATAAGGCTTTTCAAAAGGGATTGGTTAGGCACTTGGGGGGAATAATTTGAAAGTTTTAAGGAAAAAGCAGAGACAATACACAGGTAGGATAAACATTTAACAGCTGGCTTGTACTTAGGATTATAGCTCCAATCATTCAGCAATCACTAGAACAAGCAATTTACATTCATGTCAACAACATCAATTTTTTTAACCTGATATTTCACCTCTTTCTGAGCTAATGCCACACTAGAATGTGGTGTCAGAAGTACTGCCAGCACTCCAATATCTTGCCCAGTGCTCTCAAACAATTAGTCAGCACACTGGTGGGTAGTTAACAGAACAATGCCTTATCGCTGAGCTGAGCTTCAAACACCGTGAAGCCTGGGATCTGACGACAAGGTCGCCAGAGTCGGAGCATCGACCAGCGCGGCTCGTGGACTTCGGGAGCCGTGGTCTACTGGGAGGGAGCGGCCGCTCCAGACACTCCGGGCCGCTGAGAGTGTTCACCCGACGCCAGAATTCCATCATCCGGCGAGAGGGCCTGAGGCATCGGGCTGCCTTAGCGGCGACTGCAGAGGCCTCAATAGGCCCCGACTATGGGTGAACTGGGGATGGGACTGGACTTTGCTGCCTTCCCCCACAGTGGGAACCGTTGTGGGGGGATGTTTTTATGTTGTTAAATTCTTGGATGTAATCTTTATTTGTGTGCTGCATTGGCAAGTCAAATTTCACTGCACCAATTGGTGTATGTGACAATAAATGTTTATCTATCTATCTATCTATCTATCTACACCTTGCCAACAAATTTGTTCCAAGAAAACTCAATCAGAATTGAAAAATTGGGGACTACATGTGGATTAAAGTCCAGATTATTCAGTGCATCTGCCACATAAAAGACACAGATGATAGGACAGGGATATCATAATACAGATTATTCAGCCTGTCCCCACTTTTTTCTTGAAATCCTGCAAATTATTCTCTCCCCTGCCTAACCAATCCCTTTGAAATTACCTATTAACTGTTTCCTTCACCTTCAGTTTTAGACCACAAGACACTATGTTTAGCAAACATTTTTTCCCGGGATTCCTTTTATCCATCACTTTGAAAACAGTGGCTCCTGAACCTCAAACCATCTGAAATGAATTGAAGCCTGCTTCTATTTTATCTAAACCAGTTATGATAATACTGTGGGTAGACAAAAGAGCTGGAGAAACTCAGCAGGTGCAGCAGCATCTATGGAGCGAAGGAGAATAGGCAACGTTTCAGCCCGAAACGTTGCCTATTTCCTTCGCTCCATAGATGCTGCTGCACCCGCTGAGTTTCTTCGGCACTTTTGTCTACCTTCGATTTTCCAGCATCTGCAGTTCTTTCTTAAACATGGTAATACTGTATATACCTATTAAATCTCCTCTTAATCATCCTCATTTCAAGGTGAACTAAGCAATTCCAGTTGAATTCACCAAAATGAATAAACTTGTTTGTCACATGAATCCTATCCACGTACATGGTCAGATACCTTGGTGTACATGACTCACGGAAGCTCACCATACTGCTCAAAGGGACTCCTCCATGACGTTGTCCTAATTCAAGTAATGTATGTCCTAGTCTGGAGAAGGGTCTGGACCCGAAACGTCACCCATTCCTTCTCTCCAGAGATGCTGCCTGTCCCACTGAATCATTCCTGCATTTTAGGTCTATCTTCAAGTAATGTATAATTCATCTCGAATGGTTGCAAATCTTCCCATATCATGGTCAGTATGAACACAAAAGATCAATTTTCTTACCTGCCTGCTCTACATATTTTAGATAATCAAAGCCTAATGATCTGCTTGTTTAGAGTTATTTATCATAGTATGGACATAAATGTCAAGAGCGTTTAATTGTCATAGTATGGACAATGCAACAATGACATTCTTACTTGCAGCAGCTTATCAGTCTTGTAAAAACAATACACACAGGCAAGAAACTTGGTCTTTTGACCCTGAACAAAACATTTAAAACAAAAGTCACTACAATTCAAAATTGGAATAGCTAGATAGATATATTTATATTTTTTAAAAGGCATAAAAATAGGAAAAATGAACAAAAATGAATTAAAACCTCTCTTTAATGTATTTAGCAACTGGCAGGAATATGCTTCTCCCTCCCTCATTTAATTAATATCTTACTTCAAATCACTTACCCAAAACCACCATTGTTTTCTCTCTTGTGATGGCACCTCCAGGTACAAAGTTGTAAGCTATACACCACACTGTGCTGAAGATCTCCAGCAAATACACCAGCATCGCCGTGCCCATGGCCTTTCCTGGGCATCCTGAACTGATGAGACGTTCAATTAGGTGGGGCCAGAGCGACATGGTATAAACGGCTAACACAGTTCCTGCAGCAAATGCTCCTTCCCTCCGAAGGTAAAAGAGACAAATTGCTGATACTACTCCTGTAACGGCAATAATAAAAATCTATTACCATAACAGAAATCTCCTTGATATCCCTATGCAACCATTATTCAAAACAAACACTTGTAGAATTAGTCTGAATTGCATTCAATAAACTTAGCCTGCCTGCAAATGTTTAGCTGCTGAAATCAAGGATTACAATTCCAGTAAAGGGCAAATCTTGCTAAGCAGTTCTAGTTGGAACTATGGCACAAAAAGGAACTAAAAATATTTTAATCAAAATATATATGGTCATTTTGCAGCATTCCACCCCCCACCCCTCCCTCACAAGTAATCTACGCAACTAATTCCATGCACCTCATTCCTTCAATGTCCCATTTTAAACTACCTACCTTCCTTTAGACAGAACTCTTGGGCACTGCTCCAGTTTAGTTTAGAGATACAGCGCGGAAACAGGCCCTTCGGCCACAGAGTCCTTGCCGACCAGCGATCCCTGCTCACTAACACTATCCTACACTAGGGCCAATTTTTATTTCTAGAAAGCCAAACCTGTACTCCTTGGAGTGTGGAGGAAACCGAAGATGGAGAAACCCCACACGGTCACGGGGAGAATGTACAAACTCCGTACACACAGCACCCGTAGTCTGGATCGATCATGGGTCTCTGGTGCTGAAAGCGCTGTAAAGCAGCAACTCCACCATTGCACCACCCTGCTGCACCACTGTTTCAACAGTGATTTTTTGACAAATTCAGCATTTTAGCCATCTACTATCAAAAGATTTTTTTAAATTGGCTGTGTTTGGGCTTGCTCAATACTTGCAACCGCCCCCCCAACATTTGATTCGGCCATATCCATCTTGATTTCCATTGGGAAGGGCCACAAAAAGGTTGCCTTTCCCAACAAAGTTTCCATTAACACTCAGTAGGTATTCACTAAATTGACCTAGGAGGAGACGGATGCTTTAAAGTTCAGCTATTCAGTACTGAAAGTACCACAACAATGGGCCTTCAGGGCCCATGCTTAAGACTATGCTTTTAAGAACTTGAAACTTGAAAGGTACAAGATGGTGCCAGAAACATGACTACTGCATACTGTCTTGGTGAAGTCTACGATTCTTACACTACAAGCATTGCACTTTTGTACTTATTTATGATTGTATAGTATTATTTAACTGAATAGTATGCAAAACATGGAATTTCATTGTGTCTAGGTACATACAAAAAAAAACCATTGAACATTGAATTACATTGGAGATTTGCTAGATAGACAAAAATGCTGAAGAAACTCAGCGGGTGAGGCAGCATCTATGGAGCAAAGGAAATAGGCAACGTTTCGGGTCAAGACCCTTCTTCAGACTTGCTAGATTGGATTATCTTCAACAAATATTCCAATACTTATCTTGGACTTGTACAAGATATTCCCCTATTGTGTTGTAATCTTTAGTCACTTGGATTGTCTAATTTTACAATAGTCCTCCTCCTTCAAGGGTTCTTCTTCATGTTTGTAAATGAACTATAGGGAGGCATTGAAGGCAACTCCCATCTCTTGAAATGGATGCCAAGGAAAATGAATGATGATATCTCACTGTTTTTTTGCCTCACAAAAGAATTTCTCTGGCTTTTAACACACAAATTAGGCATTGAGCTGAAACGAAATTGGCTATTGGTGATAACATAGACCATTTTATGGCCTAATCCAAATAAGACTCACACGCCCAATGCAGCTTTGATATAAATCATTCTTTGGCAGTGAACCAGGACAGTAGTCTTGAATGCAGCTTTAACTAGGAAAGGAGCCAATAAATTCCTCAACTTGGTTTCCAGTTCCCACTTTGCCCTTCCCTCCACCAAAAATTTTGACACTCTAACCCTCCATCTTATCCATTTGCATTAGTTAATTAAAACCGTCTCAATCAAATAAACCACAGAGAAATGCGAAACTTATAGAATGAAAATTGTCGTCTAATATTTCTGCACAAAAGATAATTTCTTCAAAACCATTTGTTGCATAACTGAAGGGAATATACTGTTTCTGCATTTATATTATGCTTTAGTGAAATCAATATGTTCCATAACATTTACACCAATAAAATACTCCTTAAGTGTAGTTATAATTTTCATGGGCATGTTCCCTTGTTACTCGAGGCATGGTTTTCCATTGTGATCAATTTGGCTTTTGTTATTGACCTGAAACAGTGGAAGACGAATTGCATATATCTTAGCAATAGTTATTTTCACTGCAAAATCAAAGTCTCCGGCTAGAGAACCAACACGGGCAAAATAGGCATAAATACATTTCACTCAATACATTTCACACATACAGCTTCTGTTTATGAAATTAATATAATTTATTAATGGCTCACGTTAAATTAAAGAGAGCAAATTTCAGAAAATGGCATATCTGATTCATGTCCTGATTAAGCTCATCACAAAAATCGGTTTTGCTACAATGCAGCACGTAAATTATAAGCATTGCAGCAATGAGTTGTGGTTTGATCTCTAAATACTATTCACCAGTATTGGCTAGGGCAGATGCAGACTATTTATTGGGTTTCCGGTGAGATGTGACCATCAGATTCCTCTATTGTGATTAATGCTCTGTATCTCATGATATCTGCCAAATGTATGTTTGTGAATCGTGAATGAGAGTAGAACTGAAATAGCTATAAATGCTACATGGTCAAATATTGACTTGCTCACAAGAATATCAGCTTAGTTTAAGTATCATGGGTCTGTAGAACAACCCAAGTCTACAGTGGGAAAGAGAAAGATGGGGGGGGTGGGTAGACCCATACCTATGACCCTGCAAACCCCATACCTATGAGCCAAAGGACAACGTTGTTAACAGGGACTCGAAATGATAACATCACACCGATAGCCAGGGCGACCAAAATCACTCCCCTGAAAGAAAAAGAAAGTTGTTTTATTTGAAAAGCATATTTAAAATATCATGTTTCTGTCCTGACAATATATTAATTAAACTTCAAAACACCTCACCTCCGGCAACATTTTGAATTTCTGAAGTACGTGGGGATTGGAGTAAAAGAATAATACCGCAAGTAAAAGAGCAAAAATAAGCAATAGAAAGACAGCTTATAACAAAAGCCCAAAGTGCATGGGCAAAAGAGAAGGAAAAAAGGGAGAAAAAAAATCCCTCTTTCAAAAAGACGGGAATTTCTGATCTTTTGTAATACTATCATTGTTCTTAGAGTGTGGATCCATCTCATTTTCCTATGATCTACTTAGGCTAATCAGTGATCACGAATTCCAGCAACTGATATGGGGGGGAAAGCCAAATTATAAATACATGGAAAACAAGAAAAATAAATAAATTTAAGCAAAAACCGTTGATACAAAACTCCAAAACAAAAAACAGGAAATGTTTAAAGCAGTGAGCAAGAATTGACGTTTCAGGTCAAAGACTCCTTATCAGAATAGGAAATAAAGTCAAAGTTGTTGTCATGTGCACTTGTACAATGAGGTACAGGTACAATAAAAAAATCTTGCTTACAGCAGCATCTCAGGCACATAGACTCAGTCAAGCATACAAAAACAAATTATACATAAATTACACATGACATTTCTAAAAGAAATAGGACTGTAAAAACATAATGAAAAAAATAAACAAGTTCATGGTAGCGCAAGAGGTGGACTGAATTGTTCCATTGTCAGGGTAGGATTAGGATTGTGCTGATTAGTTGAAGAACCTGATAGTTGAAGGAAAGTAGATTTTCCTGAACCTAGTGGTGTGAGACCACCAGCCCCTGCTGCTGCACTTTGAGCTGCTGCAAGTAAGAATTTCATTGTTCCGCTTCAGGACAAAGGGAGCAACAAAATGGAATCATATAAAGTTGCAGAAAGGGGGAAAGAAGAAGAGACAAGTGGATGTCTGTGATAGGGTTTAGACCAGGCAAAAATACTTTAAAAAAAACAGCAAGTGGAGATAGAAAAGAGAAAAGAAAGAAACTGAAGCAGAGACACAGCAGAAAATACAGTGGTTATTTGAAGTTGTTGAGTTCAATAATATATCCTAAGGGCTTCAACTTACCTGTGTAGAAGATGTGGTACTGTTTCCTTGACATACAGTAACATAGGACATTGTAAGAGTGATGTTGGAACCAAAGACAGAAATCAGAGTGGGATAGAAAATTAAAATAACAGGTGACTCTCGCAGACTGAATGGAGATACATTGCTGCACTAAGGACTTAATATTGAACAATTACTGAGTTGGATGATCAGCCATGATCATATCAAATGGCGGTGCAGGCTCGAAGGGCCGAATGGCCTACTCTTGCACCTATTTTCTATGTTTCTATAATTTCAAGTAACTCTCTGTTTTACCCTCCATACACATGGCTGTACTCCTCAGTTTTGATTTGTTTCTTTTTTACCTTTTTGTACCTAAATGCTTATTTTTTCACAATTGTCATGCAGTGTATACTGCATCAGGGTTAAAAATGATACATCAGTTTTTTAAATCACCAATTTATTAGAAAAAGGAGAATATCCTATTATGTCAGTTACTGCTTTTCCAATGTTTTTCTCTTTTATCACACATTTACAGATTCAGTTTTGGTGGAAATGTAACGTTATTTTACCCTTTCCTCCTTCAATCATGATCCTTCAAGCAGCCAGCCTCCAATATCATAACCTAGAAGTACTCACCCCACTTAATTTGGAACAAGCGCAGACAAATTATTGGCATGGAGGGCCTATGCAGATGCAACAAAAGAGATAAATGCTCGTAACATTGATTTGTCTCGAGGCAGCGAGATCCTGCTGAGTTCGGGAAACTCGATCTACGTAGCCATCACCTGCTCATCTCTTCCACTGCAAACCTAATCCCCTCCAGCCGCCATCACCACCAGGCTCCCTGAATGCAGTCATGTTCAATTCCCAAGATCTCAAACGCCATCACTTTCTCTCACAATTGCACATCCAAAGAAGCTTGTTGGTTGAATGATTTTGCAACCCGAGGCTCAACACCAGGTGCTCCTTGGACATATCCGATCAAGAATAAGGATTGCAAATGAACGGTTCAATAACTGGAGAGTGGAAATGAAAACAATGTCTGAATGCAGGAGTTGACAACTGAGCACTTCAGGGGCCAATGTTCATGCAAATTAAAAATTCACAAACAGCAATGCCAAAACCTGAAATAAAAAAAGGAATGTTGGCAAGTACCCAACAAGTCAGGCAGCAACTGTGGAAATAGACTTAATCAAAAGTTAATGTCATAGAGTCAATGGAGAGTCATAGAGTCAATGCCGTTATATCTAATTTGAGTTAGAGACATAGAGTCATTGAGCATGGAAACAGGCCCTTCAACCCATCTCCTCCATGGACCAAGATGCCCCATCATCACATCCCATTTATCTGCGTTTGGTCTATCTCCCTCTAAACCTCTCCTATCCATGTACCTGTTGAAGTGTCCTTTAAATTTGTTATCGTACCTGACTTAACTACCTCCTCTGGCAGATCTTTCCATACACCCACCACCCTCGTTGTGAATAAAAATGCCCATCAGGTCCCTATTAAATCTTTCCCTTCTCACCTAAATGCTCTGCTGAAAAGTTGTGAATGATCATGGCAGCACATGCGGGTCAGAGTCAGGATTATAAATCCATAATGAATTTTAAATATATCTCAACTTTACAATCTTTACATGGGTCCTGTTCCAAAAGATATATACTGCAACACAGGCCTGGGACTCTAAATTGAGTTTTCCCTGCAATCCCTGCCTTACCCATAGGGATTTGGATCTGGTCCAGCATTTGGGTGGCCACTCACTGCCCACCGAGAAACGAGCGAGACCTCCCCGAAGATCCAGTGTGTGAGGAACTGCAGACTCCCAAACGCAGCCCCACTCACAAGCCAATCGCGGCAACTACCAGGATGCATCTTTTCCACTGATGATTTCATCTCCTCTTCCATCTGCGGCAACTTCTGAAAATCTGTCGTGGATAACATTTAATTTTAAATAATTTATGACAATGATCATTGTAAATAAATTGAGATCTCTTATCAATTACCAGCAGGTGAGCCCAAGGAACTGAGACATTTTGGATGACTCCGTCAGTTGAATACTCTCTCAAACAACAGGTGGAAGCCAAATAAAACTACAGATGCGAGAATCCAAAATAAAAACAGAAATGCGAGATGAACCCAGCCAGTCAAGCAGCATCTGTGGAAAGAGAGGCAGACACAAATGCTGGAGTAACTCAGTGGGTCAGGCAGCATCTCTGGAGAAAAAGGATAGGTGACGTCTCTGGTTGGATCCCTTCTTCAGACTGTGGAAAGAGAAACTAGTTATCATTTCAGGACAGGTAGACAAAAATGCTGGAGAAACTCAGCGGGTGAGGCAGCATCTATGGAGCGAAGGAAATAGGCAATGTTTTCTTTCGCTCCATAGATGCTGCCTCACCCGCTGAGTTTCTCCAGCATTTTTGTCTACCTTCGATTTTCCAGCATCTGCAGTTCCTTCTTTATCATTTCAGGACTCTCAGTCTAAAGAAGGGACTCAAACCGAAATGTCACCCATTCCTTCTCTCCAGAGATGCTGCCTGTCCTGCTGAGTTACTCCAGCATTTTGTGTCTATCTTCGGAGTAAACCAGCATTCGCAGATCCTTCCTACACCTAATATTTCAGGAATCAGGTTGAAGGCTCTCCCTCCAAAGATGCTGCTGCCTGACCAGCTGAATTCTTTCACCAAAACACAAAGTGCTGGAGGAACTCGGCAAGTCAAACAATATCTGTGGAGGGAATAAACAAGCGACATTCCATCTGCAGAAGGATCCTGACCGGAAATGTCACCTATTCATTCCCTCCACAGATGCTGCCTGATTTGCTGAGTTCCTCCAGCACTGCGGTAGAAGAATTTAGCTAGTCAGTCAGCAGCATCTGGTAAAAGGAGAACCTTCAACCTATGGCCTGAAACTTTAACTGGTCTCTCTTTCCACTAATACTGCTTGACTGGCTGGGTTCTACCAGCATCCCAGTTCCTCGTGCCTCAAATTCATCCAGCAATTCTGTTTCCTCAACCTCCCCACCTCCCCCACCCATTAACCCCCTCCTCTCCAAACAACAAGTGTCCATTCTTCAGGAAGACTATTTTCTAAATGGGCAGAGAATCCAGAAATCGGAGGTGCAAAGAGACTTGGGAGTGCTGGTGCAGGATTCCCAAAAAGTTAATTTGCAAGTCGAATCGGCAAGGGAAAGCACACAAAATGCTAGCATTTATTTCAAGAGGACTAGAATACAAAAACAGGGATGCACTGCTGAGGCTCTATAAGGCGCTGGTCAGGCTGCATTTGGAGTATTGTGAGCAATTTTGCGTCGCATATCTGAGGAAGGATTTGCTGGCTCTGGAGAGGGTCCAGAGTAGGTTTACAAGAATGATCCCAGGAATGAGTGGGTTAACATATAAGCGTTTGACAGCCCTGGGCCTGTACTCGCCAAAGTTTTGAAGGATGAGGAGAGACCTAACTTACCAAATAGTGAAAGCCCTGGATAGAGTTGATGTGGGGAGGATGTTTCCACTATGGGAGAGTCCAGGACCAGAGGTCACAGCCTCAGAATTAAAGGGTGTACCTTTAGGAAGGAGATGGAGTAATTTCTTTAGTCAGAGGATGGTAAATCCATGGAATTCTTTGCCACATAAGGCTGTGGAGGCCAAGTCAATGGATATTTTTATGGCAGAGATAGATTCTTGATTAGTACAATGTCAGGGGTTATGGGGAGAAGGCAGGGGAATGGGGTTAGGAGGGAGAGATAGGTCGACCATGAATGAATGGCGGAGTGGACTTGATGGGCCGAATGGCCTAATTCTGCACCTATCACTTATGAAAAGAGTAGCTAAATGCTGCAACAAATTGGAAGTGGGAGGGTGGGGGAAATGGAATCTTAATGTAATTTTCTGACCAAAGTTGTTAAGGGCAGTCCTCTTGTCTGTTAAATGATTGGTGCTGCATCCCTGCCTAAAGTTTACCAATAACACTTGAAGGGAGCAAAGTCCTGATATATAGGTGCGCTTTCAGCAAACACAGGTTGTGGGAGGGAAGGTCAATAAGACCGCAGATTCTGGAAATCTGAAACTAAAACATACTGAAAGACTACATCAGTGGAAAGAGATACAATTAATGTTTCAAGTTTGAGATCTGTTGTCAGAACTGACAAATAGAGAAAATATTAATTATAAGGCAGCGAAAGTGGCAGGAGAAATAGAAAGATCAAAAGGGAAAGGGCAAGAACAGGTCAAATGTGTTAACCGTGCTGTTCTGGTCAATCTTCAGATATATATTTTCTTTTTTCATCTTAACAATGATATATAGTATAGGCAGAATAAAGGTAAATTTCATAGGCAACATACTTTCATGGCCACAGTCTTAAATACCCTACATTAAATATTTAAGAAAGAACTGCAGATGCTGGAAAAATCGAAGGTAGACAAAATGCTGGAGAAACTCAGCGGGTGAGGCAGCATCTATGGAGCAAAGGAATAGGAGTCGTTTCGGGTCGAGAAGGGTCACCTATTCCTTCGCTCAATAGATGCTGCCTCACTCGCAGAGTTTCTCCAGCATTTTTGTCTACCTACATTAAATATTAATATTTTTTCCTCATTCAACTGCAGCATGTTTTACACTCCTTGATTCATTATGTTAATTCATCCTGCAGAAGTTTGAGATATTGTGAATTGTTCCAATAAAAAAAAAAACATTTTCAAAGTTGTATTCTTCCACTTTTCTGCTTCATTAACTGTATCACAATCTAATACGAAGTAAACTAATGAAATGGCTTTCCACCTACTTCAAGGAATCTATTTTCAAATCACAAGTATTTTAAAATACAAATCTGCAGTGTTAAGTATGCCTTAAGATTACAATAACAACATTTTTAAGCGTGAATAGTTTCGACATGGACAACCATATAACTTCCTTGAATAAAATACTCTTACTACTTCAATGTATCCTTTACCTGAGCGTATTCTCTCCAAAGTCACAATGGCACCCAGAGCCAGTATTACAGAGTTGAACATGTTGTTGGCCCACACTGGGTTCAGGGAGATGCTCCAGATCCTTATGACAAGTTGTAGAATATGACCCAGAATGAAACCCCAAACTCTGCATAGCCTACAAATTAATAATACAGAAATATATTAGCATGTGTGTATCCTTTATGACAAAACAAAATCATTTGGGTTTGAAGGAACTATTCAAGTCATTTTAAGCTTGCTTTTTACTCTTTTTTTGTCACCTTGTATTCCAGTTTATTCCTTCCAGTTTTCTTTATTGTTCAGTGTAATAAGGGTTAAACAGGTTTTTCAGTTAAATAGAGTTGTCTGCTAACAGCGCATATATCAAGCAAGCAGACTCAATTTAAAAAACAATTAGATGCTTGGGAAAATGCATGGGCTCACTTAGAAGGAGTTAAACATGGGAAGACCTGCAAGGACATCTAGCAAAAGGATAGGATAAACCGTAGTCAGCAGATCGTTGAATTGTAAGAAAACATTTTTCACTTGCGGAGAGAGATTAGCAAGTTTGCAGATGATACAAAAGTGGGTGGAATTGCAGATAGTGAAGATGGCTGATAGGTTAGCTAGGTGGGCTGAGGAATGGTTGATGAAATTTAATACAGAGAAATGCGAGGTGTTACATTTTGGTGGAAGATACCAGCAACGTGCGTGAAATTCAAGAGAGTCAGGTGGTGGAAGTTAGTGGAGTGGCTATTACCAGGGAGAAAGTGTTTGGGAAGCTGAAAGGGCTGGGCCGGTTGGACTGCACCCTAGGGTTCTGAAGTAGGTATCTTTAGAGATTGTGGAGGCATTAATAGTGATATTTCAGGAATCACGAGTCAGGAGTGGTACCAGATGATTGGAAAATTGGCATATTACCCCACTGCACAAAAAGGGAGCAGGGCAGAACAGTGGGAACTATCGGCCATTAGTCTGACCGGTGGTTGGTAAGATTTTAGAGTCCATTATAAAAGATGTTACGGAGTACTTAGAAATTTGTGATAAAATAGGCCAAAGTCAGCATGGCTTTGTGAAGGGGAGGTCTTGCTTGACAAATTTGCTGGAATTCTTTGAAGTAAATAGCAGGACAGACAAAGGAGAGTCAGTAGATGTTGTTTACTTAGATTTTCAGAAAGCCTTTGATAAGTTGCTCACATTAGGCTGCTTGGGAAGGTGAGAGCCAACAGTATCAAAGAGAATCCAGAAATCGGAGGTGCAAAGGGACTTGGGAGTGCTGGTGCAGGATTCCCAAAAAGTTAATCTGCAAGTCGAATCAGTAGTAAAGAAAGCAAACTCAATGCTAACATTTATTTCAAGAGGGCTTTTATATAAAAACAGGGATGAAATGTTGAGGCTCTATAAGGCACTGGTAAGGCCGCATTTGGAATATTGTGAGCCATATTGGGCCCCACATCTGAGGAAGGATGTGCTGGCTATGGAGAGGGTCCAGAGGAGGTTTACAAGAATGATCCCAGGAATGAGTAGGTTAACCTATGATGAGTCGGCACTGGGCCTGTACTCACTGGAGTTTAGAAGAATGAGGGGGGACCTCAATGAAACATACGTGTAGATTGAGTGCATGTGAACCAATCACACACAAGCCAGCACCACTAACTCCACCCGTTCACAACACCCATACTAACACTCTTACTAACGCCCCACCCCAGCACTTGGGTTCGAGCAGCTAGGGTGTACTGACGACCAGTTATCCTAGTGCTGCGAAGTGATTATTAAAGACGTGTTTAAACCACGCAATGACTTTGGCTCTTGTTTACAATACAGAATAGTGAAAGGCTTGGATAGAGTGGACGTAGAGAGGATGTTTCCACTAGTGGGAGAGTCTAGGACTAGAGGTCATAGATTCAGAATTAAAGGACGTTATTTTAGGAAGGAAATGAGAAATTTCTTTAGTAATCAATACCATTGGAAGTTATTTGTTGTAACAGTTTATTTATTCTTTGTTCAAATTTAACAAATGTGATCTCACAAAAAACCCCAAAGAAGCTGATACCTTTGCTGGCTGTTTCCTGACCACCACGTGACACTTTGAACAAGTAGAGCCGCACATACACCAAGAGCCAAAGTTAAGAGACGGGTGACAGAGCGAGAGGCTTGGTACGAAGCAATGCTCGCTGCAAGACAAAAATATTATTGTACAACAATTTCCTTTCGTACCATTGGAGAAATATTTGACCTTTTGATGCAGATATTGAAGTATCTCATCAATTACAGAAGACTTCTCTTTCACCTCGTCAACTGTGGTTTGGTGACACTCCTCTTCCAACCAATAGGAAACTATCAGCAGTCACAATTCCAGTAAACTTGCCAACAATGGCAAAGGATTGGGAGCACAATGCAAGACATGTGAAAACATATAAGATCATTAATGTGACTGCAGCTATTTGAAATGCCTTTTGTAATATGATGTTGGGCAAAAGTTGCACAATATTGATCAATCCTTCACAGACCATGTGGATCTGGTATTGCATTAATACTGTCACGTCTTCCGATATACATTGAAAAACACTGTTTTGAGTGCTATCCAGGCAGATCAAAACATGCGCGTACAACAAGTACTGCAAAAGGAGGAAGGAAACAATGGTTTATTTATTATCATGTGTATTCAGGTTGGAGGCCGGTGACTAGTGGGGTGCCTCAGGGGTCTGTGTTGGGTCCACTGTTGTTTGTCATGTACATCAATGATCTGGATGATGGTGTGGAAAATTGGATTAGTAAGTATGCAGATGATACTAAGATAGGTGGTGTGGTGGATAATGAAGTCGATTTTCAAAGTCTACAGAGAGATTTAGGCCATTTGGAAGAGTGGGCTGAAAGATGGCAGATGGAGTTTAATGCTGATAAATGTGAGGTACTACATCTCGGCAGGACAAATCAAAATAGGAAGTACATGGTAAATGGTAGAGAATTGAGGAATGCAGTTGAACAGAGGGATCTAGGAATAACTGTGCATAGTTCCCTGAAGGTGGAATCTCATGTAGATAGGGTGGTAAAGAAAGCTTTTGGTGTGCTGGCCTTTATAAATCAGAGCATTGAATATAGAAGTTGGGATGTAATGTTAAAATTGTACAAGGCATTGGTGAGGCCAATTCTGGAGTATGGAGTACAATTTTGGTCGCCTAATTATAGGAAGGATGTCAACAAAATAGAGAGAGTACAGAGGAGATTTACTAGAATGTTGCCTGGGTTTCAGCAACTAAGTTACAGAGAAACGTTGAACAAGTTAGGTCTTTATTCTTTGGAGCGCAGAAGGTTAAGAGGGGACTTGATAGAGGTCTTTAAAATTATGAGCGGGTTAGGCAGAGTTGACGTGGATAAGCTTTTCCCATTGAGAGTAGGGAAGATTCAAACAAGGGGACATGACTTGAGAATTAAGGGACAGAAGTTTAGGGGTAACATTAGGGGGAACTTCTTTACTCAGAGAGTGGTAGCTGTGTGGAATGAGCTTCCAGTGGAAGTGGTGGAGGCTGGTTTGATTTTATCCTTTAAAAATAGATTGGATGGGTATATGGACGGGAAAGGAATGGAGAGTTATGGTCTGAGTGCAGGTAGATGGGACTAGGGGGAAGTATTTATTTACACACAAAAAAAAAAACAAAAAAAAAATGTTCGGCACGGACTTGAAGGGCCGAGATGGCCTGTTTCCGTGCTGTAATGGTTATATGGTTATATGGTTATATACAGATTTTTTTGCATACAGATCAGTGAGATTATTGCCATACGCAAGTACAATCCCAGGTTAGCACATAATGCAAAGAAATAGCCCACTGAGTCAACATGCAACAGACGCCAGATTTTGGCACCATTTCAGTCTCAGCTGCAGCTGGCCATAAAGACCTGTTGTAGCAGTCACCTCCATCATCGTCTTTCTCCTTCTCCTTGCCCAGCCATCTTCAGCCATTGTGCCCTGGGGGAGAGCCTCACACAGCCGTGGAAGTTAAAACCCCCGGTTCTTCCGACCGTCCCTTCCCTTGTTTAGCGTCTGCCATCGTCACCGATTCCCTCCACATCCTGGGTGCACCTTCAGGGTGCAGAATATAGTATACAGCTACAGAGAACATGCAGATGATCTGCTTTGTTGGCCATTTCATTGATGGGGTTGAACCAGGTTAAATTGTTGGTGATATTTACACCTGGAAACATGAAGCTCTTGACCATCTGACTTCAAAAAGCAGGGTGGACTGTGTGTCCCAGTCTGCATCAATGGTGCTGAAGTGGAGGTGGTTGAGAGCTTCAAGTTCACCAACACCTCTATTTCCTTGGAAAATTCAGCATTACTCCAATAACTCCTACCAATTTTTATAGACGTGCGATAGAAAGCAACCTATCCAGATGTCACAGCTTGGTTTGATTTGCCCAAGATCGCAAGAAATTGCAGAATTGTGAATGCAATTCAGTCCACCACGCAGGCCAGGCTCGATCCGCCCCCTCCCTCCTCCCAATTGAGTCCATCAACACTTCACGCTGCCTCGGGAAAGCAGCAATAAAGTCAAGGACTACTTACACCGTAGTCATTCCCTCTTCACCCGTCCTGTCAGGCAGAAGATACAGAAGCTTGAAAGTGAGTTCCATCAGTTTCAAGAACAGATTTTTCCCCACTGTTGTCAGACTATTTAAACGATCTTGTAAACTATGAATGCGGACCGATCTCCCAATCTACTTCATTACAACCCTTGAATTGGTTGTACTTTCTCTGCAGCTGTAACATTTGGTATATTTTCTCTTTTGCACTACCTGATGTCCTCGTGTATTTGATTTGCCTGGACAGCATGCAGAATAGATTTTCCCTGTGTCTCGGTACACATGACAATAATAAACCAGTATCAAAACTAATACCATCTCCACTTCAGCACCATTGATACAGACAGAGGCATGTACTACACCCCACTTCCTGAAGTTGATGACCAGCTCCTTTGTCTTGCTGACATTGAGGGAGAGGTTGCAGTTTTGACACCATGCTATTAAGCTCTCCATCTCTTTCCTGTACTCCATCTCGTCATTCTTCAAGATCCAGCCCACCACAGCGGTCTCATCTACAATTTTGACAGATTCACCATTGTTAATTTACCGGAATTGTGATCTCGGCTAATTTTCATAACCCCGAGTGATTTCCCATTCATTAAGGTCTGTAATTGGGACTGTAATCGGAGTTCCATTACGAGTCTGATTGAAATAGGTTGTATTCCAAAAGCAAAATACTGTAGATGCTAGAAATCTGAATAACAACTGAAAATCTTGCAAGTGTTTGATAAGTTAAGTAGCGTTTGAATGGAGAGAGAAACAGTTAATATTTAATAAGGACTAAGAAATGTCAAAAATACATTTTAAGTTCAAATTCTTGAACCTTCCACCCAAATCCATGAAGGTCGTTTACATCGCAGCAATTTAATATGGAGTTCACTGCCACACCCTGAAGTGCAATTTGCAATAAGCAACAAATGTTGACTTTACCTGTGACAACTATGTCTTACAAATGAATAAAAATAATCTTTGTGAAACTTTAATTTCGACCAGTTCTTCCCCTCAAAAGAAGACAGTGTGAAATGATTCAAGCACTATCTAAGTAGCTACGAAATTGGAAAGTGCTATGATCCTTACTTCAAAAATTGTACAACATGATGTATTTAGTGCAGCAAAGTGGCCCAAGTTGCTCACATCACCGTATCTGTACAAAACGTAACAGAAGCACAGAAAAATATTGGGAGCAGAAGAGATATGAAGGAATGCCGCGAGGACTTTAGATAACAGCACTCAAAGAGATTCCATAGATAAATGTAAACAAAATGCATGTGATTAAGTCCACCTTTTTGCTTTTCTCTCGTCAAGCATTCTGCCTTCACTGTGAGATTTTATAAATACATAAGGTGGAAACGGGTAACTTCACTCTTGAGAGTGGGACCCCTCAGGTCACCTCCAATCGAAAATTGGACGCCAGCATGCAAGACAATTACGCTCCCGCCGCCGCTTCCGATGTCCATCAGAACACCGTCAGCCTCAAACTGCCTGTGTTTTGGCCCGATCAGCCGCAAGTGTGGTTCGCACACGTTGAGGCAGTTCCATCTGCGCCGCATGGTCGCGGCCGAAACAAAATACTTCCATGTGGTGGGAGCCCTGCAGCAAGAGTCCGCCTGCCGTGTGCTGCCTTATCTGAGGGACCCTTCTGCCATCGCCAAATACGACGGCCTCAAGGCCCTCCTGTTACACACCTTCGGTCTCCGCCGCCGGGACCGTGCCGCCCGCATCCTATACATGGACGGTTTGGGGGATCGCAGGCCATCCATCCTCATGACCGAGATGCTCGCGCTCATGGACGGCCATCGCCCGTGCCTGTTGTTTGAACAGGCTTTCCTTGAGCAGATGCCCGACGATGTCCGCCTCATGCTCGCCGGCGCGGATTTCTCCAATCCTCAGCAGCTCGCAGGGCCGACGAGCTCTGGATGACCAAGCACCAAGATATCTGCGCCATTAACCGCGTGCTCGCACCAGCGCTTCTTTCGCCTCGGCGGGTCCGCGAGGAGGCCCCACCCACGTCTTCCAGCAATGAACAACAGCAGCATCCCGGAACTCGCGGTAGGCACCGTTGGTGTTACTTACACCTCCTCTACGGCCCGGAGGCTCGATGCTGCCGCCCACCGTGCATGTTTCAGGGAAATGCCTCGGCCGATCGTCTGTAGAGGCGATCGCGATCAGCCCTAACATCCGCCTCTACGTTCACGACCGCCATTCCGGCCGCCGTTTCCTGGTAGACTCCGGTGCGATCGTCAGCATCCTTCCCCCGACCGGCCGTGACACTCGTGCTGGTAAGCGGGACCCCGTTCTCTCGGCCGTTAACGGGAGCGACATCCGAACGTACGGTACGCGGTCCCTTACTCTCACTTTCGACTCCCGCCCGTACAAATGGAAGTTTATCGTCGCGGACGTTGCCCAGCCACTCTTGGGGGCCGATTTTCTCCGCGCTTTCTCCCACATCATTGATTTACGGGGCGTTTGCATAACTCCGCTGTCGGTCGTCGGCTCCACTGCGCCGCGAATCCCGCCCCTGCCCGTCCCGCAGCCCAACGCCGTCGCTGAGATCGAGGGCCCGTATGCCACCCTACTCTCCGATTTTCCCGAGCTCCTTACGCCCCGTTTCAGGGGGGCGGCCCCCGAACACGGGGTCATGCACCACATCGCTACCGAGGACCCTCCAGTGCATGCACGAGTGCGCCGCCTCCCACCAGACAAACTGCGCATCGCCCGGTATGAATTCCAGCTCATGGAGGACATGGGCATTGTCCGGCGGTCCGACAGCCCATGGGCCTCCCTGCTGCATATAGTCCCCAAAGCATCTGGGGGGTGGAGACCGTACAGTGATTACTGCGCCTGAACGGCAGACCGTTACCCGGTGCCTCACATCCAGGATTTCTCCGCACACCTCGAGGGCCCTCGACCGCGCCGTTGACTACTGCAAGCGGGCAGCAGTGCAGCGGGCGGATACCGGTATGGCAGCTTACCGCACCACCAGTCCTGGCCTTCGGCTTGCCGAAGTGCCTTGTGGTGCGGCCGGTACCGTGGTCCTGTGCGACGTCTCCACGGGGCACGCCCGCCCGGTCATTTCCGTTAGTTGGAGACGGCGGGTTTTCGACGCTATTCATGGCCTGGCCCACCCGTCCATACGTGCGACTTCTGCCCTGTTTGCAGCTAAGTTCATCTGGCACGGGCTCCGCAAGCAGGTAGCTGCCTGGGCCCGCGCCTATATCCCGTGTCAGACTTCCAAGATCCAGCGCCACGTACGGCTCACCATCGTGGACCGTTCCACGTGGTGGTAGGAGGCAATCCCACTTTCGGATACTGCCGCCGAGGCCTGCACCCGGGCTATGGCGGCCCACTGGATCGCCAGGTTCGTGGTGCCCTCCGACATCTCCACGGACCGAGGTGCCCAGTTCACCTCTTCCTTGTGGTCGGCCCTGGCACAGCTCTACGACGCCCGGTTGCGCCACACGACCGGGCGCAAGCTGGTCGAAAGGTTTCATCGACACCTTAAGTTGCTTAGGGGTCCGGACTGGGTGGACCAACTGCCCTGGGTCCTCCTTGGTATCCGCACTACGCCTAAAGAGGATTTGGCTGCTTCCTCGGCCGAGCTTGTGTATGGCTCGGCCCTGCGGGTACCTGGGGATTTCCTGCCCGCTGCCCGCGGGCAAGTCACATCAGCCCCGGGGTTGCTGGCTGGCCTTCGTGAACGGGTGCGCACGTTGGCCCCTGTCCCCACTTCCAGGCATGGTTCGTCCGCGGTGCATGTGCCTATGACTTCATCCGCAGGGACGCTCACCGCTCACCATTGCAGCGGGTCTTTGAGGGGCCTTTCCGGGTGCTGCGAGCCGGAATCGCCACTTTCACGTTGGACGTGGGTGGCCGGGAGGAGTTCGTCTCCGTCGGCCGTCTTAAGCCCGCCCACGTGAATGTGGACAGCCCAGTGGTCGTTGCTACACCGCGACGTAGAGGTTGTCCGCCGGCTGTTCCACCCGTACCGAGTACGCCCCTTCCATCCACCACGGTGCCTTCTGCGTTTTCACCGGCCCCCCCGTGTTACGTCGTTCCACTTTCGCAGTCCTCGCGTCCTCCCGGCCTTGTTTTGCCAGCCCCTCATGTTACGTCCGCCCCGCTTTCACGAACCACGTGTTCCGGTCGTCTCATCCGGTCCCTGCTCGGTTCCGTACCTCGGGTTCTGGGGGGGGGGGGCCCTGTAGCGGCACCTGCTGGTGCCCGCAGGTAATCGAACCCTGCGGTCAGGTGCTTCGGTCGTGTGACTATGGGGAGGGGTTTGTGTTCACGCACTTTCTGGGCGATGACCCTTCATCGTTCTCGACCACCGTTGTGGTTTGACCTTTGTATTGGCTGTGTGTTATACCGTTGATTTCGTTATTTCGATAATAAAACTTATTTTGGAAATCGACTCTCGTCTCAACTCGCCAAAACCTCATCTTTATAACGGACTCTAAATCTTACCATCCACTGGTCAGACTAACCGGCCTATAGTTCCCCCTATTCTGCTTTGCTCACTTCTTGCGCAGCATGGCAATTTTGGCAATTTTCCAATCATGTGGAACCACTCCCGACTCTAGTGATTCCTGAAATACTGCATCAATGTGATGGTGATGGTGGAAGGTTGCTTCTCGGGCTGGAGGCCTGTGACTAGTGGTGTGCCCCAGGGTTCGGTACTAGACCCGTTATTGTTTGTCATCTACATCAATGATTTGGATGAGAACATACATGACAAGATTAGCAAGTTTGCCGATGATACTGGATCTGGATCTGGATGTAGTTCGCTGAAAAGCTCTAGGTAGAGCATCACTCAGCATACAAAAGTGGGTGGTTTTGCAGATAGGGAAGATGGTTGTGAAAAATTGCAGCAGGATCGTGATGGATTGACCAGGTGGGCTGAGGAATGGTTGATGGAATTTAATACTGAGAAATGTGAGGTGTGGAATATTGGGAAGTCTAACATAGGCAGGACCTACACAGTGAATGGTAGGGCTCTGGGGAGTGTTGTAGAGCAGAGGGATCTAGGAGTGCAGGTGCATGGTTCCTTGAAGGTGGGGTCCCAGGTAGATAGGATGGTCAAAAAGGCTTTTGGCACTTTGGCCTTCATCAGTCAGAGTATTGAGTATAGAAGTTGGGAGGTCATGTTACAGTTGTATAAGACGTTGGTGAGGCCGCATTTAGAGTATTGTGTTCAGTTCTGGGCACCATGTTATAGGAAAAATGTTAATAAGCTAGAAAGGGTACAGAAAAGATTTACGAGGATGTTCCCAGGACTAGAGGGTCTGAGCTATAGGGAGAGGTTGAGTAGTCTGCGACTCTATTCCTTGGACGCAGGAGGATGAGGTGTGATCTTATAGAGGTGTATAAAATCGTGAGAGGAATAGATCGGGTAGATGCACAGTCTCTTGCTCAGTGTAGGGGAATCGAGGATCAGATGACATAAGTTTAAGGTGAAGGGGAAAAGATTTAATAGGAATCTGAGGGGAAAACGTTTTCACACAGGGTGGTGGGTGTATGGAACGAGCTGCCAGAGGAGGTAGTCCAGACAGGGATTATCCCAACATTTAAGAAACAGTTAGACAGTTACATGGATAGGATAGGTTTGGAGGGATATGGACCAAACACAGGCAGGTAGGATTAGTGTAGCTGGGACATGTTGGCTGGGGTGGGAAAGTTGGGCCGAAGGGCCTGTGTCCACGCTGTATAACACTCTATGTTCTCCTGTCGGTATGCAAAAGTTATTTAAGGTCTCCTTTCGGGTGGAGACAGGAATGTTGAACCACCATATTATTGCATTATTTCACGATGCAATAAATTGGGATACCACAGTACAATATAATCTACCTTAGGAATTTTCCCTCAAAGAGTCCTTTGTTCTCAGAAACTGTGCACTGCAGGAGAGTCTGTGGGCGAGGAATATGCAAGAAGGATGTACAAGAGAAATGGGTGGGTGGAGAAACAGTCACCAGAGGCCCTGGATTTAGCAGAGACGAAAGGAGCTTCTCTGTTGCCCAGGCGCGACAATCAATCTCTCACCTTGAACCTATGCCCTCCAGCTTTTGAATCTTCTACCATGGGAAAAAGACTGAGCGTTTACTTTATTCATGGGTCACATGATCTTGTACACCTCAATAAAGTCACCCCTCAGGCTCACATGATCCAAAGGAAAAGGTAAAGAAAAATGAGTAAACAAAAGTTTTAACATCTCTTGGGCAGCAACACTTCTTGTTCCTTAAATAATAGGTCAGATTTATAAGGACTGAAATAATTCTAGTCAAATAATTTGAAAACAAACATCAGGCTTTTGGTGTATAGTGTTCCTCACTGCTGTTTCAGATGATGGCAGCAATCCAGCTAGGGAGCTTTAACCAATATTTAACCCAAATGTATTTGTTTTATGTGAAGTCAGCACAGCATATTACAATTTCTAGGCTTAATGTTTATGAGCAGCAATTGAAAAATAAAAAGCCGTAATTGCTGAAACCAGAAATAAAAATGGAAAATGCTGTAAATATTCAACAGGCAGAGTTTATGGGGAGAGAAAGAGGTCAAATTCAAAGTTTCAGGTCAGATGACTCATCATATGAATTCATATTTGAGTCAGAGATGTACAGCAGTGAAATGGGCTCTTTGGCCCACCTTGTCCATGCCAACCAAGCTAGTCCCTTCAACCTGTATAGACTCATAGCCCTCAAAACTCTTCCTATCCATCCATATATCTGTCCAAATGTCGTTTAAAAGTCGTGATTGTATCCTCGTTGATAGCTTCCTCTGACAACTCATTCCAAATACGGACTATCCTCCAAATGAGGTCTGAGGAAATCTCTCCCCTCTCACCTTCAACCTATGCCTTGAATCTTTGAATCTAGTTTTAGAATCCTCTACCCGAGGAAAGAGATTGAGTGTTCACTTTATCCATGGCCCTCATAATCTTCAATAAAGTCACCACCCAGGCTCCTACGCTCCAAAGAAAAATGTCCCAGCATATCCAACCTCTCATTATAACTCAACCCTGCAAACTCGGGTAACATCGTGGTCAATCAACGTAATCACATCCTTCGACCAGAACAACGCACAGTACTTACTCCGAGTATGTTCTCACTGACACTTGTACAGTCAACCAAGACAATAAGAAGAAGGTCACCTTTCACAGGTCAGTAGTTTGTGATGAGTGCAGTATCACAGGAATCATTGCTATCACAATCTGACAGCAATCTGGCTGCGTGGGATTGCAAGATGGAGGAAGATGTAATGGGCTTCCCCAGACTGCTTCAAGGGATGGTGGGTTTGAGCAGCGATTTTGTAGGCTTGGCACAGATTCATTCGCGTTCAGAAGAATGAGAGATCTCATTGAAATATATAAAATTTGCAGAGACTGGATGCAAGGAGAATGGCTTTCCCAACACTGTGGTCTAGAATTGGAAACCACAGAATGTGGCAAGGAGAAATTTCTCCATAGAGGCAGATGTGTCTTTGGAATTCTCGACTGTACAGGCTATAAAGGCTCAATCATCGGCTTCATTCAAAATGTGGGACAACAGTTTTTTAGATATTAAGGAAACCAAGGGAAAATGGGAGAGTACAGGAAGATGGTATGAGATTGAAGGTCAGTCACAATTTTGTTCAATGGCAGAGCAGGCTAGAAGAGGATAAAACCTGACACCTGGTCCCATTTCTTATGTCTTCTAGATTCAACAATTTCAGACCATAACTTTATTATCCTTTCCGAATATTATCGTGCCTTTGCCCTGTCACAAATGTTCCCTTTTGTTTTTCAGTGCCTTCCCCCTTTCCTTTCCCCTGTACTTGTTCAAAACAGTTTAGTTTAGTGATACAGCATAGAAGCAGGCCATGCTGACCATTGATCACCCATTCACTAGTTCTATGAGATCCCATTTTCTCATCCACTCCTTACACACAAGGAGCAATTTACAGAGACCAATTAACCTACAAACCCACATGTCTTTGGGATGTTGGAGGAAACCCGAGGACCCAGAGGAAACACATGCAGTCAAGAAAGCTATAAACTGTTTTTCTCTCTCCTAATGAGGAGTCTGAGCTTTCTAAAGTTAAATCTGTTTATCTCTCCAGAAGGAACTGCCTGATCAGCCAATATTAAATAAAATAAAATATACTTTATTAGAGTCATGGTGCAAAGATAAGCATCTTAATTAATTTTTATAATGGCCTAAAACACACTTATACAAGTACTTGATTTAATCTATTAATCCAATTTTTTTATGACATATTGATGTTTGTAATCCTATTTTCTTTAAATCTAGTTATAAAAATGGAAATAGAAAGATACAGCAAGGAAACAGGCCCTTTGGCCCACCAAGTCTATGCTGGCCAACAACTGCCCATTTATACTAATTCTACACGAATCTAATCCAACTTCATTCTCTCCATATTGTCATCAATTCCCTCCAAGTGCTACCACTCACTTACACACAAGGGTCAATTTACAGCGATCAAGTAACTTAACAAAACACGCATGTCTGTGGAAAGTGGGAGGAAACTGACCGGATAGAAACCCACGCTGTCATAGGGTAAATGTGCAAACTCCACATTGACAACACCCAAGGTCAATCCTGACTTTGGGTGCTGTTTTTGGAGCTATGAGGCAGCAGTTTTACAAGCTGTGCCTCTGTGTCGCTCCTGTAATTGTCGATTATTTTTAAAATATTCAAGTTAGTTATTTTATTGCTAGATTTCAGTGTAAGCTCCATCGCTTTTCATAATGCCTTCACAAAATTTTGGATTCATTGTATGTTGCAGAAACAAATAGGCTTAGCTACAAGACCCTACCAAACAATCTATTCATATTGTGTTTTTGATTTTTGTTTTTGGATTGAATTCTCTCTTTAATTTGTGTACTCGTGATGTCTTTACTATTTATTTCATTCCGCTTACATGTTTCTACTATTTGTTAAACTTTGTAAGGTGTCCTTGAGACTTTTGAAAGGCGCCCATAAATAACATTTATTATTATTATTATTATTATACCTGTAGTGTGAGCTGAGGCACGATGAACACTCCAAAGCCATACAGGTTTGTAGGTTAATTGGCTTAGTACAATTGTAAATTGTCCCTAGTGTGTAGGATAGTGTTAGTGTACGGGGATCGTGGTCAGCGCAGTCATGGTGGGCCGAATGGCCTGTTTCCACACTGTAGGCCTGTTTCCACACGGTATCTCTACACTAGACTAAACTAAACATATATTGAGTGTGTTGGAAGGAACTGCAGATGCTGGTTTAAATCAAAGATAGACACAAAATATTGGAGTAACTCAGCGGGACAGGATGCATTTCTGGAGAGAAGGAATGGGTGACGTTTCGGGTCGAGACCCTTTCGACTGAAGAAGGGTCTTGACCCGAAACGTCACACATTCCTAAACCTATATTGAAATAGACTTGCAATTCTGTAAATAGAATTAGTGGATAAACCTGGGCACTGGGCCGATCGAACTTTGTACCTCGATATAATCAAATAAAATAGGACAAGTGTAACTTGCTACCTTCCCATCACGCAATAATGATTTTCCGTTTTGTTGCGCTGGTGCATATTTGGGATTTGTTTCAATAGCAACCCGCAGGTGCAGTCCCAAGATTAAATAAATAAATATGTTTACCAGTTATGGAAAAGCAAAACACTCACTTACCGAGAGTGGTCAGCCTGAGAAGGGCAAGGACATACTTGTTATTAGCCAATTTCCACACTGCCGAGATGTTTAATATTAAAGGTGTGACATAAGCAGCAGCGAAGACTTCATAGCCAGTGAGATCCAAAACCTGAAGCGGGAAGTACCAGATCATCGGGGGCAAACCATAGTAAAGGGAGAGGGAAATGTAACCTGAAATTAAAATTGAAAACAAAACAATTTAGAAAATGAACCAGAAGAATCGTGACTTGCAAGAGGAAAGGCATTCAAATTTGTATCCATGCTATCACAAAGAATTCACAATAAAACTCATGCTCCATTCAGTGGCTGTGTTTTTTTAATGCATGTTATTTGCACTGTACATCCAAATCCAAAACTGCTCGGATTAATTAGAATCTTACTTGCTTACAATATAATCTACTTCCAGCAAATCAATATACTCATCAGGGATCTGCAAGGTACATCTTCAAGTGACTGCAAGGTTACAGTTTAAGGCTAATATGACCACATTTAATGGTGCTTATTGCGTGAAGAAATGTGGAAAAACAGTTAAGCAAGTTTGCTTGCAAATGTATGTGGAATGCAATTAATAAAATAGAATCCTGTCATAGTATTTGTACTTGTTATTACAATAACATAGATTTTTTTTCCCTGCCAAGGAGTCATCACCCATTGACAAAGTTATGAATACATAGTGCACACTATTTAGACATTAACTGCTTCCAATAGCCTGTGTGAACATTTTAATCAGACTTGCAAATTTACTATATATCTGCAATTTTAGCCAATTTAATCTAGATTCTTTAATTTATGTGAATAATATCCATTTACACGTTTTCATATCTTTCCAAAATCCCAAACCAATTCCAATCTAATAAATTACTGGTACGTAAGTATGGTAGTTATTTATTGCATTGTGAGGCACAACAGCAGGAACAAGATGAATGTAGATACTTCATTTTACAACAACAATTTCCAAATGAATATTGGTCGTCAATTACACAATTCCCTAATCTCAAATAGTAACTAGGGATCTTTAACACTCATGTAAATCTCTGCAATAGACAGGTGATTAGCTATTAACCCATTGGAAGGGCAATAATTGCAACGTGGAACTCTCAATACAAGCGGTGGCACAGTGGTAGAGTTACTGCCTTACAGAGCCAGAGACCCTGTCTGTGTGGAATTTGCACGTTCTCCCTGTGACTGCGTGGGTTTTCTCCGGCTGCATTTTCTCCGGGTGCATTTCCTTATTGCAAAGATGTACAGGTTTGTAAGTTAATTGGCTTCTGTAAATTTTCCCTTGTGTCTAGGATAGAACTAGTGTATGAATGATCGATGGTCGGCGTGCACTTGGTGGGCCGATGGGCCTTTTTCCGCACTGTATCTCTAAACAAAATTAAACTTGGTTAAAAATCTCAGTGTGTTACTCGACATCCATAACCATCTCCCTCCACTACTGGTTGACGTTTGTTGTTAATTCATATTCAGGAATTCATTTTTGGAAACCTGAGGTCTATCCCCATTAAACAGAGATATTGGGAATCTGCAGGCACTTCCTGAGATCGCTCCTCTAGGATTTCGTAATAGCCACCTCAGTCTTCTTTCAAGACAAAGATGACTCTGTTTTTCAATTTTGTAAATTGCTCCTCCAGCCCCACAGAGGTTATTCAGTTAAATCCAGGACTGTTAACTACTGTATTTACAGGATCCTGTGTCTGTGCATCCTTTCAACTTCATGTCCTTAATTACTTTCAGTTACAGAACATTTCACAAGTGAAATGAATTACCTTTCACAAACATAACAGGAAATCAGATAGTGACAAATGCTCACTAAAAGATACTTGTGAACCACTAATGAACCAGTAAGTAATGATTTACAGTTCCAACTTTGTCCCAAGTCATAAAAATAAACAAAAGCCTTTTCCTGAATTGTACAACTGGAGGAAGTAATTAAAAAATTAAATAGGGGAATAATAACAGAAATCACAGTGCTGAATTTATGAAAGGGCACAATGTGCCCAAATCTGTCCATTCCAAGTAGCCGCCATCCGCGCCAAGGCTCATCCTACCTACTCTGGTAGAGGTTTGCAGGAAGCAGGAGCCAAGGAGGAGGACGACCACTTAAATAACCCAGAAAAGTCGACACTCAAGGTTCAGACTGGAGGATATTTGTAATAGCCTCAACCAAAAACAAAACCATCAACCTCCAAATACCAGCCTGGAAATTTACACACCAAATGCTCTCAAGGTATAATATTACTCCCCCTTGGTAAAATTATAAGCAGAGTTAAATGATGTTTCCATGTCTGTATTCCCTGTATTCATATCAGGAAAAAATAATCTAAACAACATCGGTCTTTGTTTATGCCACATATTTATTAGAGTAAACTTAATGCAAACTCTTCAAGAAATGCACTATTTTGCTGTTCAACCCCGGGCAGAGTAAAATGTCTTAATTGAGAACCCAATAATATATGGTGGCAAGAAGCAAATAAAGTATTTTCCAACAACCAAAATAAGTATTTCATTGTATTGGATTTACTATATATAAGGTAAATATAAAAGAAGCGTGCATTTATATGATATCAATAGATTGGAAATGAAAGACAAAGAACGAATTAGAACCAAATATAAGATCTCTAGAGATTACATTTGTAAAATATTCAGCGAATGACCTCAAGGAATGCAGATTGAGAGAACTAAAAGCGAGAGTAATAGTTTTATTTTTGCAGGTAATTGCAATAATTACTTGCATTAATCTGGCGCAGAAGAAAAACAAACAAAGTTAAGGTAAAATATCTCTGTGGCATCACAGAATCTGTAAATTGCACTATATACTGCAGATGCCGAAAAATGTTCAGCAGATAAAGAAACATTTATGCAGATGACCCTTTGTATGAACTGATAAATGTTACATATAAGCACATTTTAAACGTCTAAGGGGGAGGGAAAGAATTGGTATGGGCTAAAAAAGAAATACTGTATTTCCACCATCGAGTGAAGATGTAATCGTTATCAACGTGGAAAGGATAAATAGGCATTTCACCACCTCACTCAACATTTAAATTTCAGTTTATGACCAGCATACTTAAAAAACATAAGTATTAGGATCAATATTGCTGTTGCCATTAGTTGCTTCTATCCATCCTTCATTTAATTTATCCAATTATCATTCAACTTTACCTCATACCACCATTAAACCTTTCAGATCTTTTTCCCAACACAACACCACCCTGCCCCCTCACCCATCTATCCCATTGCCAGTTTGCATAAAACCTGTTACACCTATAAAACTTATTCTGCTTCCAGATCTAAAATATTAGTTCTGATTCTATCTTCACATATGATGTCTGGTATACCATTTACTAAATATCTGATATTTCCCCAATATTATTGAATATATTTCTAAACTCATTCTGAATCAGTTTTTCTCTGTACTGCAACAAAACATTAATATCTGAACATTCATTATCTGATTTTAAAAAAAAGATAGAGTATTTTTAATTCATAACCTTTGTTGTTCACAACTAACTGCCAAGAGACGATCGCATTTCTTGAAACACAGTTCCTCTCAACAATGGGAACTCCACACCAAGAAGGCATCAACCATTTTTGGCCGTGGGATTGTGGTGACATAGAGTCCAGCGGGGTACCATCACCAAAAGGACATAACTGAACCAGTTGGGTTTTACTACAACTATATTGCTTTATGGTTCCTTGAATTGATCTGTATAATTGTTGAAACAGCATTTCGATTATAAGTGTACGAAAGAACTGCAAATGCTGGTTTAAATCGAAAATAGACACAAAATGCTGGAGTAACTCAGCGGGACAGACAGCATCTCTGGAGAAAAGGAATGGGTGACATTTCGGGTCAAGACCCTTCTTCAGATTTAGATTATATTATAAAACTGTCGCAGGAAGGCTTGAACTATACATGTCCAGATTATTCTTCCAAATGTCTGGATTAGTGATTTAGCTTCGACTCGACTGAGCTTTAGCAAGTTCCACCTTATTAACTATCGAAACAGCAAAAAAGGTTTTAAAAAATGTCACAAGATTTAGGAAAAAATATTTTGTTACTACCCCTGTACAAAATATTGTACAGGTGGTAATGTAACAAAACAAACATCAGTGTTTGTTTCTTAACAAAGTCCAGATCATGATGTCCATTGTCAGATTTTAAAGATTTCATTAAGCAAATAAACCAAATAAACCACTCTTTATTAAAGACAATACAGCTCAAATGAAAATGGGTTGAATCATTTTGTTTCCCAAACGACCAATTAACTATTCATATGAAACAATTAATGATGCATGCGGTTTTGAAGACCATGATTAAAATCTATTCTTGATAATATTTTCAATAAATAATCCAATATTACTTTCCACAGACTTTTTTACTATAATTTAAAAAACTGCAATGTTTTAATTTTCTGACAACCCATCGTATTTCAGACAAATGAATAATACAATAACAGCCCAAGTAATAACAGATTTGAAATGACAACTTACCCAAGAAAACTTCCAACAGTAGGTCCCTGTACAAGGCAAGCATTTCTCCACAGGATTTACTGTGCTGCAACTGAGAACATATCTTGAACAATTAAAAATGTTATGAGAGGCGAGCTTAATACCAGCAGGAGAGCTTTGCAGGTATGTGAAGACTTCAATTATTCATCAGGGCAGCCACCCGAGCCCAGTGCTCCTCCTCCCGGCGACGAGGCGAGGCTGGGCGGGGCTGGTCCTGCTAGAGGTGCGCACCTGTTACAAGCCCCAACTCTCCCGCTCCTCCACAAGGAGCGAGCGACGGCCCGATCTCCTGCTAGCCTGCAGTAAAGCAAGAGATCTTTTAATGCACTGCTTTCGATCCTGATTGCTTTTCAGTTTTTCGCGACGGACTAGACATGTACACATCGCATGTTCTTTCCAGTTACCTAAATTCCTTAGTTGAGTCACCTGAAATTGTGGGCTCTACTCAAGTGGAGCAAAGTTGGAGGAAGTCTTGCACATTGTCGGTGACAGGCATGGTTAAGAAATGCAACTACAAATTGTGCATTTTACTTAACTTTGTGAATCAAATTGCCATTTAATCCAAGAAAATTAATACACTGGTATCCATATTCAAATTGCTGCTGGGTGGTCTAGGTACAGAATGTTCTGTTCTGGGGCACAATTCTGCAAAATTTGTTCACGTGTTTACAAATTTAATACGATTGGGCAAAAAAAAATCTTACCCAAAATTTATATCAAGCTACAGTTGAGCTAACAATTTGAACTGGGATACAATGTCTTCAGCTGTTCTCCAGGCAGATTTAGGTTACAATATCTGTCAGATATTATATTTGATACAAGTGGGGATATGTTTCATAAAAAGCCTCAGCGGACGTTTGCTCCCGTGAGTAACCAATAATAGCACCTGCAGTACTAATTATGCCTCCATGTAAAATGTTTGGCATGCCTGACACAGAATAATCCAGCTTGAAATCCTACAAGCAACGGCACTGAAAAGAATTGTATATTTGTATCCCATTGTCTTTACTTTGACTTCAGGTTTTTTTTTAAGCGTGCTTGTGCAACCTCTTTGCGCATTCATATATATGCCACTTTAACCCCGACATCTAATTGCCTGATAAATTCTCCAACCTAGATGTACAATCACATTCTTCAAGCAGGCAGCACATTGCTCTGTACAACCAATCCGTTCAATTTATTTTTGTTACTATAGATGTTTAAATTGTTATTATTTTTAGCCCTGGAACTTTTCACCTAATTTTGCCGAATGCCTCTTATTTCGATTTCTGTTTTAGATATGAGCATGAAGACACCTCTGCTGCAACAACATAGTATGGCAACTAGAAAGGGAGGTGTCACATCAGATAAGCACTAACCTAGAGTATGAGGCTGTGATGTTGTTAGATCCAAACCAGGTTAGCCCAGGTACACTAAATCTAACAGGGACATCCTAATGAACTAAGATTCCAGCATCTGCAGTTTAGCTTACGTTAGTTTAGTGATACAGTGTGGAAACAGGTCCTTTGGCCCACCGAGTCCATGCCGACCAGTGATTCCAGTACACTAACACTATTCTACACACACACTAGGGGCAATTGTCAACTTTTACCGAAGCCAATTAACCTACAGAGTGTGGGAGAAAACCAGAGCGCCCAGAGAAAACCCATGCGGTCACAGGGAGAATGTACAAATTCCATACAGGCAGTACCTGTAGTCAGGATCGAACCCGGGTCACTGCTGCTATAAGGCAGCAACTCTACTGCTGCGCCCCTGTGCCACCCTTTGTACATTTCACACCTCTCTCCTTTTCTGACACTTTTGACTCTTTTTCATCTCTACCATTGTAACTTACTCTACCCATCTACCAATCAAATCCCCTTCACCTGTATGTAAAGCCATGTGATAGGAGCAAAAATAGGCCATTCGGCCCATCAAGTCTACTTCGCCATTCAATCATGGCTTATCTATCTCTCCCTCCTAACCCCATTCTCCTGCCTTCTCCCCATAACCCCTGACACCGTACTAATCAAGAATCTATCTATCTCTGCCTTACAAATATTCATTGACTTGGCCTCCACAGCCTTCTGTGGCAAAGAAATCCACAGATTCACCACCCTCTGACTAAATAAATTCCTCCTCATCTCCTTCCTAAAGGAACGTCCTTTAATTCTGAGGCTATGACCTCTAATCCTAGACTCTCCCACGTGGAAACATCCTCTCCATATCCACTTTATCCAAGCCCTTCACTATTCAGTACGTTTCAATGAGGTCCCTACTCATTCTTCTAAACTCCAGCGAGTATAGGCCCTCTGGACCCGTTCCAGGCCCAGCACATCCTTCCTCGGATATGGTGCCAAAAATTGTTCACAATACTCCAAATGCAGCCTGACCAGCACCTTATAGAGCCTTAGCATTACATCTCTGTTTTCTATTACAGCTCTATCCACTTGTAGTCCCATTCCAGCACCCATCACTTAACAGGCTTTGTCTCACTTTCACCTCTCTTTTCCAGCTTTCTCCCCCTACAACAATCAGTCTGAAGAAGGATTTCAACTCGAAACACCGCCTGTCCATTCCTTCCATAGATGCAGCCTGACCTGCTGAGTTCCTCCAGCACTTTGTGTTTTGCAAATTAACTATGTTCTGGAAATAAGTAGCATTGATTAAAAGGGGAATAAGGATGGAGTTAAAACATTCAATGGGCTGAAGCAAGTGATGTTTGTGGCAGAATTCGAAACAGTTAGTGTAAGTGCACCAGTCAGGAAACAGCTCAGGCTGTGAGAAAGGAAACATGGATGATCGGAAATGGTTTAACCTATAAGAGAAGAGTAATAAATGAAACATCAAATGTAATTTTTGAAAGCAACAGAGCAAGATAGTTGTGGAACTTTGTAGTTGGAAATTAATAGGGAAGACCAAAGAGAAAAATAACATAGAGTGTGTTGAGAGAGAGAGGAAGCACAACCAGATGGAAGTGAAGCCATGAGTCTTTGGAACGCAGAAGGACAAAAAGAGACTGCACCGTAATCACTCAGTGGATGTTTTGAGGAACCAACAGTGTCATTTATCAGTCTTGCATCTTTATACTGGATGCAACCTAGTTAATAAATATGTTTTCCTTATAACCGAATGACTTGTACCTGTGCTTGTTTGTTGCAATCTTTGGGTGAGAGTATTTCTTCTCATCTTTATCGTAAATAGCCAACATAGTATTTTAAGACTATCACCGCTACCAGTTCCAGTCATTCCATCCTGGGCAACAAAGTCTTGAATGTCAAGCCCAATAAGAAAATGTTGCATGTTTCAATTATATCACCTTTCATCACTCCAGAGATTGCCCTCCATAATGTTTGGGACAAAGACCCATCATTTATTTATTTGCCTCTGTACTCCACAATTTTGAGATTTGTAATAGAAAAAATCACATGTGGTTAAAGTGCACATTGTCAGATTTTATTAAAGGGTATTTTGATACATTTTGGTTTCACCATGTAGAAATTACAGCTGACACATGGTTTTACAGGTGTATGTAATTGCTCAGGTGTGTTTAATTGCCTCCTTAAGAGAGCTCTCAGCACCTAGTCTTTCCTCCAGTCTTTCCATCACCTCTGGAAACTTTATTGCTGTTTATCAACATGACCAAAGTTGTGCCAATGAAAGTCAAAGAAGACATTATGAGACTGAGAAACAAGAATAAAACTGTTAGAGACATCAGCCAAACCTTAGGCTTACCAAATTCAACTGTTTGGAACATCATTAAGAAGAAAGAGAGCATTGGTGAGCTTACTAATCGCAAAGGGACTGGCAGACCAAGGAAGCCCTCCACAGCTGATGACAGAAGAATTCTCTCTATCATAAAGAAAAATCCCCAAACACCTGTCCGACAGATCAGAAACACTCTTCAGGTGTCAGGTGCGGATTTGTCAATGACTACTGTTCACAGAAGATCTCATGAACAGAAATACAGAGGCTACACTGAAAGATGCAAACCACTGGTTAGCCGCAAAAATATGATGGCCAGGTTACAGTTTGCCAAGAAGTACTTAAAAGAGCAACCACAGTTCTGGAAAAAGGTCTTGTGGACAGTTGAGACGAAGATTAACATATCAGAGTGATGGCAAGAGCAAAGTATGGAGGAGAAAAGAAACTGCCCAAGATCGAAAGCATACCACCTCAACTGTGAAACATGGTGGTGTGGGTGTTATGGCCTGGGCATATATGGCTGCTGAAGGTACTGGCTCACTTATCTTCATTTAAGATACAACTGCTGATGGTAGTAGCATAATGAATTCTGAAATGTATATACATCCTATCTGCTCAAATTCAAACAATTGCCTCAAAACTCATTGGCCGGCGGTTCATTCTACAGCAAGACAATGATCCCAAACATACTACTAAAGCTACAAAGGAGTTTTTCAAAGCTAAAAAATGGTCAATTTTTGAATGGCCAAGTCAATCACCCGATCTGAACCCAATTGAGCATGCCTTTTATATGCTGAAGAGAAAACTGAATGGGACTAGCCCCCAAAACAAGCATAAGCTAAAGATGGCTGCAATACAGGCCTGGCAGAGCATCACCAGATAAAACACCCAGCAACTGGTGATGTCCATGAATCGCAGACTTCAAGCAGACATTGCATGCAAAGGATATGCAACAAAATACAAACATGACTACTTTCATTTACATGACATTGCTGTGTGCCAAACATTATGATGCCCTGAAATGGGGGGACTATGTATAAACACTGCTGTAATTTCTACAGGGTGAAACCAAAATGTATAAAAATGGCCTTTATTAAAATCTGACAATGTGCACTTTAACCACATGTGATTTTTTTTTTCTATTACAAATCTCAAATTGTGGAGTACAGAGGCAAATAAATAAATTATGGGTCTTTGTCCCAAACATTATGGAGGGCAGTGTATAGGCCCAGACTACATCACCCATGCTGAAACCATGGGCACAAGATGAACTGGTTGTCATAGTTGTCATACAATTTACATATACAATTTTTTTTAACTTTGAAGCTATTAAAATTTAAACATGCTGTTAAAAGTAAAGCAATTAAATTAAATGATAAAACAATTTAAAGTCAATGAGAAGTAATCACATTATGTAAAACTTATTCCACTTATCCTCAAAGTTTTCTCCCCATTGAAATGAATGGAATAGCTCTACTCTCTCCACACACATCACTGTGTAGCTAGACACTTCTCCAATATCATCTCCAATACCACTGTCGTTGGACAAAGAGCAGGTAACAATGAGTCAGAGTACAGAAGGGAGATTGATAATCTGGTTGTGTTGTGTCAGAACAACATTCTTGTTCTCAACATTAGCAAGAGCAAGGAATTGGTTGTTGTTTTAAGGAATAGAAAGCCGAGGAGTCATAAGCCTGTCTTCATCGGCAAGACAACAGTGGAGTGTGCCAACAGCCTCATATTTCCAGGCATGCACATATCTGATGATCTGCCCTGGGCCCGGTACAATTATGCAATCACAAAGAAAGCTGATCAGTATCTCTACTTCCTCAGAAGTTTGAAGAAATATGGCATATTGTCAAATGCTCTATCAGACCTCTGCAGGCGTATGGTGGAGAGCATACTGAGTGTTTGCGTCACATCCTGGTTCAGTAACTCGAATGCCCAAGAATGCAGGTAGCTGTAGAAAGTGGTGGACAATGGCGGGTCCACCGCAGGTATTGACCTCTCCACCATTACTGGGATCTACAGGAAACGCTGCTTCAAGAAATCAGTTAATATCATCTCACTGCCACCATCATGAAGAAGGAACACAAGCCTGAAAACCATCATCTCCAGTTTAAGAACAGTTTCTCCATAGCAACCATTAGGCTCTTGAATGACACTGCACAACCGTAATCATAATCCTACCTCTGTAACAAACCACCATGATCACTGTATAGGTTGCACTATGTACGTTGACATGCACGATTATGGTTTGGTTATCTAGTATATCCGATAGTTTATTGCATTGTTATTTATTGTATGTTTATGTATTGTATTGCATGAATGCGCCTGTGAAGCTGCAGCAAACAACCGTTTCATTGTTCCGTCCCAATAGATATGACAATTAAACACTCTTGACTCTTAACCTCAGCCAGGTTTAATCTGCCATGGGATCACCAACAGAACCTTGACTTTATTGCAGAGGTTTCAAATGAATGTTGTTGATACATCTGAGTTAATTGCAGGTTCTGTTCATGTCCCATTGGAATAGATCTATTGTGTAGGCAGTTACACCTCTAGCCCAGGGCACCAACTGGCTTTTCTGCTCAGGATGTTGACATCCTAGCTGTGATTCATCGAGTCGGGCACTCGCGACCTCAGGTGGTGCACCTGAACCATGGGAGTAGCAGGAAAGCTGATTTGCCAGAAATTTGGACCAATAAATGGCAGTTTTGTTGTGGAGTGAGGCCGATTCAATGAATGCGATCAATCTCAATCTTGTATCAATTCCGTTATGCAGGTTTATTTCACTTGGGCGGCACAGTGGTGGAGTTGCTGCCTTACAGCGCCAGAGATGCAGGTTCGAACCTGACTACGGGCACTGTCTGTACAGAGTTTGTACGTTCTCCCCGTGGGTTTTCTCCCGGTGCCCCTGTTTCCTCCAAAGACGAACAGATTTATCGGTTAATTGTCTTTGGTAAAATTGTAAATTGTCCCTAGAGCGTGGGATAGTGTTAGAGTATGGGGTGATATCTGGTCAGTACGAATTCAGTGGGCCGAAGGGACTGTTTTTGCACTGTATCTCTAAAGCAAGGGTTCCCAACCTGAGGTAAATTTACCCCCAGGGGATAAACTTCGCCTACGCAGGGGGTAAATTTGTTGATTCTGGATTCAGTATTTAAAATTTCCCTTTGTCGGTTGCTTTATTATGGTAGATGTGTAAACTCAAATTACTGAACAAAACAGGGTGGGGGTAAATTTACTTTCGAAAAGTTGCCAGGGGTAAACGGGACAAAAAAGGTTCTGAACCCCTGCTCTAAAGTCTCAAACACAGCTTCAGATTTGTCCAGGTATCTCAAAACTAATTTAACAAAGAAAATATAAAATTTCACAGTCAAAAGTTGTTTTTTTCACCGGTTGAAAAGGTCCAGTTGGATATGCAATAAAAGAGTAGCCGGGAATACGGATAGAGAACAAAAATGACTAAACTTTAGCTCACTCCCCATCCCCACACTCGTAAAAAGGGCAGAGTCCCCCTTGTCCTCACCTTCCACCCTACCAGCCGTCACAACAAATAATCATCCGACATTTTCACCACCTCCAATGGGATCCCACCACCGGCCACATCTTCCCATCTCCTCCCCTGTCTGCTTTCAGCAGAGACCGCTCCCTCCGTAACGCCCTTCCCACCCAAACCACCCCCTCCCCTGGCACTTTCCCTTGCAACCACAGGAAATGCTACACTTGTCCCTTTACCTCCCCCCTTGACTCCATTCAAGGACCCAAGCAGTCTTTCCAGGTGCGGCAGAGGTTCACCTGCACCTCCTCCAACCTCATCTATTGCACCCACTGCTCTAGGTGTCAGCTGCTCTACATCGGTGAGACCAAGAGTAGGCTTGCCAATCGCTTCGCCCAACAACTCCGCTCGGTTTATAATAACCAACCTGATCTCCCGGTGGCTCAGCACTTCAACTCCTCCTCCCATTCCGAATCCGACCTTTCTGTCCTGCGCCTCCTCCATGGCCAGAGTGAGGCCCACCGTAAATTGGAGGAGCAGCACCTCATATTTTGCTTGGGCAGTTTACACCCCAGCGGTATGAACATTGACCTCCAATTTCAGGTAGTCCCTGCTTTCTCCTTCCTTTCCCAGCTCTCCCTCAGCCCACTGTCTCAGCCTCTTCCTTACTTCTTTCCGCCCCCCCACCCTCACATCAGTCTGAAGAAGGGTCTCGACCCGAAACGTCACCTATTTCCTTCGCTCCTTAGATGCTGCCTCACCCGCTGAGTTTCTCCAGCATTTTTGTCTACCTTTGATTTTCCAGCATCTGCAGTTCCTTCTTAAACTTTAGCTACATCACCAAACTATTTCCCTCGTCTTCCCTAGTTTACTGACTAAAGTTCAAGTGGTCACAGGTTGGGCAGTTGTGTAAAGAAACAACAGAGGCCCAGAAATGCCTGCCAACATTCGGCAGTGAACATCATTCAAGCATAAATATTAGTCAATGCCTCAAGGTCTTCATAAACCTAATACTGCAGTTATTGCAGTAACCGCAACAAAAGCTTTTCACTGTACTTATTCTGCAGTTGTATAGGGCTCTGGTGAGACCACATCTGGAGTATTGTGTACAGTTTTGGTCTCCTAATTTGAGCAAGGACATCCTTGTGATTGAGCCAGTGCAGCATAGGTTCACGAGATTGATCCCTGGGATGGCGGGACTGTCATATGAGGAAAGATTGAAAAGACTAGGTTTGTATTCACTGGAGTTTAGAAGGATGAGGGGGTATCTTATAGAAACATATAACATTATAAAAGGACTGGACAAGCTAGATGCAGGAAAAAAAAATGTTCCCAATGTTGGGCGAGTCCAGAACCAGGGGCCACAGTCTTAGAATAAAGGGGAGGTCATGTAAGACTGAGGTGGGAAAAAACTTTTTCACCCAGAGAGTTGTGAATTTATGGAATTCCCTGCCACAGAGAGCAGTGGAGGCCAAATCACTGGATGGATTTAAGAGAGAGTTAGATAGAGCTCTAGGGGCTAGTGGAGTCAAGGGATATGGGGAGAAGGCAGGCATGGGTTATTGATAGGGGACGATCAGCCATGATCACAATGAATGACGGTGCTGGCTCGAAGGGCCGAATGGCCTCCTCCTGCACCTATTTTCTATGTTTCTATGTACCTCAGTACACGCGACAATAAACTAAACTAAACTATTTTAGGAAAAATGATTATCACGGGGAAACGCACATTTGGGAAAGCAAAGGCTACGGTCTCTTTCAAATGTTTTATTAAATAATTGTGTGGAAGTTAAAAAGATTTATTCTTTACAAAAATGGATTCAGCTGAAATTAAAGACAGGCTATTACTTTTCTCCTAATTAATTGCAAAGCCAGCAGAAGCTCTAACCCTTGCTATTAGTACACTAACAAGATGCTTATGTTCCCTCTCCCATAACAAATGAGATAACAAGCACAGCTTCATAAATGTCTCCTCTATAATATAAACATTGGAGAGAATAGTAAGATTAAACGAGAACTTACCAGTTTGAAGTTTGATCTTTATTTTATGAGGAGTTACGTTGGTGATTAGGTGAAGAAGACCCGTCAGGGCGCCTGCACGTCAATCTTCAAAGCAGCGGTGTGAAATCACAAACAACAAGAACAAAGTAATATAGTAACATAATAAAACAAGTAAATTAAGAACTTCCATCTGACCTTTATGAAAGAGGGTTGGGCCGTGGTGGGCACGTAATCACCAACGTAACTCCTCATAAAATAAAGATCAAACTTCAAACTGGTAAGTTCTCGTTTAATCTTACTATTTTACTTCGGAGTCACGTGAGTGACTACGTGAAGATTTTAAAGCTTTGTGATTTCATGCCGCAGATACAAATCCCGGCTTCTCACTGCATTGATTGACTCGGAACGAGAAATAATCAATAATGCATTAATAATGACATTTGCATGACAAATGCAGTAATTCATTTATTTGAATAATAGAGTTAACAGTATCCCCTTTAACCCAGGGAAATTTAAGCAGAACTTAATATAGTATCTGCAAACAGCCCCGTATTGGCAATAGGCCGATGGTAAAAGTGTTGAAACACCAACTTATTAGATCACCCGGCGGCTGCGAAAATATGGTCGACGGGACGTCCTTCGCCCTGGCCGCCAATGTTGCTGCTAAATCGAATGGGATGTAAAAACATCACTGTTCGCACCTGCAGCAACCAAGACTTGTTTTAACCATCTTGAAATAGTCTGAACTGACACTATCTTGTATGGTTTTTTGTGAATGATAAACAATCTTGTTTTCATATTTCATAAGACCTTTGTAGCCTCAATGTATTGCAACAAATATGTCTTAACACATAGACATGGATCCATGGAATATGCTAATAAAACACTCTTGAATTCTGTCACACCCGACTCAATTTAATTTGAGTAGGTCATAAAATGTAAAACATAACATAATCCTGAGGTACTTCCATCCTGTGTATCTGTAACTTTTGTAATGTCTGTGCTTGTTACAAGTGCCATAAGCATGACTACCTTCATGCTGAACTTGGCCAAATCAAAATCGTACCAAGAGTCCATTGATGAAGTAGCTTAAAACCACTCTATATTCCAGATTCCCATACCTAGGTTTAGAAGGTCTGTAATTAAAATTACTTTCATTAATCTGGAAATGAAAGAACGAGACTCAACAGGATGCCTTTCCGACCTCATCTATAAAAAACGAGGACAATGTAATTCTGGCTGAATAAATCGCACTATAACTCAACCCCTCAAATAGAGTGTTGAGAAACCTAAGACATTTGAGAGATGTGCCGCACAACATTCCATATTCTTTTGTACACAGAAAATTTTCCCCATTCTTTACATAATGGGAAAGCAGCATTTACAGAGTCACAACCTCAGATTCGCAAATGTACTGCTTTTGAGTCCTCTTCCGCCAGACTGCTGTAAGCGTGTCCACAGTATGCCCAGACAATCCTCTTTTTAAAACCTGCAAATTAACACATCCATACAGGCATATAATGGATGTTACTCTCCAATTATCGTATACACCAGTAAATCCCTTCTTTTGGGAACCTTTATCAGAAACTGTGTCATTAATTCCAGTATCAAAGGGAACCATGGCTGCATAGACCAGTCCGGTACCACCAGTACCCCAGAGGCAGCATCCTGCTGCATTTTAAGCAGACACCGGTTTATGAGACAGAATGATGGAAAATGCATATAAAAACATACCACCCTAATGTAGTGAGAAACATCAATCGCTACTGTCTCCCGATGTAGTTCCCATAACACACATCTCTGTAACTGGTGATTGAGTCTGGATGGAAACAAGTCGTATCTGGCTTCCCAAATCTGACTACTATATCATTAAAATCTTAAGGATCAACATCCATTCTTTGTTATCATGGAAATTCCCATAACCTGGTGTCTGCTACTATATTGAATCTACCTGGTAGATAAATAGCTGAAACCAAATATTTGTCAACACACCAAGTCCAGATTTGATTAGCCAATTTGTCACATGACACCAACTTAATTCCACCCATACAATTAATACATGCCATTGCTGTAGTGTTGTTAATTTGAAGCTGAACATGCAGATTAGTTGTATTAACAACAAGCTTGGAGCTCATAAGCCTTCCAATAGCTGTAAAACCTCGATTCTCCATGTCTGCAAAAATAATGCCGCTTCCATATTCCATCTGTCCACAGATGGATACCTTTTCAGTGGCACCAATCCTAGTGCACTGACATCAGTCTGTAAGACCATGGAAGGCTGTTCAATCAGTATCTTGATCGAACTACTGGTGACATGTTAAATCCACCACTGCAAATCAGAAGCAGCATTTGTTGTTTAACTGCATAGCCTATCAAAAATGGCCACCATGCATCTTAGTGCCTTTCTTTTTGCAGTCTGTAGCTGCTGGTACTACAATGGCCCATATTGTTTTGCTGGAAATAACACTAATTTTCCTAGCGAGCAGGCCACCTGTCTTAATTGAAGATTGTTGCTTTTTCAACAGCTTAATGCAACCATCAATCAGCTCTACCCTTACCCTGGGTAAATTACTACCCTGTCAATTGAATCAATTGTGAAATTAAAATAATCAATTGTTGTAAGTGGCGTTAACCTTAATTTCTCTCTGGATGAATTAAACCCAAACTTTCAAAAGTGGATTGAACAATTGAGAGAGATAACTCACTAATTCTCTTGTTCGTCCTAATTAGGACATCATACAGTTAAGCCATCAACATCTGTCCTTGGACTCTAATTAGCCCCCAAATTGGTTTTACCAATTTAGTGAAATTCTAGGAACAGAACTTTGAATTGCCATAATTGTTCATTCAGATAAATTTCAAATATTTATATCCTACAAATGAACAGACACTAAGTAATATACATCTTTCAGATCTATAGGTGCCATATAACATCTTTTCAAATAAGTTGTTTGGCAGTCTCAAAGTCTCCATTTTGAAGTGTCTATACTTCACAAAATTTTAAAGACTTGTCAGATCTAAAATACTCCTCACCTTTTTAGGTCGAGAAAATTTAAAAGACAATTTGGTGGTTTTGATAAACCAACCTTTCAATTACTTGTTTAGAGACAAGTTTTCAAATTCAGCTTGAACCTCCATCACTTCTTTTTGTGAAATTGGAGTGTTCTGCTAGAAACATGCTGGATGGCAAATCACTATTTGGATCGAATCAATTCGAAACCTTTGAATAATACTCAGAATAATAAATCTGAAGTAATTTGCTTCCAATATTTGGCTGTTTTTGCCTTAATATGTTCTCATGAGAACCAGGTCCACCTACCTCCTTTGTCACCTGAGTGACCTGTGGTCCCTGGCTCCTAGCAGGAAAAAACCCACGCTTTTTTGTGTTCCCGCTGCAGGACACCAACTGCGCCCCTGCTTCAATGGTCGACTTGTTCCTGGTGTAGGCCCAGGATTTTGTATGATGTCTGAAAGGATACCTCCTCTTCACAGACTTGCCGACCATTGATGTTTTGATCAACCTTGCTGTTTTTGCCTCATCATCCAACTCTTTCCCACGTTTCGTGAGGTTTTATCTCTCAAGAGTAAGTTGAATGACTGCACATTGCTGGGCTTTACAGAGTTGCTGCAACTTGGGGTTGATGGTGGGCCGAATGGCATACTTCCTGAAACAATTCATCTCAAAGTGGGCGCTACATAGCAACCCTAGTGCCACTTGATGCATCTCCATCCCTGGCCTCCATCCATTGTTTTTGCAAAATTGCAGTTGTTCCTCAACCCAGCAGCTTCAATATTCTCTGCAGTTTACTTTTCTTAAGCTCACATGCCCTCGCCCATCTGACCCCTTATATCTTGGTTCACTGCTAGTACTTTCAGCAATACGCAGTTCCTTGGGGTCTCGTGCTTTTTTGGCATTTTCATCCATCGTAAGCTACTGGAGCTGATGGAAGACACAATAGTTGATCGCAGAGGCCACTTCCTTTCCCAGTGGCTCTCCTGACTCTGACGGGGCAGCGAATCGTACTGCCAGGAGTAAAACATCTGGCAGCTGCCGTCTTCGCTTGTATCGGCCTCACCGTCAGACTCAGGGTCAGAACTCTCACAGAGCAGCGAATCGTACTGCCAGAAATAGAACATCTGGCAGCTGCCGTCTTCGCTTGTATCGGAAACTCTGCTGACCCTGTGCACGCGCCTCATCAATGAGGGTGCTCTGAAACAGCCCTTTGTTAGGTGCTGCTGACCTGGCTTTGGCTACACTCTTCCCTGAGTGTGCTTTTCTCCAGTAACCTGTGTATCAGGCTTTCCATTTGAGAAATCCGCTCAAAAGCGGTATCCAGCCCTGGAGTCGCATCCTCCTGATCGGACTCCTCCTCCGTGGGCCTCATGGACTTGAATTTAGCCTTGTGCTCCACTGGCGCTGACTGTGTTCTTTTAAGACCCAAGTCCACAGTCGCTACGCTCCCAGCCGGCGACTGTACAGGGGTCTGAGGCAGCTGTTCGCCGACCGCAATCTTGCGACTTTCCACCGGCTTTGCCGCTCGCCTCTTCCCCTTGCCCGTTTTTTCCATGGCGCCTGTGGAAAAAATCCCCACAGACCCACAGCAAACGGACCCGAAAGCTATTGAAAAAGTTTTTACTTACCTTGTAGTTCACAACTACATTTCCACTAGAGGAGCGCTGCTCCTCACGTCTCGTTCGCGCCAATGCGTCTGACGTAATGACGGTCCTGCAGCAGGAACACAAAAAAGACCTGACGGGTCTTCTTCACGTAGTCACTCACGTGACTCCGAAGTAAAATTCAGACTCTTGGCACTAACCCTTGTTCTATAAGATTATAATGTGCGTCATAAGTAGAAAAAAACAAAATGCTTGTTCTGCAGAAATATAGCCTTCTCATATAACCATATATGGCTAACCCTTCCTCTGTCAGAAGAACCTGTCAATCTTAAGGCTGTCAATCTTAAGAAGCTGTCAATCTTAAGAAGCAAGAGGCTGTACTATGATCTGTAGATAAGGTATTGCTGAATCGTTGATTATTGGAGTATATATATGTACTGAGATCATTGTCCCCTTGTGTGGGGATGAGAACTCTGTATAGTCTGTAATCTGCATACTGTAAAGAGTTTTACCACACCCGCCTGGTGAAATAAAGATTGTACTGCTTGATCACCGATTTTATTTGCGTTTTTGTCTGTTTAAGAATATTGAACCACAACAATTGGAGACATGCTTACAATGAACCTTTATTCATCATAAGCTCTAACTGTACTCTATATGCATATCCCAAACACGAGCAACATTAATACATCAGTAATAAATGGATAACAAAAAGCAGATAAATTTCCCAAATCATCTTATTTTTTTCATGTTTCCAACCCTCCTTTATTTTATAGTTTATACGAATTTATCTGGCAATAGTCAATTGCTTGTGGAAATGTAAGTAGAAACAGATATCAACACTATTAAATGTATCACTACAGTAATACTGTATTATGACAGATCAGTATAAATACAGCCACAATGGTATATGGTAAAATATTCATAATATTTAACTCCACAGGATTAATAAGCGAGTTTGGTATTCCGATAAAAGCAAGAAATCATGGGATTTGTCAAAGGTCATTCGAGGGAAAAAAAGAGAACTCAGCATTGTATAAACTGTGTATAATTTGTTAACTATTCTACCAATTAATTAATCTAGAATTCTGTCAACTCAATAGCTTCCTTTCTTGTTCTGCTGTTCACACACTACTTACACAGTCCCAGTTCTAGTTCAGTTCATTAATCTGCAATTATGAGATACTCAAAAAGTTAAAGAATTTATTTACATTTAATCCTTAATGTGTTTGCTACTGGAATAAGAAAATATCACTTGTGTTTGAAACATTTTCTTATCTTTATTCATAATTTATGTGTAAAAATATATTTAATCTGAGGCAGGCAGCAACTGTATCAGTGTGATGTGGGCTGATGCTTTACCTACAGGCAGTGTGAATGTACCGTAAAGGCAAGGGTCAGCAACCTACAGCCCACGGGCCGGATCCGGCCCGTAACCCGAAATTATCCGGCCCGCAGGCGTATTTTTTTAGGGACTAGAATGTTGTTCTTGACTTCAGTGGGACCTTGCCCAGAGTTGTCCCAGTGCTTGGGCAAGGCAGCTCTCTGGGATGGTTTTGACTGGCATGGTTTTACATTGTGAAGTTCACTGTGCCTGAGTTATTGATCAGAGTGAACACCCGCTCCTGTGGACACGTCTCACTGTGGAGTCTGTTACAGACGGATTCCACCGCGTGTTGGTCAATAATTGGATCGATCTCCTGAACCAGTGACTGTGGATCTACCAGCGTGTGTTCTTTCCGAACTGAACTCAGTGTGGAATGAATCCATTAACAGAGCCACTATGCTGCCGGATTCTTTTTTTTTAATTTTTTTTTATTTTTTTTTATTTATTAGAAGTACATTACATTACAACCACATACATTAGTACTCGTCACTTATGTCTTCTTACAATTAATGTACTCCATTTGTTTTTTACACTAGTAAAAGGAAAAGATTGAAAGAAAGAAGAAAGTGAAGGAAAAAGTGAGAGTGTAGAAAATGTGACAACAAAAAAGGACGAAGACCCTATAAGAACAAAATTAAAAACAAAAGAAAAAGAGTTAAGAAATAGACCCTAGAAAAGAAAGAGAAAGAGAAAGAGGAAAAAGAGAGAAACAAATATTTTTATGAGCATTACGCAAATGGGACATACCAACTCTTCAACTATCATCCCCCCTTACCTGACCTCAATTTTTTTTTTTTAAGGTACCTTTGCACCCTATATTTGTAATAATTCTATAAATGCAGACCATGTCAGGTGGAAGTGATCTGGTTTACCTGCCAGGAGGAGTCTTTTCTCTTCTAGGTGTAATGTTTCGAACATATTTGAAATCCACATGTTTATAGTTGGTATTGGAGCCTTCTTCCAAAATTTTAGAATTAGCTTTTTTCCAGTTATTAACCCATAGTCTATTAGTTTCTTTTGAAACACATTTAGTTCTGGACCATCTTCCGTTATTCCGAAGATAATCCATTCTGCTTTGGGTATCAGTCTTATTTTTAATAATTTTGTAAAGATTTCGAAAATTTAATTCCAAAATTTTTGAATTTTTGTACAGAAAATGAATGAGTGCGCTATAGTAGCTTCTTGGGATTGACATTTATCACAAATAGATGATACATTTGGGAAAATGTTATGAATTTTAGTTTTCGAATAATATAATCTATGTAAAATTTTAAATTGTATTAAAGTGTGTCTTACATTAATCGAACATTTATGCACGTTTAATAAGTGTTCATTCCAACTTTCCTTTGACATTTTAATAGCTAACTCTTGTTCCCAGTCTCTTCTGATACCCTCCGTAGATGGTATTTGTACATTTAAGATAATATTATACAAATATGATATTAAGTTTGCTGATTCAGCTTTTATCTGCATTGCCTCATCCAATACATCTGCTGGGTTATTATAATGATCTTTTGTATATTTTTTCAAATAGTCGCATATTTGAAAATATTTAAAATATTGATTATTTCCGAGTTTATATTTTATTTGTAATTGTTGAAATGAAAGTAATTTTCCAGTTTCATACAAGTCACCGAGCGTTTTAATTCCTAGTCTATCCCAATGTGTAAAAGCTTTATCTATAATAGAGGGATTAAACGAAGGGTTATTAACTATGGGTAATAAAAGTGATAAATTTCTTAATTTTAAATTTTGTTTTATTTGTTTCCAAATTCGGATTGTACTATGAATAATTGGATTCTTATTCTAATTTATATTATTCAGTTTCATTGGAGAGAGGAGGATCGCTCCAATGTTTCCAGAGGAGCAATCCTCTTTCTCCATTACAATCCAGTCCACTTGCTGGGCGGAGTTATCCATCAGTTGAATCATATTTTTAATATTTACTGACCAATAATAATACATACAATTAGGTAGTGCTAAACCCCCTAATACTTTAGGTTTATTCAGATTAGTTTTTTGTATTCTATGTGATTTATAGTCCCATATAAAATTAGTGATATCTGAGTCGAGTTTTTAAAAAAAATTCTTTGGTAAGTATATAGGAATCGATTGAAATAGGTATAAAATTTGTGGTAGAAAGATCATTTTTATTGCATTTATTCGGCCTATTAAAGACATCGGGAGCGTTTTCCAGAATTTAATTAGTGTGTTTAATTTATTAAGTAGGGGATCAAAATTTGCCTTAAACATACCTTGATGTGTTCTAGTAATTTCGATTCCCAAGTATTTAAATTTTTCTGTAGCTATTTTAAAAGGGAATTTTAAAAGATGTGTTGAATCTTTCGGTTTTATTGACATAATTTCACTTTTATTCCAATTTATTCTATATCCAGAAAAAGATCCAAAGTCTTCAATTAAATTTAATATATTTGGTATAGTGATTTGAGGTTTTGTAATGTACAGTAATATATCATCCACGTATAAAGATATTTTATTATATGAGTCTTTAGTATTATATCCATGGATATCAGGGTGTATTCTAATTTTTTCTGCTTGCGGTTCAATAATGAGAGCAAACAGCTGTGGTGATAATGAGCATCCTTGTCTATTTCCCCTTGATAGCTGGAATTTCGAGGATAATATGTTATTAGTTAGTACTCTAGCTGTAGGTTTATTATATAGTAACTTGATCCATAGAATAAAATTCTCTCCCAGTTGGAATTTTTGTAATACTTTATCCATATAATTCCATTCTACTTGATCAAATGCTTTTTCAGCATCCAACGAAATAATTGATAATTCTTGATCTTCAGATTTGTGTGAGTGCATTATGTTGAGTAAACGTCTCATATTGTTAGATGAGTATCTCTTAGGGATAAACCCCGTCTGATCTGGGTTTATTAATTTACTAATGTATTTACTTAATCTTCTAGCTAATGTTTTTGCTAATATTTTTTGATCTGTGTTTAACAATGCTATAGCTCTATATGAACCCGGTTCTTCTAAATCTTTGTCTTTCTTAGGTATTAGTGTAATCGTTGATTCTGCTAATGTATCAGGTAGTATTTGTTTTTTTTAAAGCATATTGGTACATTTTTTGTAATCTTGGTATTATTTTATCATAAAAGCTTTTATAAAATTCATTAGTAAATCCATCAGGGCCTGGTGTTTTTCCATTCTTTAGTGAGTTTATTGTATCTTCTAATTCCTTAATTGAAATTTGTGCACCCAATTCCTCTTGTTCCTTCAGCTCTAACTTTGGAAGATTACAATTATCCAAAAACGTTGTGATATTATTGGAATCAATTGTCGTTTTAGATGTATACAAATTCTCATAAAATTGCGCAAATCTTTTATTAATATCCTTCGGTGTTGTTAATAATTCCCCTTTATCTGATTTAATCTTTGGTATAGTATGTTCCTTTTCTCGTTTTTTTAGCTGGCGAGCCAAAAGTTTATGCGGTTTATCCCCAAATTCAAAGTGCTCTTGTTTTGTAATTTGAAAAAGTCTTATAAGTTTGGCAGATAATAATTTATTTAATTTAAATTTCAAAATTATTATTTTATTATGTTTATCTATTGATGGATCTTTAGCATTATCTATATCCATTTGTCTAATAAGTTCTTCTAACTGTCTTTGTTCATTCTTATTCTTTTTATTTTGAAAAGCTTGATATGAAATTATAATACCCCTAATGTATGCTTTAAAAGATTCCCATAATACAGTAGACGATATATCTGGAGTATCATTTATTTGAAAAAAGGCCTCCATTTGTTCTTTTAAATATATACTCGCTTGTGGATCTTTTAGAATTTGAGAATTAAATCTCCAAAACGATTTATTCTTAAACATTCCTTCCAGTTTTAAAAAGAAAGTTAGTGGAGAATGGTCTGAAATCGAATTTGTGTGGTATGTTGGGTTAAATGTTTGAGGGATTAATTTTGTATCCAGCAGGAAGTAGTCTATACGTGAGTATGTCTTATGTACCATTGAATAAAACGAGTATTCCCTGCCAGTTGGATTAACAATTCTCCAAACATCTGCTATATTAGTATTGTTTATATAAGTATTGAGAAGTTCCCCGGTTTTCGATTTCATATTCCCTCTCTGTTTTTGGCTTGATTTATCTAAGTACGGATCTAAAACACAGTTAAAGTCTCCTCCTATTATAACATTTTGATAGTTAAACTCTGCAATTATGTTGAAAATTTTATTGAAAAAGTGGGGGTTGTCAAAGTTAGGGGCATATATATTTACCAAGGTGAGTGGAGTATCATGGATTTCTCCATTAACTATTAAGTATCTCCCTTCTATATCTGTTATGATATTCTTTGCTTTAAATGGTATACCTTTTCTTATAATGATTGACGTGCCTCTAGATTTCGAAGTGAATGAAGAATGGTATGTTTGACCTATCCATTTCGCCCTCAACCTAACTTGATCCTGAGATTTTAAGTGTGTTTCTTGTAAGAAGATAATGTCAGAGTTGTACAGTTTCAGCTGAGCTAGTATCTTACCCCTTTTAATAGGTTCGTTAATACCTCTTATATTCCAACTACAAAATGAGATTCCTCCTAGGTTCTTTTGTTTGGTGTCATGCATTTTGAATAATTATAATGCCTTTAAATCTTGTGGTGCATCCATATCCCAGGTCTTTGGGTATTGGAGGAACTTTTGAATTTTTAAGTTTTGTTGGTATATCCATTTTACGCTTATCACTAAACACAAAACACAAACATGTGATTTTATGTGGTAATAAAAAAAAAACTAAAACAGTGAAAATACAGTGTCTGATATAGTCGGCACTGTAGCGAGTGTCCCACCTGTAGGTGGGAAAAAACCTTGTTTTGACTTCCATTGTGTTGTTAAACAAATAGCCCCGCTCTCTTGGTTAATCATAACATATTAAAATATTAAAACGGGGCCTCACATTCAGATATATAATACAATTTTACCCTATATATTTCATTATAACATATCATATATATATCGCAATTTTAGCTACTAATTATTAAACCGATACTTTTGACTTCAATAAGAATCAACTGTTGGTTGAAGGGGTTAACGAGACGTGCCCCTGGGCCTAAGCCAGGTGTTCGTTTCTCATCCCCTCCTCCCACTTATAGATAAGGTTTCAATTTATTGAAAATTCATATTAGTATGTTAGTTCGTTATTTTTTATTTTTGTTTTTGTTAGTATTCTAATCTAACATGCATAACTTATTAAGTTGTTAATAGGATAAGTTCTTACAATTGGTTTTAATATTATAATCTAATAAACAAGTAAATGCTTCTGGTATATACCATTCCTGTCTGTTCAGCTGTTTACTCGTTTTGAACAGAAAGTGTCCTTGATTCAACATTTCAAAGATAACAGTCTAGCTATCCCCAGACAAAGCATTGCTTAGAATGGTTCAGCTCTGCCAAACCCCCATTTGATTTCTATTTTTCAACGATAGTTTGGGCATATTTAAACGCGTCTTCAGGCTTAACAAATGACTTTTCAGAACCCTTGAAGGAAATACGCATTTTCGCTGGATAAAAAATCCCATATCTGATCCCTTCTCTCCCTCTTAAAAGATCCTTAATCTTCTCGAATTTGTTTCTTTTTTGCACAATTTCATACGGGTAGTCCCTGAATATCCTGATAGTGTCATTGTCCAGCCGCAGTTGCACACCGTGTTTGATTTTACTCATAACATCTTCCAGTTCTAAAATATCCCGAAATTTCACAATAATATGTCGTGGATAAGTTTTTCCCGCACCAGATCTTTGTTTAAATCTTGGGACACGATGAGCCACTTCGATTTTCGGTTCTTTGGAAAGATTAAGCAGTTGTTTAAGCAAGCCCATGGCAAACTCACGCACATCCTCCCCCTCGGCTCCCTCTGAGACTCCAAGAATTCTCAAATTCTGACGTCTAGAGCGAGCTTCCAGGTCCAGGCATTTTTCTGAAACTTTACTAAGTTGAGTCACCATCTGTAGTGAAGTTTGTTCATTTTCTCGCCTCATTTGCTCATGTTCTTGCCTCATTTTCGCCATGTCTTCAACCACTCGAGCCGTGTTTTTCTCCAATTCCGTAATTGTGCGCATACTTGCAGCTACTGTTTCAAGCACAGCCGTGAACCTGTCCGTAGTAGTTTCATGCATCTTGTCCATTCTCTCCGATAGTCCATCTTTCACATCGTCAATTCATTTATTCATAATGTCCAGTGAATCAATCATCTTCTGATTGCTAGCATCCATAGCCTTCTGATTACCAGCATTTAAATCCTTCATCATCTTTTCCATTTTTTCCATCATATTTCCCATATTTTCCTTCATATTTTCCTTCATATTTTCCATCATAATTTTATTTTCATCCAAAATCTCATCTTTCATATTTTTCACTGATTTCTTCAAGTCATCAAACTCTTTCTTAGCTCTTGTATCCATTTCTGCAGCCACTTCAGAGACTTCAGAGGTAACTTCTGCATCAGACTTCTTCTGGTCTCTCAGCAGCTTTTTCACTGTTCTCTGAGGGCTCACAGCTGGAGACAGTTTACTCATTTAAAGGGCTTTAAACCACCGTTTAAAACATCGCGCTTAATGATGACGTCATCAGCGCGGCGACCAGAAGCTCCGGTAAGGTTTTTAAATACAATCCCGATTTCTGGACCCGTTTTAAACGATAAATCGTGAAATTTTTCGGGAGAGGAGCTAGGTGCACGTCTGTTAGTCCAACATGGCACCACCGGAAGTCCTGCTGCCGGATTCTAAGTTGTCCCTGCCTTCCCTCTAGAACCCTTCTCGTCCCCATCAGATGCTGAGTTCCCAGAGCCCTGGTTAAAAGCGTGGTTAAATCTGTGAAACAGGCCCCACAGAGACTGCGGGCAGGATTAACAAAAAAAAGGACCATTCCGCCTATTGTAGCGGGTGGCTGATCATGAGGAGTGTGAGAGAGAGAGTGGAGGAGTGTGGGGCGAGATTTATTTTCCCACAAGGGTTGACATTGCAACGGCAGTAGCGAGAGCGAGAGTGTTTCAACAGTTTGTTTATTTTCAGCTAAGTTAAAAAAAAAAACACAAAGCAACCTGAATGATCACCGCACTTACTGCCGGTCCTACATACTGACATTGAAAACGTTATATTACTATACCGCAAAGAGTGAACAAATCCAAATATATCACTGAAAACTGTAAAAGTTTGTTTGACGAAGTTCTTACCAGGCACACCAATCACTGCAATGAACTGTTATACCAGTGTCTCAAACAAAGTAGACATAGCAATATTATGTCTTCTGAACATAGCAGTTAGTTTGAGTCACTGGTATAACAGTTATACGCTCCAAAGCATAAAGCAATAATACACCGAAGCATAAAGCAATAAAACTAACAAAATCATCGTAGTTTTGTACGAATGAACCATAAATACACCTAGTTAATAGTTTTGAAAGCAGTATTTTCTTACCTCGAAGAAGTAAAACTGGAAAATACGGATGAAACGCAGGTCTGTATACATGCAGTAGCTCAGCTGGCGAGAATGTTTATCGCGAATGACCTATGACATGGACATGCGCAGTTGAAATACCGAACTTGCTTATTCTGTTCACCTTGATGATTGGGTTAATATATGAGGAGTGTTTGAAGGCTCTGGGCCTATACTCACTGGAGTTTAGAAGGATGGGGAGGATCTCATTGAAACCTACCGGATAATGAAAGGCCAGGATAGAGTGGACGTGGAAAGGATTTTTGCAGTAACGGGAGAGTCTAGGACCAGATGGCACAATCTCAGAAGAAAAGGACGTACTGGAGAGGAGGAGGAATTTCTTTATCCAAAGGGTGGTGAATCTGTGGAATTCATTACCACAGAAGACTGTGAAGTCCAAGACATTGGGTATTTTTGAGGTAGGGATTGATAGGTTATTGATTAGTAAAGCTGTCAGTTACAGGGAGATTGTAGGAAAATGTGGTTGAGGGGGAAAAATAGATCAGCCATGAATGAACGGTGGAGTAGACTCGATGGGCTGAATGACCTAATTTTGTTTCTATGTCTTATGATAGAAAGGCCTTTTGTGCATCAAAACACAGTGCTGGAGGAACTCAGCAGGTCAGGCAGCACCTGTGGAGGGAATGGACCAACGATGTTTGGGGTCAGGATGCTTTTTCAGACCACATCAGACCATTCCCTCCACGGATGGTGCCTGACCCGCTCAGCTTCTCCAGCACTGTGTTTTGCTCAAGGTTATAGCATCAGAAGTTCCTTGTGTCTCCCATTTGCTGCGTTGGTTGGGTGCCAGACACTCGATGAAATGCTGGTGTGGTCCCAGGGCAGCTAACAGCGAGCTCAGGCCATGCGACAGTCATTGGAAAGTCCAGCCCATGATAATTTTCAGCTTAGCCTCAAGGAAACCTCTGAGTTTTTGACCCACTGGTAACTGTTGGTCAGATCTGGCAATGTATCTTTGGTTATCATGGACAACATGCACCCACATTGGGATGTTTGGCTTGCTGCTTTGGTTTCCAATATGCAAATCTTTTTATAATATTTAATATAGAGATTTTAATTCATCTCAATCTTGTTCGTTGATTCTGAGCATGACACACAGGAAATGAAAATATTCTACAAAATGAAACTAATCTGAAACAGGTCCAGAGACGTGCAGGTCTATAGGTTAGTTGGCTTCGATAAATTGCTCCAAGTTTGTAGGATATAGTATTGGTGATCATTGGTCAGCAAGAATTTGGTGGGCCCAGGGCTCTGTTTCTACGCTGAATATGTAAATTAAACTAGACTAAACCAAAGCAAAGTAAACTAAACTAAAGATGCATTTTCAAATTATAAGAATTCTTGAAAAAGATTTTGAGGTGTTCGTAAACATTTTATCAAAAGATATAACAGATTGCATTATGAAGAAAATGGACAAATCAAGTCAAGTCAAGAGAGTTTATTGTCACGCAAAGCAAAATCACAGCAAAGCAGCTGTCCGCTTAACTTCCAGTGTAGCAAGGTGCTGTGGATGTTATATCAGTGGCTGCACAAGAGACTGCAGGTGATGAAATCTGGAGCAAGAAACAAGCTGCTGGAGGAGCTCAACAGATCATGTAGATCAGGTCCTGAATCAGGGTCTTGAATCAAACTGAGTTTCTTTTGCAGTTGGATTTTTGTTTCAATAGTTTACTCCCTCTAATGGACAAATAGAAAATTACACAACATTACTGTTCACATAAAAAGAGAAAATCTTGTAAATATTGATTAATTGATTGATCGATTGAATGACAGTAAGGAAACAGGCCCTTAGGCCCACTGAGTCCACACTAACCATCGACCATCTGGTCACACTAGTTCTACGTTATCCACTTTTGCATCCACTCCCAATAATTTTACAGAGCCCAATTAACATACAAATCCGCACATCTTTGGAATGTGGGAGGAAACCGGAGCACCCAGAGGAAACCCATGCGGGTCACAGAGAGAACGTGCAAACACCACACAGTCAGTATCCGAGTTCAGGATGAAATCCAGGTCTGCCAGCTGTTCTACTGTGCAGTCTAATAATGAACATGTTTGGCAGTAGCAGAGAAACAAAAGTTAACGTTTCAGGTAGAGACAAGGAACTACAGATTCTCGTTTACGAAAAATGATACAAAGCGCTGGAATGACTCAGACAGCATCTCTGGCGAACACGAAGAGGTAACAATTCAGAGATCAGAAAATTCTAGCAAAGACTTTAGCCAGAAGACTAAGCAAATATATTAGTAAATTGATAAACCCTGATCAAACGGGGTTTATACCCAAAAGATATTCATTTAATAATTTGAGACGCCTGTTTAATATAATGTACTCACATAAAGTGGAGGAAGAAGACATCAATTATTTCTTTGGATGCAGAGAAAGCATTTGATCAGGTAGAATGGCAGTATTTATACAAAGTATTACAAAAATTTAATATGGGAGAGAACTTTATTGCATGGGTGAAATTATTATATGATAAACCGATGGCAAGAATATTAACTAACAGCATGTTATCTCAAAAATTTCAATTATCAAGGGGTAATAGGCAGGGATGTGCTTTATCACCCCTGCTATTTGCCCTTATGATAGAACCTCTGGCTGAAAGTATAAGAAGCCATCCGAATATTCAGGGTTATAATACTAGGGACTCAAATAATAAAATTTCATTGTATGCAGACGATATTCTGTTATATATAACAAATTCACAAACGAGCATACCAAATTTATTAAATTTAATAGAGGAATTTGGGTCCTTTTCTGGATATAGAATAAATTGGAACAAAAGTGAAATTATGATGTTAAAACCTCAAGAATCTACACACTTATTGAAGTTCCCTTTTAAAATAGCAACAGAAAAATTTAAATATCTGGGTATTCAGATTACTAGAAAACATAAAGCTTTATTCAACGCCAATTTTATACCCTTAATAAATAAACTTAATATAATGATTAAATTTTGGAAAACACTTCCTTTATCATTAATAGGCAGAATAAATGCTATTAAAATGAGCTTCCTACCACAGTTATTATACCTATTTCAATCTATACCAGTATATGTACCAAAATATTTTTTTTCTAAACTGAACACTAATATTACTAATTTTGTTTGGGATTATAAATCACATAGAATTAAAAAAGAACACTTATGTAAACCAAAAGATGTCGGGGGACTTTCACTCCCAATTTTTTGTATTACTATTGGGCAACACTTATTAAGAATATAATTTACTGGTTGGATAGTTCAACTCAACAGACAGAATGGATAAAAATGGAGAAAGAGGATTGTTATCCTTGTAATATAGGAACAATCCTCTTCTCCCCGAAAAAAATGAACAATACAATATATAAGAAAAACCCAATTATACAAGATACAATAAGAATATGGAAACAAATAAAATTATCCTTAAAACTAAGAAACCTATGATGGATAAAATATATAATCAATGGGAAAGTTTAGGGATTAAAAGGATCGGGGACATGTATGAAATGGGAGATTTACTATCATTTCAATTATTACAATTAAAATGTAAATTGAAAAACACTCATTATTTTAAATACTTTCAGATTTGCAATTTCTTGAAGACATACATACAGGGATATCAAAAAATAACTCCTGATTTACTAGAAGAAGTAATGAATATTAAAGCTGATACACAAAAATTAATATCATATTTATATAATAGTATCTTAAATATAGATTTACCTGCGACCGAGGTAATTAGAGAAGAGTGGGAACGGGAATTACTGATAAAAATTACGAAGACTACATGGGAAAAGTATTTGACATACATTCACAAATGTTCGATTAATGCAAGACATAATCTAATTCAATTTAAAATTTTACATAGATTATATTACTCAAAAACAAGATTAAATAAATTCTATCCAAATATATCCCCCATTTGCGATAAATGTTTAACCCAAGACGCAACTATAACACACTCTTTTGTTTCTTGTATAAAACTTCATGGATTTTGGAGTGATATTTTTTAAATATTCACAAAATTATTTAAGACAAAAATGGAACCCAATAATGAATTGATTATATTTGGGGTAATGGAAGATGGGAACAAATTGAACCCATCTCAAAAATTATTTTTTAATTATGGTTTAATAATAGCAAAAAAATTAATATTGAAATTTTGGAAAAATACACCAATACCAACGCTCAAAATGTGGATTGCAAGTATGTTGGATACCGCACATTTTGAGGAAATGCAATTCCTCCTAATAGATAAATTTGACCAATTCATAACGAGTTGGTCTCCATTTGCCGTCTTTTTGGAAACATATGGTGCAACACAAGTGTAAAAGCTAATCCGTGACTGGGTGAGGGATGGTCAAGATTAGAAATACGATCTCCTTACTTCTTTTTTCTTTTTCTTCTCTTTTCTTCTTTTACTCTCTTTCTTCTATTTTCTATTTCTTAACTTTTTTTCTTCACTCTCTATTTTTCTTTTTCACACACTATATATCTCACATTTTTCTATTCTTCATTATCTAACTTCTTTTTCTTTTTCTTCTTTATTACAAAATTTAAAAAATTTAAATTTTTTTTTTAAAAAGAGGTAACAATTCAGGTCTCTTAACCCTTTGTCAGAATGATTGTACCTCCCTTCAATCAGTCTGAAGAAAGGTCCTGAACTGCAACATTACCTATCCATGTTCTCCAGACATGCTGCCTGAACAGCTGAATTATTCCAGCACTTTGTGTCGTTTAGTGTTTCAAGATTATGAATAAGAAATATTTTGATTTATAACATATTTCAAACAATATGCAAAAGAGGGAACAAGAACAAAGAGTCAAATAGAAGGGCAGCACACTGGTGCGGCTAATAGATTTGCTTGTTCATACTTCCAACAACCCGGGTTCACTCTGACCTCCATAGCTGTCGATATGGAGTTTGCACATTCTCCCTTGTGACCACATGGTTTCTTCAGGTGCTCTGATTTTCTCCCACATCCCCAAGACGTGCGAGTTGGTAGGTTAATTGGCCACTGAAAATTGTCCCTTGTGTGTCGGTGAGTGGTAGAATGTGGGGAGAATTGATGGGAATGTGGAGAGAATTAAATGGTACTAGACCAAGTGGGACCCGTTGGTCCCAATTCCACTAATTCCAACATACACACACACACACACACACACACAGGCTCACACACACACACACATACACCCTCCCTCCACCTCACACACACATACACTCATGCACATACACTCACTCACACACACACACTCACTCACACACACACATACACTCACACGTACACACACTCACACACTCACTCACACACTCACACAGACTCACACACACATACTCACACACTCAGACACACACACAGACTCACTCACACACACACACACACAGACTTACACACACACACACATACACTCACACACACATACACTCACACACATACATACACTCACACACACACACACACATACACACACACACACACACACTCACACTCACTCACACACACACACACACACACACATACACATACACTCACACGCACACACAGGCATCCGGGGTTTTATAGTCCTGCCCCCCCGGAAGGGGCGTTAACTTCATCGCGGTTATTGACAGGCGAGAGGACCAATCAGCTAATCTCAAGATTTTTTAAACACTCATAACTTTTTTATTTTTCATCGATGGGAAAAATCCTCAGGGGCTGGCTCAGCGGAGGAGGACTGTGAGTAAGATGGCCAAAAATCACAGCGATACAGGGTAGCATTGTTTCTAAAATCAATATACAGCGCAGACAGGAAGTGGTCAAGATGAGACTTTTAATTATATAGATTAGTGTAGGAATAATGTAAAATAGCTGCTTGATAGTCGGCACAGACTTGGTGGAACAAGTAGCCTGTTTTTGTGCTGTAATGTGGGAGGATCACTGATCTATATAGAGCATGAGACAAGATAGATTTAACAATAAAAGTAAGATGAGCCAGGAAATGTGATGGAAAGAGCAGAATGGTTATGTGGTATTTTTGAACTGGGCGCTGAAACCGAAAGGCTGTAATGTGACCGGTCCAAAGATAGGCTGCTGCTTCTCAAGCGAATGTTGAGTTTCACTGGACCAGTGTGGAAAACTGAGAAATGAGATTCATTAGAGTATGAAGAGCCCAGAGCTTACCTGGATCTTGGACAAGCAGAAACAAAGAAAAGCAGGGACAAGCGCTGATTGGCTGAAGCCCGTGGGGGGAGGTGAGTCAGAGGTGGAAAACTGTTTAAAACTGAGGAATTTGGTTTGTAAATTGGTAAATTAGGCAATTTATCAGTCAATATTAGCAAGACTATTCTAAGGGAGTGACAGTGAGGGAATTGCCTTGTGAGGGAAGTGCCTTGTGAGGGAAGTGTGAATCTTTGGCTCAAGAGTCTTCGGCGAGGAGGCTGAGGAGACTACGCAAAAAGCTCGAGAGGACGGAACGCGGTGAACACATGACAGGACAGATGAGGCAGTGCGAGGCTTGCAGAATGTGGGAGCCCAGGGACACGGATGGAGCCTCTGGCTGCTACAACTGTGGCAAGTGCGTCCAGCTTCAGCTCCTGAAGGACCGTGTTGGGGCACTGGAGAAGCAGCTGGATGACCTCAGGGCCATCTGGGAAAACTAGAGTTTCCTGGACAGAACTTACAGTGAGGTTGTCACGCTGAGGATACGGGAAGAAGGAAGGTGTATGACTGAGAGAAAGGGTGGTAATCGTGGAATGCAGGAGACCCAGGTGGCTGTGCCTATTGAAAACAGGTACGCCCTCTTGGGAACTGTCGGGGTAGACCATGTTTCCAGTCCGAGCGGCGGACACGTCGGTGGCTCCAAACCTAGAGATGAGACTCGACAGGCAAGACCAACATCGGGCAGAGCCATAGTGGTGGGCTCCATGGTCCGAGGAGCAGACAGGAGATTATGTGGCAGCAGATGAGATGCGAGGATGGTCTTTTGCCTCCCTGGTGCCAGGGTTCAGGATGTCACGAGCCGAATTCAGAACATTCGAGAGAGAGAGAGAAGGTGAACGTAGGCACAAACGACATCGGGAAGAAGAGGAAGGAGGTTCTCCAACATGAGTTCAGAGAGTTGGGAAGAAGGCTGAAAGGCAGGACTTCTAGGGTGGTTATCTCTGGATTGCTTCCAGTACCTCATGCTAGTGAGGACAGGAACAGGGAGATAGTGGATCTGAATGTGTGGCTGAGGGGCTGGAGCAGGGAGCAAGGATTTAGATTTATAGACCACTGGGATCTCTTCTGGGGTAGGGATGACCTGTACAAAAGGGATGGGTTACACCTTAACTGGAGGGGGACTGACATTCTGGCAGGCAGGTTTGCTAGGGCTACACGTGTGGGTTTAAACTAAATAGTGGAAGGGGAGGGATTTATCAAATTGGGAGTATAAAGATGGAGTTGAAGGGGAAGTGACTACAGGAAAAATTACAAAAGATTCTCGAATTAATGGGAAGGAAAGTTCGAGAAGGGATAAAAGAGTAACGTCAGGGCCAATTGCGAGCGGTGTGAGGGGGAATGTGAATACGGAGGTCAAAGTGTTGTATGTGAATGCGCGAAGTACAAGAAATAAAGTGGACGAGCTTGAGGCTCAGTTAGAAATTGGCAAGTATGACGTTGTGGGAATTACAGAGACATGGCTGCAAGAGGGCCAGGGCTGGGAACTGAATATTCAAGGGTATACCTCCTATCGAAAAGACAGACGGGTGGGCAGAGGGGGTGGGGTTGCTCTGTTGGTGAGGAATGAAATTCAGTCCCTTGCAAGGGGTAACATTGAAACAGGCGATGTGGATCAGTATGGATAGAACTAAGGAATTGTATGGGTATAAAGACCCTAATCGGACTTATCTACAGAGCTCTATAGAGCTCACAGTTCCATGGGAGAACTCTGTTGAGGAGGCCTATGAGCGTAAGAAGCTGCGCTACGCAGAGCTTGCAGCAGAGGCAACGCAGCGTGGCTGGAACACCAAAGTCTATCCAGTTGAAGTGGGATGCAGAGGATTTGTTGCATCATCTACCATCAGACTGCTGAAGGAGTTTGGAATCCACGGTCAGGCTCTGCGGAAGACCATAAGATCACTCTCAGAGGCGGCTGAAAGAAGCAGCCGGTGGATTTGGCTCAAGCGGAAAGACCCATGCTGGGCCCCAAGTATGTTGGGGTGAATCTTTGGGATGGTTTGACACGGGACACGCGCTGAGGGTTGATCATCCTGCAGCGGGCTGCCCTTGTGGAGGGTGTATAGTGTTAAAAGGCCGAAACACCCAGTGATGCAAGGGTACACTACTGATGATGTGTCCTGTGCCCAACTGTCCTGAGGGTTTCCACCCCCCGATGTTGAGCGTCTACCACTCTCAACAATCAACAAATGTCGTGAAATGTTCCCCACCTATTGGCACAAGGGACTTCTTAACATCTTGTCCTGTGTACTTGATCCAGGCCCCCAAACAGTAGCCTGGACATAGGGTGCAAGTTGAATCACGAGTTAAAATTGGCATGTAGCAAAAGTAATGCTGTGGTTGTTATGGGAGATTTCAACATGCAGGTAGAATGGGAAAATCAGGTTGGTACTGGACCCCAAGAAAGGGACTTTGTAGAGTGCCTTCGTAATGGATTCTTTGAACAGCTTGTATTGGAGCCTACCAGGGAAAAGGCAATTCTGGATTTAATGTTATGTAATGAACCGGATTTGATAAAGGACCTCGAGGTTAATGAGCCATTAGGAAGTAGTGACCATAATATCGTCAGTTTTAATCTACAATTGGAGAGGGAGAAGGGTAGATCGGAGGTGTCAGTGTTACAGTTGAATAAAGGGGACTACGGGGCCATGAGGGAGGAGCTGGCCAAAGTTGACTGGAAAGATACACTAGCAGGGATGACAGTGGAACAAAAAAGGCAGGTATTTCTAGGAATAATACAGAAGGTGCAGGATCAGTTCATTCCTAGGAGGAAGAAAGATTCCAAGGGGAGTAAGGGGCGACCGTGGCTGACAAAGGATGTCGGGGACAGTATAAAAATAAAAGAGAAGAAGTACAACGTAGCAAAGATGAGCGGGAAGCAAGAGGATTGGGTAACGTTTAAAGAGCAACAGAAGATAACTAAAAAGGCAATACGGGGAGAAAAGATGAGGTACGAAGGTAAGCTAGCCAAGAATATAAAGCAGGATAGTAAAAGCTTCTTTAGGTATGTGAAGAGAAAAAAATTAGTTAAGACCAAAGTTGGACCCTTGAAGACCGAAAAAGGTGAATTTATTATGGGGAACAAGGAAATGGCAGATGAGTTAAACAGGTACGTTGGATCTGTCTTCACAAAGGAGGACACAAACAATCTTCCTGATATAGTAGTGGCCAGAGGATCTGGAGTGACGGTGGAACTGAAGGAAATACACATTAGGCAGGAAATGGTGTTGGGTAGACTGATGGGACTGAAGGCTGATAAATCACCAGGGCCTGATGGTCTGCATCCCAGGGTACTTAAGGAAGTGGCTCTAGAAATCGTGGATGCATTGGTGATAATTTTCCAATGTTCTATAGACTCAGGATCAGCTCCTGTGGATTGGAGGGTAGCTAATGTTATCCCACTTTTTAAGAAAGGCGGGAGAGAGAAAACAGGGAATTATAGACCAGTTAGCCTGACATCGGTGGTGGGGAAGATGCTGGAGTCAATTATAAAAGATGAAATAGCCGCACATTTGGATAGCAGTAACAGGATCGGTCCGAGTCAGCATGGATTTACGAAGGGGAAATCATGCTTGACTAATCTTCTGGAATTTTTTGAAGATGAAACTAGGAATATGGACAAGGGAGAGCCAGTGGATATTGTGTACCTGGACTTTCAGAAAGCATTTGATAAGGTTCCACATAGGAGATTAGTGGGCAAAATTAGGGCACATGGTATTGGGGGTGGAGTGCTGACATGGATAGAAAATTGATTGGCAGTCAGGAAACAGAGAGTGGGGATTAACGGGTCCCTTTCAGAATGGCAGGCAGTGACTAGTGGGGTACCGCAAGGCTCGGTGCTGGGACCGCAGCTATTTACAATATACATCAATGATTTGGATGAAGGGATTCAAAGTAACATTAGCAAATTTGCAGATGACACAAAGCTGGGTGGCAGTGTGAACTGTGAGGAGGATGCTATGAGAATGCAGGGTGACTTGGACAGGTTGGGGGAGTGGGCAGATGCATGGCAGATGAAGTTTAATGTGGAGAAATGTGAGGTTATCCACTTTGGTAGCAAAAACAGGAAGGCAGATTACTATCTAATTGGCGTCAAGTTGGGAAAAGGGGAAGTACAGCGGGATTCTGGCGGTCCCTTGTTCATCAGTCTATGAAAGTAAGCATGCAGGTACAGCAGGCAGTGAAGAAAGTGAATGGCATGTTGACCTTTATAACAAGAAGAATCGAGTATAGGAGCAAAGAGGTCCTTCTGCAGTTGTACAGAGCCCTAGTGAGACCACACCTGGAGTATTGTGTGCAGTTTTGGTCCCCTAATTTGAGGAAGGACATTCTTGCTATTGAGGGAGTGCAGCGTAGGTTTACAAGGTTAATTCCCGGGATGGCGGGACTGTCATATGTTGAGAGAATGAAGCAGCTGGGCTTGTACACTCTGGAGTTTAGAAGGATGAGAGGGCATCTTATTGAAACATATAAGATTGTTAAGGGTTTGGACACGTGCCAGATCCGCCATGATCACATTGATTAGAGATTAGAGAGATTTAGAGATTCCTTTATTTGTCATTCAGACCTTTCGGTCTGAACGAAATTTCGTTGCCTGCAGTCATACATATAATAATAAATGACAAAACACACAATAAACACAAATTAACATCCACCACAGTGAGTTCACCAGGCACCTCCTCACTGTGATGGAGGCAAAAGTCTTAAAGTCTCTGTCTCTTCCCGCTTTGTTCTCCCTCTGCGCTGAGGCGATCCAGGCTTCTGATGCTGTGGCCCCGCCGGGCGACGGTAAGCCAGTCCAGCGGACGAATCCGTGCTCCGCGACGGGCCGGCTCAATCTCCGCGGCCCGGGGTGGTCGAAGCTGCCGAAGCTGCCGCCCTCCAGTCCAGCGGACGCAGCTGTAGTTGCGGGAGCCCCAGAAAAACAGGTCACCAACCTGTGACCTGCGCGCTCCAGACGATGTCGTCCACTGGGCCCGCGGCCGAGCCTCCGGATTCAGGTCGCCACCAGTGTCCTCGGTTGCCACCGCCGGAACGCCACCGCAGCCCTGAAGTTGGCCAGCCTCGCGCTCCCGAAGATGTCGTCCACTGGGCTAGCTGCGGCCGAGCCTCCGGATTCAGGTCGCCACCAGTGTCTTTGGTTGCCACCGCCGGAACGCCACCGCAGCCCCGAAGTTGGCCAGCCTCGCGCTGGTAAGTCCTGGCTCTGCCTCCGGAGCCTCGAGGTCGGTCGGTCGCTCGCAGTTGGAGTTGGAGGCCGGCAGCTCCGCCATTTTGGCCTCAGTGCAGATGGAGGCAGAGAAGGGGGTTACGACAAGAAAAAGTCGCATTCCCCCGAAGGAAGAGACAAAAGTCATGTTTCACCCCCCCACCCCACACATACACAACCCAATAAACTAAAATTTAACTAAAACAGGACAAAAGAAAACAACAAAAAAAGTAAAAACAGACGGACTGCAGGCGAGCCGCTGCTGTACGACAGCGCCGCCACTTCCGGACGGCAGTGGCGGCGCTCGAATGGCAGTGCAGGCTCGAAGGGCCGAATGGCCTACTCCTGCACCTATTTTCTATGTTTCTATGTTTCTATGAAAGGAAAACTCATATTAATGCTGGGGTGAAATGTAAAGATAAGAGCAGATTTGTAGGGAACGGAATGAGAAAGGGCAAAGTCCCTGTCACCATAGAGTTTTTTTGGGAAGTCGAATGAGAGGAAGTGATGCCATGGTCTCGACTGGAGTTAGTAGACCTGCAGCAATTCCATACCAGAGTTGGAGGAAGAGGAGGAAGAAAGTAGAAGAGTTAGAAAGATCATATGAAAACAAAGGAAGGGAGGCTTCTGAAAGTCTTTTCCATAAACTAGGATACAGTCTGATTTTCTTCCACCTCATTGCGGACGTTGGACTTTGTCTCTAGAATTGTTACGCTGCAATGCTGTGAACCATATTCTGCACTCTGTACCTTTCCCTTCACTCTATCTATTGTCCTTAAGTTTGGCCTGATTATATTTATGTAAAGTATTATCAGATTTGATTGGACAGCATGCTAAACAAAGCTTTTCCCTGTAGCCAGTACACGTGAAAGGAATAAACCTAAACCTATACATTATTCATGGTATTTTCATTGGCTTGCTCCACACAAAGGTTTGGTTGCTAGCATCAACCTTGGTGAGCATTTTAGAATCACCCTCTCCTTTTTTCCCTTGTAAACTAATACTGGCTTCATCTCACACATTAACACCTTGCTAACAACACAGAAGGAGGCCTTTCATCACATCAGTTTCCTGCTGGTTCCCAGGTGGGTAAGCCCATCAGTCCGATTTCTTCTCTTACTTCCCTGTAGCCCTGAAATGTATTCCCTTTCTTCACAACCTTCAACTCCCCTTTTATCATCACAAGGTGTTAATTTACAATCAGTTAACCTTCCAGCATTTTTGGGGGAATGTGGAAAGAAACTGGAGCATTGGGTAGAAACAAATACAGTCACGGGGAGATTATGCAAATTCCACACAGGCAGCACTAGTAGAGGTTACGTTTGAACCCTGGTCCTGGAGTGGTGAGTACTGACTGCTGCAACACCATACCGACCTTCACAAATGGAGACGAGCAAAATAGTCTGAAACGACGTCTATCCATGCCCTCCATAGATGTTGTCTGACCTGATGAGTTACTCCAGCACTTTGTGTTTTACCTTCTCTAATTAAGGATTTGCTCGTCTCTAAACCTGGTGTCACTGATGAATTGACACTTAAGATTCTTCCCCACACCACTGCCTCCGCACTCTCCCTTCCCTCACCACTCCCTTGGACCAACGAGGAACATCTGAATCTCTAATACAAACAATAGTAGCTTTAAGAGACAGGGTAAAAAAGAGTACTTGTGATCAGCAATCTGTCATGTGTGTGACAGTAAGATTGAAGTGAGCAGGTAACAAGAGAAAGATGGTGAAAAGCCCTGCAGAAACTTTGCAATCGCGCCAGACTGCATGCTCCTGGGTCTGAAGAAGGGTTCTGGCCCAGAACGTCACCTATTCTTTTTCTCCAGAAATGCTGCCTGCCCCACTGAGTTATTCCAGCATTTTGTATCTATCTGCTGCTTCGGAGAGAGGAGGAGAACTTCTTCAAAGTAGACATACTTTGAGGAGATTTTGCAGTGGATTAAACAAAATGTTTAAGAATGAACTGCAGATGCTGGAAAAATCAAGCTCGCCATTTCCCAACTGAAAAAAAGCAAGGCCTCGGGAACAAATGGTTTCCTCACTGAATTCCTAAAACTCAGCAGTGAAGAGCCTCAGTCATGGATCCATAACCTCATCATTCACATCTGGGAAGAGTCTCTGGTACCAGTGCACCCCACAGATGATGCAATCATAACTATGTTCAATGAAGGAGACAAGTCTGACCACTGAGGGACAATTAGTGACATTTACATACTGTGCCACAGGAAGAGTCATCAGGAGTTTTTGCTCAGCAAAGATGGTATTGATGACGAAATTCACCAACGTCTTCAATGCACCAGTTCAGCATTTGGTCGGCTGAAGAAAAGGTTGCATAAACATCAAGGTTTTAGATGTGACAAAAAGCTCATGGTGGAGCAGGCAGCAGAAAGATAATCTAATTTACATCTCCCCAAGACCAACATATCCATTAATAATGCTCTACCTACACGCAGTCAGCTACGTAGGGCTGGATACATAATTTGCTACTCATTTTAGACACTTGATTACAAGCCGTGTCAATGGAAGAGATTTCCAGGAGGATAAAAGAAATGTCACTGATGTCCTCAAAGCATCTTGTAGAAATGCAACATCCACACTGTTTCCGGGCAATGCCTTGCCCACGACTGGCCAAAGTGGGGGTGGGCACTAGATATGATATTGAGAGCCTTGTGTCCATACATTGGGATGACCAGAAGCCCTAATTAAGCAGCAGGCAGAGCACAGCATATCACGAATGACCATCCACAACAACCCCCATCAGGCATCTCCTGTCCTCAGTCGAAGAATCTCCCATTCCAGATGTGTTTTTAAATTGATATAGTAGTATTACGGACACTTTGCTGAGACAAGGTTTTTTAGTTCTGAATGTATTTAATTGTGAGGAGTTCCCCCTCTGCCTTGGTGGTGATTTGAACATGTCTCTGGTCCAGACCTTTGTGTTCTAGCCCTAGAATATTGAGGCAGTGCAGCGTAGGTTCACGAGATTGATCCCTGGGATGGCGGGACTGTCATATGAGGAAAGATTGAAAAGACTAGGCTTGTATTCACTGGAGTTTTGAAGGATGAGGGGGGATCTTATAGAAACATACAAAATTATAAAAGGGCTGGACAAGCTCGATGCAGGAAAAAATGTTCCCAATGTTGAGCGAGTCCAGAACCAGGGGCCACAGTCTTAGAATAAAGGGGAAGCCATTTAATACTGAGGTGAGAACAAACTTTTTCACCCAGAGAGTTGTGAATTTGTGGAATTCCCTGCCACAGAGGGCAGTGGAGGCCAAGTCACTGGATGGATTTAAGAGAGAGTTAGATAGAGCTCTAGGGGCTAGTGGAATCAAGGGATATGGGGAGAAGGCAGGCACGGGTTATTGATTGGGAACGATCAGCCATGATCATAATGAATGGCGGTGCTGGCTCGAAGGGCTGAATGGCCTCCTCCTGCACCTAATTTCTATGTTTCTATGTTTCTATCTTCGGTATAAACAAGCGTTTGCAGTTCCTACACATTTTGTCTGCTCCTGACATGTCCTTGCCTGCAAAATGCTGAACTGGTTTTTCTGGTGGAGACAGCATCTAGACAGCCTGTGTAGTGCCTCCCGGGATGCCTGCAATCAATCATATGCAGTCATGTTATGCAAAAGTCAAGGGAGTGACTGAGTGGTCAGATATTTTAACCTGCATGTCAAAGTGGAATATAGTTGTTTGTACACAGTGTGAAGAGTAGAGGACAGCGTCAGTAATAGAGAGCTGCAGTTGGAGTGGAAAGAGGTGGAGTATAGGGTGCAGTACATTAGAAGACTACTCAGTTCAATGTGAAATTGGATACTTATGGGCCTTTCCCACTTAGGCGATTTTTTCGGTGACTGCCGCCGACTGTCATAGTCATAGCAGGTCGCCGAAAAAACGGCCACTGGCCCCCCCCACGACAATGTCTACGATAAGCTACAACAACCTACCACCTAGTCAACGTCAAGCTACGGCAAGCTACCGACAACCGGCAAACCATTAGGACGTCCACCTACGACCACACCTACGACAACCTACGTCCACCCGCGACAAGCTATGACAAGGTAAGACTATTCAGTCGCCGGTACCTGTCGCTGGTTGACGTAGGCTGATGTAGGTAGTCGCCAATGGAATTCAACAAAGTCAGCACCGGCGACAACCTACGTCATCCTGGCGACAACCTACGACAGCACCTACGCCAGGAGAAGTCAAGCTATGCTTATTGGTGTTAAGCCAACTGTCGCCGAAAAGTTTTGAACATTTCAAAATCCAGCGGGGACCAGAAAAACGCTACGATTCTTTGGGCGACTGAAGAGACTACTCACGGCCGTACAGGCGACACCCCGGCGACCATGTGGCGACAGCCTAGTCGCCTAAAATATCACCTAAGTGGGACAGGTGCATTACCTTCATTCCATATTTCCTAATGACGTAAGGAAGCCACTTGACTCCTCAAATCTTTGCCAGTTTAAAGAACAATCCCATTGAGGTGATTCGGTATGTCGTCGAATACTCTCTTCAACTTCCTCAGGTGTACGGTGGAGAGCATATTGATAGGTTGCATGATGGCCTGGTTTGGCAACTCAAATGCGCAGGAATGAAGGAGATTCCAAAAAGTGGTGAACACTGCCGGTCCATCATGGTTACTAACCTCCCCACCATCGAAGGGATCTGTAGGAGGTATCGACTCAAAACGGCAGCCAGCATCATCAGAGACCCATGCTCTTTGTTTAGCCTACTGTTAGCCTACTCTTTGTTTTTGACTTCTTGTCTCCCTATTTATGCTTCGGTGCTCCTTTGCTGATTCCTGAAATGTTCCCAGTATTCAGACTGACTGCTTTTTTGGCAATATTTACTGCAACTGTGATCACCATAGATCCCACTGAATTTGATCACCCATTGGGACTGGGTGAGAGAAAATAGACTACAAGACAGTTGGTGAGGGAATGGGTTTCGTCTTTGAGCCAGCAGGAACCCGATGGGCCAAATGGCGTTCATTGCAAAGAAATGTGAAAAATTACTGTCATTTACCTCAGCTACAACATATCGCCTGTACTTTTGTAACCATCACCCTAGCCTCCCTGAAATCCTTTATTCTCAAAAGTGCACACTCTGTGGAATCTGTACTCACTACATATTGTGCTAACATACACTGTACTTTTCACCAAACCATCAGATTTACATTCTCAGCCAGCAGGTAATGGCATTTGATTTCAATGAACCAGTTCTAGCCTCTTGTCAAATTATCTGGGAAACTTGTTACCACTTCACAATTGCAAAGTTAAGAAGATTTAACTGTAAATTAAATAATACAGTGCATGTTTAAAATTAAATTCAAATCATCCCTTTATTTGCTGAGTCCGTCATGCTGCACTCAGAGAATGCTGTGCTAAAAACCCGCTGCGCTTTTAGCTGAACAGACATGTTAAGATTAATCTGAAGAAGGGTCTCAGCCCGAAACATTACCTACTCATTTTCTGCCTGACCCGCTGAGTTACTCCAGCATATGTGTCTATCTTCGGCGTAAACCAGCATCTGCAGTTCCTTCCTGCACAGACTAATATTCTGTCAGGACAATTTTCTTTTTTAACAAACATGAATTTTGAATATTCTTCAGAAGAAGGGTCTTGACCCTAAAACGTCACCTATCCATCTTCTCCAGAGATGCTGCCTGAACCCCTGATTTACTCCAGCACCATGTACCCTTTTGTGTATTAACCAGCATCTGCAGTTCTTTATTTCTAAAATCCTGTCAGATTATTCAAAGATCATTTTTCACCTGAAAGTTCCAACTACTGCATTAAGGAGAAAACATTTTTGGGCCGGATATCTTTCTGAAAAGTTGTATTGTTTATCAGCTACAGTCTTTGAACAGGAATGAAAAGAATTTCTCAGTAACTGAAACAATCTGGGAAACATTGGCAACATAACATGGGATGACAGGACTGGCAACGTTACAGCGCATAAATAGGTGGAGCTATGCAAAAAAGGGATTTAATGCAATAGGAAGTAGTTCACAAGAGAGCTGGGGATTTTGACTTCCAGTTCAGTGAACACTGTTTAATCAGAACAACAATGTCCAGTGAATCATCCCATCAACAAAATCAACAACGTGAACCATGTGGAAAAGTAAGTAAGAAAAGTTTGTCTATTCTATAATGTTAAATACAACAGCAACCTTTGAGAGATTTAAAGTGCAGAACAAAATTCTGATGCAAGGTCTGCCAACTTTCATCACTGTGTTGTTCCTTCCTCTGCTGATATGTCCATCATTTCTAACATTTGCAGATTCTGTGTTTTAAAATTCTGTGGTATTTGTTCAGTGAACCTCCACCAAATGGCCTGTCCACATTTGTTTAATGAAAAGCAATATGATTGTTATAAACCAAACAAAGCAGGGAAAAGGGCCAGGGTCCATCAGTTGCTTGAAACACTGAGTAAATGCCTGGACAATGATGAGGGATCTAAAGGTGAAAGATCCACCATGATCTTATTTAGAGCAGGCCAAAGGGATAAATAGCCTCCTCCTGTTTCTTCTTTTCATGTTACTAAATCATAAATCCTAAGATTTTAGAGTTCTAACTTCAAGATTCACAATGTACAGCAATGTTTGTCTTTTCAGCCCTTGCAATGTGTCAGGAAGGCAAGCGTTGATAGAGGCCCTGAATACTTAAACTAAGACATTTTACAAGGCCAAACGGGTTTAACTGGGTGGGGCTGAAACTATGGCAATGTTCAACATTATGTAACACAGCTGAATGAAAATATTATTGACATTGTTGAAATCTGTTAGCCCCAACCCCGTCTGTTCTGCGCACTAACTACAGTTTATTTTATGAGGCAGGTACTTTGACCAATGGCCTTCTATTATTGCTTCTTTCTTCTTAGTTTTTCAATAAACTAGTAACAGTAAAAAATATTTTTAAAGAAGTATTTTTCTTTTCAGCAAGAATTTTATATTAAAAAAATGTGAGTTATGTTTCATAAACTCACCACTGTGGATGGAGAAACCACTTTTCTGGTCAGAGGGGAAAGGGGCAGGCTTTCCCCTAAAGCAGTAAAGTCTGAGAAAAGTCCATAACAGCTGATTGTAGAAACAAGGAACTGCAGATGCTGGTTTACACAAAAGGACACAAAAGGGCTGAAGTAACTCAGTGGGTCTGGCAGCATATCTGGAGAACATGGATAGGTGAAGTTTCAGGTCGGAACACCAGGATACTGCAGAGTGCAGTGCTGTAACAAGAAGGAAGGGGAAGATATGTTTGTTGGTTGCATTGGTCTTCTTTTGTCAGAAATGACACATAATGATCTGTTGAATGTGGAGGCTAATGGGCTGGTAGAGAACAAGTGAGCTGGTTGGGAGGGAAGGTTAGGGGTGAGAGTAGAGTGTGGGAAATGGGACAGATATGGTCAAAATCCCTGACATCAATCATGTAGAGAATCTATGGTTAAGTAAAAGGAAGGCATATCAAAAGCATTTGTAAGAAATTTGATATCGTCAAAATTGATGCAATAGAGATGGAGAAAATAATAGGATTTAGTCTGTCGGAGCAGGTTTGGAATAAGTTTAATCAGTGGTTCTAGGAATCGATGAGCCTCTGGTGGACCTCGGTCAACAATCTATCCCCAGGAGTGGCGTTAATTGACCTCACTTTAAGGAACATCAGAACCAGAGTGAACTAATTAGCTCCTTGAATCAGTTTTTCACTTCAGTGTGTTTATGGTTGGTGTATGATCAAATTTATGTCCCTCTGGTTATCAAAATATCAATGTCAGATTTATAATTAATAATTATTTTGCATCAATTAACACTACCAGAAAAAAGTTCCATACTCCAATGCTTTTTATTTCTCTATTTGTAGCAGTATGTCCTACTTCATTCCTCAAAGGACTGATGCCGATTTTAGATTATAGTAGAAATAGTTTCAGTAGAAATAGTTTATTTCCATCGACCTTTGTTATCTTGACATGTCTTGAAAATGTCCAATTTGCTGTCTACAAATACTCATTTCTGAATTCAGACATGCAACCTCTGTTACCATAATTTAATTTGTAGTACCTATATGTAAGCTGGAAGAGAGGAAAGGCAGGCAAATACTTATGAGTGCTAGACACAAAAAGCTGGAGTAACTCAGTGGGACAGGCAGCATCTCTGGAGAGAAGGAATGGGTGACGTTTCGGGTCGAGACCCTTCTTCAGACTTCACTTCTTGTGAGTGATAGGTGAGGGATTTTTTTGATAGGGATGGTTGGCCAAAGGTCAGAGCTAAAAAGAGAAAAGGTGTGAGCTAAGGACAGAAAAGATGCAAATTGTGAAGCAGAGGGAAGAAATATAGATGGAAAGGAAGTTGGAACGGGTGAAATGGGTGCAAGTTCAGGTGGGGCACAGGGAAGAGTCAAGGGGAGGGGGTGAAGGAAAGGTCGTTTGGAGGCTTGTTACATAAAATTGAAGAATTCAATGTTCATTCTTTGAAATTGTCTATCAAACTCTCCCCCCCCACCCCCCAGCACTTGTATCCACCTAACTCTCACCATGGCTTTATCGGATTTCAATCCTATATCTTTGCACTAAATGTTGGACCCTTTATCCTTTATTTTTGTACTCTGGACGGCTTATTTGTATAGTCTTTTTTTTACAGGATAGTATGTAAACAAATGCTTTTGACTGAATTTTGGGACATGTGGCAATAATAATAAACAACAATAATGTCATCCATGACAACCATAGTCCTCCAGAAATACAGCCTGACCCATTGAGTTACTGCGATATTTTGTGTCTATTGTTTTGTAACACATCTGTAGTTCCTTGTATTTATCTAATATATAGCTTTTCATTTTTTTTCTTCACAGGGTGGATGTGTGAGCAGTGATCAGAAAGCTGTGAAGATCATAAAGGAATGCAAGTCAGAGAGTTTCTGGTTCAGAGGTATGTTCTGATTTACATGTTCTAAAAGAGTGTCACACTTTAATATTCTTTTCACTTGTGTTTTACAATTCTAAGCAATTGAAAGCCAATGTGTTTGCATGAATAATCTATTTGGTTGTGTATTGGTGGCTGTAATTATCATGTAGTTAGGATATGGCTACATTGTTGCGGCTGATCTTATTGGATTTTATTTTCTTAACTCTGCCACATATATCGACAACCCCAGAATATTAAATAATAATCATGAACAGTTCAGACATCGTGATGCAGCAGTACAAGTCATTGGTGAAACCATACTTGGAGTACTGCGTGCAGTTTTGGTTTCCCAGCTGGAGGCAATAGGGTCAGCCACATTAACTTGGAGAGACTGTAAAAGAGATTCATTAGGATGTTACCTTGTGGGCTTGAATTGTTGGGAGAGGTTAGAGAAGCTGGGATTTTTGGAGTGTATGAGGCTGAGGGGTGACCTTATTGTAGTGCATATCCATGAGGGGCATGGATATAGCATAGAAACATAGAAACATAGAAATTAGGTGCAGGAGTAGGCCATTCGGCCCTTCGAGCCTGCACCGCCATTCAATATGATCATGGTTGATCATCCAACTCAGTATCCCGTACCTGCCTTCTCTCCATACCCTCTGATCCCTTTAGCCACAAGGGCCACATCTAACTCCCTCTTAAACATAGCCAATGAACTGGCCTCAACTACCCTCTGTGGCAGAGAGTTCCAGAGATTCACCACTCTCTGTGTGAAAAAAGTTCTTCTCATCTCGGTTTTAAAGGATTTCCCCCTTATCCTTAAGCTGTGACCCCTTGTCCTGGACTTCCCCAACATCGGGAGCAATCTTCCTGCATCTAGCCTGTCCAACCCCTTAAGAATGCTCACAGTCTTTCTGCAAGGATCGAGAATTCCAAAACTAGAGGGTAGAGGTTTAAAGTGAGACGGGAGAGATTTAAGAGGGACCTCAGGGGTAACATCGAATCGTCAGATGATATAAAGGTGGATACGATTATGATTTTTAAAAGACATTTGGACAGAAATGTTGATTCGGAGGATTTAGAGGGCAGTGGGCCAAATATATGCAAAAGGGGACTAGCCCAGTACGCCAACTTGGTATGCCCGGAAAAGGTGGGCCGAAGGGTCAGTTTCCATGGTTTACACCTTTATGATTCTGCAACATTTGTCAACAGTCTTTTTCCCCTGTAGTAGTAGATTGTGTTCTACATTTTAGAAATGGGGAATTTCACCCCTTCTGCCATTGTAAATTTGCAGATATTATTAAAAGGTATGTTTATACAATTGTGCAGATGCTTGTTTTGCAGTTAAATATTTGATAGAATGCTGTTCATCTGTGTAAATTTTGCTTTTCAGCTGTGCCTTTATCTCTTGGAAGTATGCTTGTTACCGCAGGTTTGGTGCACAAAGGTATAAAAGATTAATCTGCAACATAAAAGTATAAAGATAACCAATTGGTAAAATTTGGGTTGGTTCAAATTCTCTCAACCAACTTTAATTTTGGTGGATGATCCAAAGGAGCGGTGCTGGAATTTGCTCTCTTTGGCGAAGTAGGCATGTATTCAATGATATGTTACACACTCTTCCCAAAAATGCAACACCTCGCACTTTTCTGTATTAAACTCCATTAACCATTCCTCAGCCCACCTGTCCATCCAATCAAGATCCCACTGCAATTTTTGACAACCATCTTCACTATCTACGATGCCACCCACTTTCTAACCCACTTCTAACCTCCCATAGATAAACACATATTCAGCAGCATGTTACACACTCTGACTAATGAATGATATTTTAAAAAGATATTCCGTGAGTTTGTTTGCTAGTTTATTTCTTCTATCCATTGCTGTAATTCCACATGTTTTGAATGCTTTAGAAATGAATTCATGGACTGGTCTTAAAGAATAAATTCTATGATACTTTATTGTCACATGTACTTACGTAGGTACAGTGAAATGCTTTGTTTTGTAACATCATACAGCACACCTCACCTAGGCAGTACACAAGTGTCGCCATGTTTCTGGCACTGACCATTCCTATCTACTGCTTGCTGCCGCACGTGGCAGCAGCCTCCCCCTCTGGATCCTCCTTTGCTCTCGGCAGCGCCCTGCCAGACCCCCTTCATTCGCGATGGCCCCCGCCTGTACCCTCAGTTCCCTGCAGCCCCCCTGCCGGGTCCCCCCATTGTTCTCGATGATCCACCTCGCTCTCGATGGTCCACCTCGCTCGCAGGTCCCTCCTGGCTCTTGTTGGCACAGGTCCCGTTGGCACCAATGATTCTGAGCCGATTTTGGAGTCCGCAGTGGGCAAGCCGAGCCTACTGGTGGATCCTCTGTCATCAATCCGCAGCAGTGAGCTGGGCCCACTGCTTGCCAGACACTCCCAGCGGGCTACATGCCTTAAGGAAAAAATTGTATAAGGTGCCATGAAGAGCCTGAATTCACTCTGTGATTAAACTGGAATTAACAAATTCGCTCCCTTCAGCAATTTGCGGTGACTCTATAACTGCTGCCTTTAAAACTTAGGGACAGCGATGGGTCACTGCAGGAGTGGGCACTTCAAGTAGTAGTAAAAAGGAGCTGAAGGTAGACAAAAATGCTGGAGAAACTCAGTGGGTGAGGCAGCATCTATGGAGCGAAGGAAATAGGCGAAGGGTCTCAACCCGAAACGTCGTCTATTTCCTTCGCTCCATAGATGCTGCTGCACCCGCTGAGTTGCTCCAGCATTTTTGTCTACCTTCGATTTTTCCAGCATCTGCAGTTCCTTCTTAAACAAGGAACTGAGATGCTTTTTTACAAAATAAAGACCCAAGGTGCTGGAGTAACTTAGCGGGTCAGGCAGCATCACTGGAGAACATGAATGTGTGACAGTTTAGGACCCTTTTTCAGACTGTAAAGAGTTGGGGGGGGGGGGGGGGGGAGGTGGCAAAGAAAGCTAGAAGAGAGGAGGCGCAGGACAAAAAAAAGGACAAAAAAGACAAAAAAGTCTGAAGTAGGGTCTCGACCCGGAACGTCACCCATTCCTTCTCTCCAGAGATGCTGCCTGTCCAACTGAGTTACTCCAGCTTTTTGTGAGAGTCTGAAGAAGGGTCTCGGCCCGAAAGGTCACCCATTCTTTCTCTCGTGAAATGCTGCCTGTCGCGCTGAGTTACTCCAGCATATGTTGCCTCTAGGCGTTGGACAAAGCCTGGCAGGTAATAGACAAACACAGGCGAGGCGGGGTTTTGATAGGCGGATGGTTGGACAAAGGCCAGAGATGAAAAGAAAGTGTCAGGACTGAAGAGCTCCAAATTGTGAAGCCAGAGGAAGGAATGTAGACGTGGGAACGGTGTTTATCTAGATGGAGAACAGGGGAGGGGGATGGGGTGAGGAAAAGGGGCATGGGGGAGAAAGGGGGTGGGGGTGGGGTGTTAGAGGGTTATGAAGTTTTAAAATTTACTTTGAAGCTACAGATTAGAGGAATTTAAGCTCTGTAAAGACAAAACAAAATAATATTTCAACAATTAGAATATTAATTAATTTTGCACTAAATTGTAACTATTTTTTATGTTTCATCTGTAGGAATTCTTTCTCCTTCAAAAAAGTATGGGTCGATCCCTAAAGTTGCACGTAAGTTAATGATTTATACTGTGGTGTCGATTAAACTGCAAAATATTGTGTGTCATGCTGGAAATTGGGATCACAGAAACCAATAGGGGATTTACATTGAGTCAGTTACTTTCTATGGACAGATTTTCTTTCATGTCCAAGACAAAATGATGAGAAGCCTCGCACCAGCCTGAATAGCATTCCTCCTGGGAATGCTTCATCCAGCAATTCCTATCTACCATATGAAAAGGCAGCGAAGAGTTGTGGAAAAGTTCATGGCAGATTTATTTTCATTTGAAGATTATTACCTGAACTCGCCATGGAGGAAGAAGGGAAGTGACAGTTCAATGCGTTTTATTGACGTGGAATACCTTGCAACAGCCTTTTCTTCCTCATTATCTGCGGTCACTTATCTGCTGACGTTTGGTCTTCACTGGAGCATTGTTTCCACTCTGCACTGATCTTCCATCCCTTTAAGGTAGACAAAAATGTTGGAGAAACTCAGCGGGTGAGGTAGCATCAATGGAGAGAAGGAATGGGCGACGTTTTGGGTCGAGACCCTTCTTCAGACATGGGGAAAATTTAAACATTAAGACATTTAAACATTCCATCCCTTTAAACTCTTTTGCAACACTGCAGCAACAGTGTGAATTCATTAGTTCTGGATTGACTCATTGACGGGAACTCACCTGAAACCTGCCACAAATCATTTTCTGTTTTTGGGGTGGTACCTCAAGATTGAGGATGATTTGCTTCCGCTCTAGTTCTGCGGATTTTTCAGTGACCAATAAGGTGAACGTGGGACCTGCAGAACGTGGGACTGTTGTGGATGGAGGAGGTGCCCAAAGTGTGGGCGGGGGTAGTTTGAACTGTTTTAGCCATTTACACAGGGTTTATGTGCTCTTCTGACCATTAGAAGATAGAACATACAGCACAGGAACAGGCCCTCTGGCCCATAGTGGTCATGGCAAACATGATGCCAGATTAAACTAATTCCTCTGCCTACAAGTGATCCATATCCCTTCTCTCTCTGTATATCAATGTACCTAGCTGAAAGTCTCTTAAATGCCACTCTCTTATCTGTCCTATGCCAGGTTGTCCTAACATTCCTTGACACCAGTCTGCACTGCAATCAGGTTTGTAGTGAACCCGCTGGTGCAGACTGCAATTTGCATGCTATTGTGAAAGGCATATGATGTATTTGGATTTTTGTGCGCAGGTATATTTGAAAAGGAAGTTTCATGGTTTCTTCCAGTTGATGGAATCAATGGTCTTGGTGAGGTCAAGAAAAGAGGATTGTTTAGTTTAGTTTAGAAACAGGTCATTCGAGCCACCAAGTCAGCATCAACCAGCGATCCCCGCACATTAACACTATCTTACACACACTAGGGACAATTCTACATTTATACCAAGCCAATTAACCTTCAAATCTGTACATCTTTGAAGTGTGGGAGGAAACTGAAGATATCGGAGAAAACCCACACGGTCACGGGGAGAACGTCCAAACTCCGTACAGACAGCACCTGTAGTCGGGATCGAACCTGTGTCTCTGGCACAGTAAGCACTGTAAGGCAGCAACTCTACCGCTGCGTCACCGTGCCACCCTACATGATTCTGGTGAAGACTTTACCTGCGGCAAACAGCATTACTTTATTTTATAATTACTGCGACTGGATTTGTATCCTTTGCTGAATATGGTCGAGTTTACAAGGTCCGAGGTCCCTTAGTGTGTCCTCCTCTTTGTAGACATAGATACTGAAGAACTAGATGGATTAAATATGAACTGATCAGTAGAAATTTCTGCCCATCACAACTGTCTCCACAGGAAACTTTCTCCTCCCAAACATTTAATGTTGTTTCACATTTCTTGGCAGTCAGATTTTGCAATCATTCTCACCCCCATTTTCTGAATATGGTTTTACAGTGGCTGGAATACTTGGATTTGTGATCGGAAAAATATCTTACATGGGAGTTTGTCGTAAGAAGTTTCAAAATGCCGGATTTGAGCATTCTGGACACAGATTGCCTCAAGGATACATAAAGTTCCTTTTTGGGTGAGTTATTTAAAATAATCATAAGGACAAAAAAGTCTGTCACTGTGCAATTACAACCTCTTAGTGATGCAGTCGTAGCAATGTTTCAGCGTTTGATGACCATTCCTGCTGTACATTCATAATCCTGTGAATTCCCCATCCTCTTATCAACTCCCTCTCAATAACTTCCAGCAGTTTTTCAGGCATAAAATTCCAGATCAAAGTGAAAATAAAATCTCTCTGGATCCTTTGATGGGCATTTTAAATCTATAGTAACCCCTCATTATTACGGACCTCTTTATAATAGATTTCAGTTAAAGCGGACGGACCTACTGACCTGCGCTGCCAATGCCACACCTGGCCTACACTGCCGCCTCGGCAGCTTCCAGGCTGCATCTACATTCCTTCATGACCAGGCTGGGCGGCTGACACCAACTCTGGCCCCTCTAGCTGCTTCCAGACTGGACCTACTGCTGCTACCGCCGGCCCACACGGCTTCCTCTGCCGCTTCCAGGCCATGCCTGCCGCCGCACTCCTTACATGTATTCTGGCCGCCTGCAGGCCACCGCCACTTGGCTGATCCTCGCCTAAATTCACCAGTTCCAGACCGAGAGCTTGACGAAAGGTCTCGACCCAAAACATCACATATCTATATTCTCCAGAGATGCTGCCTAACTCACTGAGTTACTCAAATACTTTGTGTCCATTTGTGTATTAACTAGTAGCTGCAGTTCTTTGTTTCCTCCACATATACAATGATACTCCATTACTTGGTTATAGCGGACAATTGGCAATAACGGACAACATCTCCCCCCCCCCCCCCCCCCCCATGGTCCGTTATAGTGGATTTTTACTGTATTTGAGAGGTGGGAGGAAACCAGAGCACCTGAAGAAAACCAACGTCGTCACAGGGAGAACGCACAAACTCCACATAGATGGCAGTCGAGGTCATGATTGATCCCATGTCCCCGGCGCTGCGAGACAGCAGTTCTACAAACTGTGCAATTCTGTGCAGATTTGGGTAATCTAATAGTGGTTGGACATTCACGGTAGGTAACATAAATATTGATGTACAGAGACACATTGGGATAAAAGTTCATAGTTCTCTGAAAATGGTAACACAGGTGGATAGTGTAGTGAAGAATGTATTTGGTTTGGACAAGCTAGGGGCAGGAAACATGTTCCCGATGTTGGGCGAGTCCAGAACCAGGGGCCACAGTTTAAGAATAAGGGGTAAGCCATTTAGAACGGAGATGAGGAAACACTTTTTTACACACAGAGTTGTGAGTCTGTGGAATTCTCTACCTCAGAGGCCGGTTCTCTGGATACTTTCAAGAGAGAGCTAGATAGGGCTCTTAAAGATAGCGGAGTCAGGGGATATGGGGAGAAGGCAGGAACGGGGTACTGATTGGGGATGATCAGCCATGATCACAATGAATGGCGGTGCTGGCTCGAAGGGCCGAATGGCCTACTCCTGCACCTATTGTCTATTATCTATTGCCTATAATATAAGAGGGGGGATATTTAAAAGTGATCTGAGGGACATTTTTCACACAGAGGGTGGTAGGTATATAGAACAAGCTTCCAGGGGAGGTAATAGAGCAGGTGCAATCACAGCACATAGTAGGCATTTGGACAGGTACACAGATAGGTACAAGATATGGGCTTTATAGAATTTCCTAAAGGATGAAAGAAGTAGAAATATCTAAGAGAACAAATTAGGAACAAGCATCTGAAGCAATGGCTATCAAAGACAGTAAAATTACAGCCCAGGATTATCAAGAGGCCAGAATTTGATTTTTGCAGGTATCTCATAGGGTAGCTGGAGATTGCCAAAATATTGAGAGAAAAAGTCATGGAAGAGTTTGGAAACAAGCAAATGCATTTAAAAAATGATGCATTGCTTAACTTACGGTTAATGTAGGCCAACAAACACAGGTGTAATTCAGGGCCAGTCAGAACAAGGATGAAGAGATTTTTAACACTTCAAATTTGTGGAAAGTAGAATACGGGAGATTGCCAGCGATCCGTTGGACCAGTCAATTCTAGAAATAATTAAAGTATGGATGAGGCTTTCGGCAGCAGCAGAGGGAACACTGCCTACTTCCACATCTGTTTAGTGATAACTAGGACCAGATGTGACCTTTGGTTCAAAAGTAATACCACGGCTGCAAATTAGGAACAAGGGTCTGAAGAAGGGTCTCGACCCGAAACGTTGCCTATTTTCTTCACTCCATAGATGCTGCCTCACCCGCTGAGTTTCTCCAGCATTTGTGACTACCCACGGTTGCAAATGGTTGGTTCAATTTTACCAGGTGCCAGGGAGAGGAATGATGTCAGTAACTGAAACAGGGATCGGGCAGCTCAGTGGCACAGCAGTAGAGTTGCTGTCTCACAGCACTTAGAGCGTCGAAGACCAGGGTTCGATCCTGACTGCAGGCGCTTGTCTGTACTGAGTTCGTACGTTCTCCCCGTGAACGTGCGGGTTTTCTCCAAGATCTTCGGTTCCCTCCCACTCTCCAAAGACGTACAAGTTTGGTTAATTGGCTTGGCATAATTGTAAATTGTCCCTAGTGTGTGTAGGATAGTATTAGTGTGCGGGGATCGCTGGTCGGCAGGGACTCAGTGGGCCGAAGGGCCTGTTTCCGTGCTATATCTCTAAAACTAAATTAAACTAAACTAAGAAGGCAATGGGTTATTTCCCCCCCACATTTAGATATGTTCCCAATTTCAATTTGACCCTCTGCAGCCAGTTTCATTCCTACTATGCAGGATCCAGGGCTATACTTCACTGGAACTTAAATCGTTGCCATAGCAAGAATCATATCTTCTTAATATAAGAGATAGAAGTGGGTCTGAAGAAGGGTCCTGACCCGAAACGGCATCCATCCTTTCTCCAAAGATGCTGCCTGACTTGTTGAGTTACTCCAGCACTTTGTGTCTATCTAAAAGTTGGATAATGTCTGCAGGAACATGTTTTCAGCTTCAAGTAACAGAGATGAGATTGGCTCAGTTTAATAGTAAGATTAAACGAGAACTTACCAAGTTTGAAGTTTGATCTTTATTTTATGAGGAGTAACGTTGAGGGATTACGTGAAGAAGCCCCGTCCAGCCGCACACGCGTCAATCTTTCAAAGCAGCGGAGTGACAATCACAGACGATAATTACTGAAGTATGATAGTAAGATGCATAAAGACTTAGAACTACCAGCTTAATCCTTTTATGAGGGTGGGAGCGGAGGGCACGTAATCCCTCAACGTTACTCCTCATAAAATAAAGATCAAACTTCAAACTTGGTAAGTTCTCGTTTAATCTTACTATTTTACTTCGGAGTCACGTGAGTGACTACGTGAAGATTTCAAAGCTCTGTGATTTCACACCGTGGATTCAAATCCAGGTGTTCACTGCATCGATTGACTCTATTTGAGTAAGCACAATCAACAATGCATAACCACAACATTTGAATGTAATCAGTTAATGGTTTTATTTATTTTAATAAAAGTAACAAAATTAGGCCCATTTATTATAATGGGGGATTTAATACTGTATCCAGCACGGCATTACCAAACCCTCTGAGATCTTTAATCTCCTTGTGGTAATACTTGTGAAACATCTGTTCACTTGCCCATCCTGCGGCCACGAGAATAAGATCTATTAGCATGTCTGAATCCCTGGCCGCTGATGTTGATGCCGCCCTGGTGGAATGAGATTTAAATTTATCAGTATCAATACCTGAATATCTCAACACCTGTTTCAACCATCGTGAAATTGTTTGTGTTGACACTTTCTTATGAGGCTTTTTATGACTAATACAAAATGCCAATTCGGCGCCTCTTAAAACTGTTGTTGTTTCTATGTAACATTTCACATATGTTACTACACACAGTCGTGAATCTGTAGGATATGCTAAAAATTCCAACTTGCATCCTGTGAACCCAGGTCTACTTTGCTTCAGTAAATCATAGACATAGAATGTCACGGCATTTTGCCCTACTTTCATTCTATCAATTCTGAGTTTCTGTAATGTTTGAACTCTCTGCGCTGAAACTAATGCCATGAGCATAACAAATTTCATGGTAATTTTGGATAATGACAGAGTTTCAACTGGATTCCAATTCCTTAGGAACATCAGTACATCTTTTACATTCCAAATTTCTGTATACCTGGGTCTGGGAGGATTAGAGTTGAAAATTCCTTTCATAAACCTACAGACCCAAGGATATGCTCCAATTGGAGTTTGTTTTGATTCACTGCTTAAATATGCAGAGAGTGCACTTCGTGCAGTATTAATTGCACTATAACTTAACTTCAATTCATAGTGTAGAGTTGAAAGAAACTCTATTACATCTGAAATTTCTGCTGTGTTATATGCAATATTCTTTCCTGAACAAAACACCTCCCATTTCTTTATATAGGAAATGTACTGCTTCTGGGTACTATTCCTCCAGGCTGCTGTCATAACATCCACCGTACGGTCTGATAATCTTTTTCCAAGATATGGCCTTCTTAGAATCTGCAAATCAACAAACCAATACGATTATGTAAAGGATGTGATTCATTAGTCACAGGGTGTACAAGCAGTTTAATCTGCTTTGGAATAACCATAAGAGTTGTTTGGTTTTTTTCCCCATTTTTAACACCAGTGGGTACCAAACATGTGTAGGCCAATCTGGTACTACCAAAATCCCTGAGGCTGAATCTTGTTTAATTTTCTGTATGCATTTGTGGATTAACCAAAAT
>CM075977.1:314262924-314344623 GCA_038087875.1 Malacoraja senta
GCCTGTACCCTCAGTTCCCTGCAGCCCCCCTGCCGGGTCCCCCCATTGTTCTCGATGATCCACCTCGCTCTCGATGGTCCACCTCGCTCGCAGGTCCCTCCTGGCTCTTGTTGGCACAGGTCCCGTTGGCACCAATGATTCTGAGCCGATTTTGGAGTCCGCAGTGGGCAAGCCGAGCCTACTGGTGGATCCTCTGTCATCAATCCGCAGCAGTGAGCTGGGCCCACTGCTTGCCAGACACTCCCAGCGGGCTACATGCCTTAAGGAAAAAATTGTATAAGGTGCCATGAAGAGCCTGAATTCACTCTGTGATTAAACTGGAATTAACAAATTCGCTCCCTTCAGCAATTTGCGGTGACTCTATAACTGCTGCCTTTAAAACTTAGGGACAGCGATGGGTCACTGCAGGAGTGGGCACTTCAAGTAGTAGTAAAAAGGAGCTGAAGGTAGACAAAAATGCTGGAGAAACTCAGTGGGTGAGGCAGCATCTATGGAGCGAAGGAAATAGGCGAAGGGTCTCAACCCGAAACGTCGTCTATTTCCTTCGCTCCATAGATGCTGCTGCACCCGCTGAGTTGCTCCAGCATTTTTGTCTACCTTCGATTTTTCCAGCATCTGCAGTTCCTTCTTAAACAAGGAACTGAGATGCTTTTTTACAAAATAAAGACCCAAGGTGCTGGAGTAACTTAGCGGGTCAGGCAGCATCACTGGAGAACATGAATGTGTGACAGTTTAGGACCCTTTTTCAGACTGTAAAGAGTTGGGGGGGGGGGGGGGGGGAGGTGGCAAAGAAAGCTAGAAGAGAGGAGGCGCAGGACAAAAAAAAGGACAAAAAAGACAAAAAAGTCTGAAGTAGGGTCTCGACCCGGAACGTCACCCATTCCTTCTCTCCAGAGATGCTGCCTGTCCAACTGAGTTACTCCAGCTTTTTGTGAGAGTCTGAAGAAGGGTCTCGGCCCGAAAGGTCACCCATTCTTTCTCTCGTGAAATGCTGCCTGTCGCGCTGAGTTACTCCAGCATATGTTGCCTCTAGGCGTTGGACAAAGCCTGGCAGGTAATAGACAAACACAGGCGAGGCGGGGTTTTGATAGGCGGATGGTTGGACAAAGGCCAGAGATGAAAAGAAAGTGTCAGGACTGAAGAGCTCCAAATTGTGAAGCCAGAGGAAGGAATGTAGACGTGGGAACGGTGTTTATCTAGATGGAGAACAGGGGAGGGGGATGGGGTGAGGAAAAGGGGCATGGGGGAGAAAGGGGGTGGGGGTGGGGTGTTAGAGGGTTATGAAGTTTTAAAATTTACTTTGAAGCTACAGATTAGAGGAATTTAAGCTCTGTAAAGACAAAACAAAATAATATTTCAACAATTAGAATATTAATTAATTTTGCACTAAATTGTAACTATTTTTTATGTTTCATCTGTAGGAATTCTTTCTCCTTCAAAAAAGTATGGGTCGATCCCTAAAGTTGCACGTAAGTTAATGATTTATACTGTGGTGTCGATTAAACTGCAAAATATTGTGTGTCATGCTGGAAATTGGGATCACAGAAACCAATAGGGGATTTACATTGAGTCAGTTACTTTCTATGGACAGATTTTCTTTCATGTCCAAGACAAAATGATGAGAAGCCTCGCACCAGCCTGAATAGCATTCCTCCTGGGAATGCTTCATCCAGCAATTCCTATCTACCATATGAAAAGGCAGCGAAGAGTTGTGGAAAAGTTCATGGCAGATTTATTTTCATTTGAAGATTATTACCTGAACTCGCCATGGAGGAAGAAGGGAAGTGACAGTTCAATGCGTTTTATTGACGTGGAATACCTTGCAACAGCCTTTTCTTCCTCATTATCTGCGGTCACTTATCTGCTGACGTTTGGTCTTCACTGGAGCATTGTTTCCACTCTGCACTGATCTTCCATCCCTTTAAGGTAGACAAAAATGTTGGAGAAACTCAGCGGGTGAGGTAGCATCAATGGAGAGAAGGAATGGGCGACGTTTTGGGTCGAGACCCTTCTTCAGACATGGGGAAAATTTAAACATTAAGACATTTAAACATTCCATCCCTTTAAACTCTTTTGCAACACTGCAGCAACAGTGTGAATTCATTAGTTCTGGATTGACTCATTGACGGGAACTCACCTGAAACCTGCCACAAATCATTTTCTGTTTTTGGGGTGGTACCTCAAGATTGAGGATGATTTGCTTCCGCTCTAGTTCTGCGGATTTTTCAGTGACCAATAAGGTGAACGTGGGACCTGCAGAACGTGGGACTGTTGTGGATGGAGGAGGTGCCCAAAGTGTGGGCGGGGGTAGTTTGAACTGTTTTAGCCATTTACACAGGGTTTATGTGCTCTTCTGACCATTAGAAGATAGAACATACAGCACAGGAACAGGCCCTCTGGCCCATAGTGGTCATGGCAAACATGATGCCAGATTAAACTAATTCCTCTGCCTACAAGTGATCCATATCCCTTCTCTCTCTGTATATCAATGTACCTAGCTGAAAGTCTCTTAAATGCCACTCTCTTATCTGTCCTATGCCAGGTTGTCCTAACATTCCTTGACACCAGTCTGCACTGCAATCAGGTTTGTAGTGAACCCGCTGGTGCAGACTGCAATTTGCATGCTATTGTGAAAGGCATATGATGTATTTGGATTTTTGTGCGCAGGTATATTTGAAAAGGAAGTTTCATGGTTTCTTCCAGTTGATGGAATCAATGGTCTTGGTGAGGTCAAGAAAAGAGGATTGTTTAGTTTAGTTTAGAAACAGGTCATTCGAGCCACCAAGTCAGCATCAACCAGCGATCCCCGCACATTAACACTATCTTACACACACTAGGGACAATTCTACATTTATACCAAGCCAATTAACCTTCAAATCTGTACATCTTTGAAGTGTGGGAGGAAACTGAAGATATCGGAGAAAACCCACACGGTCACGGGGAGAACGTCCAAACTCCGTACAGACAGCACCTGTAGTCGGGATCGAACCTGTGTCTCTGGCACAGTAAGCACTGTAAGGCAGCAACTCTACCGCTGCGTCACCGTGCCACCCTACATGATTCTGGTGAAGACTTTACCTGCGGCAAACAGCATTACTTTATTTTATAATTACTGCGACTGGATTTGTATCCTTTGCTGAATATGGTCGAGTTTACAAGGTCCGAGGTCCCTTAGTGTGTCCTCCTCTTTGTAGACATAGATACTGAAGAACTAGATGGATTAAATATGAACTGATCAGTAGAAATTTCTGCCCATCACAACTGTCTCCACAGGAAACTTTCTCCTCCCAAACATTTAATGTTGTTTCACATTTCTTGGCAGTCAGATTTTGCAATCATTCTCACCCCCATTTTCTGAATATGGTTTTACAGTGGCTGGAATACTTGGATTTGTGATCGGAAAAATATCTTACATGGGAGTTTGTCGTAAGAAGTTTCAAAATGCCGGATTTGAGCATTCTGGACACAGATTGCCTCAAGGATACATAAAGTTCCTTTTTGGGTGAGTTATTTAAAATAATCATAAGGACAAAAAAGTCTGTCACTGTGCAATTACAACCTCTTAGTGATGCAGTCGTAGCAATGTTTCAGCGTTTGATGACCATTCCTGCTGTACATTCATAATCCTGTGAATTCCCCATCCTCTTATCAACTCCCTCTCAATAACTTCCAGCAGTTTTTCAGGCATAAAATTCCAGATCAAAGTGAAAATAAAATCTCTCTGGATCCTTTGATGGGCATTTTAAATCTATAGTAACCCCTCATTATTACGGACCTCTTTATAATAGATTTCAGTTAAAGCGGACGGACCTACTGACCTGCGCTGCCAATGCCACACCTGGCCTACACTGCCGCCTCGGCAGCTTCCAGGCTGCATCTACATTCCTTCATGACCAGGCTGGGCGGCTGACACCAACTCTGGCCCCTCTAGCTGCTTCCAGACTGGACCTACTGCTGCTACCGCCGGCCCACACGGCTTCCTCTGCCGCTTCCAGGCCATGCCTGCCGCCGCACTCCTTACATGTATTCTGGCCGCCTGCAGGCCACCGCCACTTGGCTGATCCTCGCCTAAATTCACCAGTTCCAGACCGAGAGCTTGACGAAAGGTCTCGACCCAAAACATCACATATCTATATTCTCCAGAGATGCTGCCTAACTCACTGAGTTACTCAAATACTTTGTGTCCATTTGTGTATTAACTAGTAGCTGCAGTTCTTTGTTTCCTCCACATATACAATGATACTCCATTACTTGGTTATAGCGGACAATTGGCAATAACGGACAACATCTCCCCCCCCCCCCCCCCCCCCATGGTCCGTTATAGTGGATTTTTACTGTATTTGAGAGGTGGGAGGAAACCAGAGCACCTGAAGAAAACCAACGTCGTCACAGGGAGAACGCACAAACTCCACATAGATGGCAGTCGAGGTCATGATTGATCCCATGTCCCCGGCGCTGCGAGACAGCAGTTCTACAAACTGTGCAATTCTGTGCAGATTTGGGTAATCTAATAGTGGTTGGACATTCACGGTAGGTAACATAAATATTGATGTACAGAGACACATTGGGATAAAAGTTCATAGTTCTCTGAAAATGGTAACACAGGTGGATAGTGTAGTGAAGAATGTATTTGGTTTGGACAAGCTAGGGGCAGGAAACATGTTCCCGATGTTGGGCGAGTCCAGAACCAGGGGCCACAGTTTAAGAATAAGGGGTAAGCCATTTAGAACGGAGATGAGGAAACACTTTTTTACACACAGAGTTGTGAGTCTGTGGAATTCTCTACCTCAGAGGCCGGTTCTCTGGATACTTTCAAGAGAGAGCTAGATAGGGCTCTTAAAGATAGCGGAGTCAGGGGATATGGGGAGAAGGCAGGAACGGGGTACTGATTGGGGATGATCAGCCATGATCACAATGAATGGCGGTGCTGGCTCGAAGGGCCGAATGGCCTACTCCTGCACCTATTGTCTATTATCTATTGCCTATAATATAAGAGGGGGGATATTTAAAAGTGATCTGAGGGACATTTTTCACACAGAGGGTGGTAGGTATATAGAACAAGCTTCCAGGGGAGGTAATAGAGCAGGTGCAATCACAGCACATAGTAGGCATTTGGACAGGTACACAGATAGGTACAAGATATGGGCTTTATAGAATTTCCTAAAGGATGAAAGAAGTAGAAATATCTAAGAGAACAAATTAGGAACAAGCATCTGAAGCAATGGCTATCAAAGACAGTAAAATTACAGCCCAGGATTATCAAGAGGCCAGAATTTGATTTTTGCAGGTATCTCATAGGGTAGCTGGAGATTGCCAAAATATTGAGAGAAAAAGTCATGGAAGAGTTTGGAAACAAGCAAATGCATTTAAAAAATGATGCATTGCTTAACTTACGGTTAATGTAGGCCAACAAACACAGGTGTAATTCAGGGCCAGTCAGAACAAGGATGAAGAGATTTTTAACACTTCAAATTTGTGGAAAGTAGAATACGGGAGATTGCCAGCGATCCGTTGGACCAGTCAATTCTAGAAATAATTAAAGTATGGATGAGGCTTTCGGCAGCAGCAGAGGGAACACTGCCTACTTCCACATCTGTTTAGTGATAACTAGGACCAGATGTGACCTTTGGTTCAAAAGTAATACCACGGCTGCAAATTAGGAACAAGGGTCTGAAGAAGGGTCTCGACCCGAAACGTTGCCTATTTTCTTCACTCCATAGATGCTGCCTCACCCGCTGAGTTTCTCCAGCATTTGTGACTACCCACGGTTGCAAATGGTTGGTTCAATTTTACCAGGTGCCAGGGAGAGGAATGATGTCAGTAACTGAAACAGGGATCGGGCAGCTCAGTGGCACAGCAGTAGAGTTGCTGTCTCACAGCACTTAGAGCGTCGAAGACCAGGGTTCGATCCTGACTGCAGGCGCTTGTCTGTACTGAGTTCGTACGTTCTCCCCGTGAACGTGCGGGTTTTCTCCAAGATCTTCGGTTCCCTCCCACTCTCCAAAGACGTACAAGTTTGGTTAATTGGCTTGGCATAATTGTAAATTGTCCCTAGTGTGTGTAGGATAGTATTAGTGTGCGGGGATCGCTGGTCGGCAGGGACTCAGTGGGCCGAAGGGCCTGTTTCCGTGCTATATCTCTAAAACTAAATTAAACTAAACTAAGAAGGCAATGGGTTATTTCCCCCCCACATTTAGATATGTTCCCAATTTCAATTTGACCCTCTGCAGCCAGTTTCATTCCTACTATGCAGGATCCAGGGCTATACTTCACTGGAACTTAAATCGTTGCCATAGCAAGAATCATATCTTCTTAATATAAGAGATAGAAGTGGGTCTGAAGAAGGGTCCTGACCCGAAACGGCATCCATCCTTTCTCCAAAGATGCTGCCTGACTTGTTGAGTTACTCCAGCACTTTGTGTCTATCTAAAAGTTGGATAATGTCTGCAGGAACATGTTTTCAGCTTCAAGTAACAGAGATGAGATTGGCTCAGTTTAATAGTAAGATTAAACGAGAACTTACCAAGTTTGAAGTTTGATCTTTATTTTATGAGGAGTAACGTTGAGGGATTACGTGAAGAAGCCCCGTCCAGCCGCACACGCGTCAATCTTTCAAAGCAGCGGAGTGACAATCACAGACGATAATTACTGAAGTATGATAGTAAGATGCATAAAGACTTAGAACTACCAGCTTAATCCTTTTATGAGGGTGGGAGCGGAGGGCACGTAATCCCTCAACGTTACTCCTCATAAAATAAAGATCAAACTTCAAACTTGGTAAGTTCTCGTTTAATCTTACTATTTTACTTCGGAGTCACGTGAGTGACTACGTGAAGATTTCAAAGCTCTGTGATTTCACACCGTGGATTCAAATCCAGGTGTTCACTGCATCGATTGACTCTATTTGAGTAAGCACAATCAACAATGCATAACCACAACATTTGAATGTAATCAGTTAATGGTTTTATTTATTTTAATAAAAGTAACAAAATTAGGCCCATTTATTATAATGGGGGATTTAATACTGTATCCAGCACGGCATTACCAAACCCTCTGAGATCTTTAATCTCCTTGTGGTAATACTTGTGAAACATCTGTTCACTTGCCCATCCTGCGGCCACGAGAATAAGATCTATTAGCATGTCTGAATCCCTGGCCGCTGATGTTGATGCCGCCCTGGTGGAATGAGATTTAAATTTATCAGTATCAATACCTGAATATCTCAACACCTGTTTCAACCATCGTGAAATTGTTTGTGTTGACACTTTCTTATGAGGCTTTTTATGACTAATACAAAATGCCAATTCGGCGCCTCTTAAAACTGTTGTTGTTTCTATGTAACATTTCACATATGTTACTACACACAGTCGTGAATCTGTAGGATATGCTAAAAATTCCAACTTGCATCCTGTGAACCCAGGTCTACTTTGCTTCAGTAAATCATAGACATAGAATGTCACGGCATTTTGCCCTACTTTCATTCTATCAATTCTGAGTTTCTGTAATGTTTGAACTCTCTGCGCTGAAACTAATGCCATGAGCATAACAAATTTCATGGTAATTTTGGATAATGACAGAGTTTCAACTGGATTCCAATTCCTTAGGAACATCAGTACATCTTTTACATTCCAAATTTCTGTATACCTGGGTCTGGGAGGATTAGAGTTGAAAATTCCTTTCATAAACCTACAGACCCAAGGATATGCTCCAATTGGAGTTTGTTTTGATTCACTGCTTAAATATGCAGAGAGTGCACTTCGTGCAGTATTAATTGCACTATAACTTAACTTCAATTCATAGTGTAGAGTTGAAAGAAACTCTATTACATCTGAAATTTCTGCTGTGTTATATGCAATATTCTTTCCTGAACAAAACACCTCCCATTTCTTTATATAGGAAATGTACTGCTTCTGGGTACTATTCCTCCAGGCTGCTGTCATAACATCCACCGTACGGTCTGATAATCTTTTTCCAAGATATGGCCTTCTTAGAATCTGCAAATCAACAAACCAATACGATTATGTAAAGGATGTGATTCATTAGTCACAGGGTGTACAAGCAGTTTAATCTGCTTTGGAATAACCATAAGAGTTGTTTGGTTTTTTTCCCCATTTTTAACACCAGTGGGTACCAAACATGTGTAGGCCAATCTGGTACTACCAAAATCCCTGAGGCTGAATCTTGTTTAATTTTCTGTATGCATTTGTGGATTAACCAAAATGGTGGAAAAACATACAGAAACATACCACCCCAATGTAGCGAGAAAGCATCCACCACTACTGCTCCAGGATCAGGATCCCATGACACATACTTAGGCAACTGGTGGTTCAATCTTGATGCAAACAGATCAATTTCTGGCATTCCAAATTGTGTGATAATTTGTGTGAATATTTTCCGATTTAACATCCATTCTGTATTATCATTAAATTTACGTGATCTTTTGTCTGCAATTGTATTAATTTTTACCTGGTAAATATATTGCTGACAGCCACATTTTTCTGGCAATACCCCAGGTCCAAATTTCATTTGCCAATTTATCACATGATTCTGATTTTATACCACCCATGTGATTTATGTATACTACAGACTGGAGTATTGTCAACCTGTACCTGAACATGCACATTTCCCATATCAGTGCAATAAGCTCTAAGGCCCTAAAATGCGCCTAATAGCTCTAGGTAATTGATTCCCAGTTTTTCCAGCAAAGGTACTTCATTCACATTCCACCTACCTCCACAGCTGGAAATCATGTTAGTAGCGCCCCAACTCAGCGCACTTACATCAGTCTGTCGAGTGACGGAAGGTGTTTCTACCAGAACTTTTCTGGAAGCATTAGAAACATTGTTAATCCACCATTCTATTTCTGTAATGGATTGAATTGTTAATTTCATGGGCCTATCAAAATGCCCTCTATTCATTTTTAACGCTTGTACCTTAGCTCTCTGTAAACATTGATAATGCAATGGTCCAAACGTGACCGCTGGAAACCCTGCAATTAATTTGCCTAGCAAGCTTGACACTTCTCTAATTGAAGGTGTGTCCTCGTTAATGAGTTTTATGCAACCTTTAATTAACTGCAGCTTTTTATCTTTTGGCAAAGTGATTACCATGTGTTCGGAGTTAATTTTGAACCCTAGGTAATGAATCTTTTTGCTTGGTAACAATTTAGATTTTTGTAGGTGAATAATGAAACCTAATTTCTCAAAATGTATTTGACTGGATACTGACAATTTTGCAGCAGCCAAAGTGTCCCCTACAATGAGGATATCATCTAAATAAACCATTAATACATGGCCCTCAGCTCTTAACAGAGCTAAAATTGGTTTGAGCAATTTAGTGAATAATCTTGGTGCTGAAATCACACCATTGGGCAATGCTTTAAATTGCCATAACTGACTCATCCATCTAAATTTCAAATATCTTTGATCATTACCATGCATTGCCACAGAATAATATGCATTTTGCAGATCTATGCTTGCCTTGTAGCAATTCTTTATGACTAGCTAAATGGCATTAGTAAATGTTTCCATTTTTAAATGTTTCTATTGTACATAAAGGTTAAGATTTGTCAGATCGGAAATGATTCTACGTCCACCATCCCTTTTGTAGGAGAATATTCCTAGGAGAATATTTGACACAAACTGATGGTGTTGTTCTACTGACATTTATATCATCATTTCTGCATAACATTTTTCAATTCTCCTTTGATCAACCCATTCTCTTCCTTTGAAAAAATCTGTGATCAGTTTGAATTATGCTGAATTGGAGGATCCAAACGTGGAGAGAACTCAATTTTGAATCCTGCAATGCTACATAGAATAAATGAATCATTTGTTATTGATTGCCATTCTTTTAGGAAGAATCGTAACCTTCCCCTTATTTGTGAGTGTGAAACATTTGTTGTGTTTCTTACCAGACCAAGCCCCCTAACCTCGGGGTTTGCCACCGGCAGTTGTTGTCCCCTTCTAGTAGGCACATTGTAACCTCCACGTATCCTCGGTGCAGCACGTCAACGTGTATACGAGAATGATAGGATTGTTCCTTCTCCAGCACCACATTTCGCCTGTAGGAATACTGCCTTCTCACCGCTCTGCTCAGCATAGGTGATCCTTTAGTTTCTTTGTTAGATTTTCTCCAAAACAGATTTAGGCATTTGTATATTGGATGGTTTGCAGAGCCTGCATACTTAGGATGAATATTTGGTCTTATTGCATTTTTATGAATACAATTTATTTCAAAGTGCGCACTACACATGAGTGCTAAGGCATTTTGTTGTGAATACGATATATAACCTTCATCCAAACCACTGACCCCAGAAATTTCAGCACTTGTGTAATTTCAATTCTTGTGAGCGTAAACCACTGCTCAAATTACCCATATCAAGTTATTCACTGCTGTAACTGCTACAATTTCCCGGGTCTCATATTTTTTGATAGTCTCATCCATGGTTAATTCCTGGGCTGATGGGAGAGTAGATAATTTATAGTCATAGCTATTTCCTCTCTCAAAGGTTCCCCTGTTACTCTGGGAACAGCAAAGTTTTGTGCCAGCCTTGGAACATTTGTGGCTGATAATGGGCTCTGGTCCTCATTTAAATCATCATCTAAATCTAGATATTCATTTTTATGTTGGGTAATTTCTGGCTCCCCTGTTTCAGGTAAGTCTCTGCCAGATTCCCCCTGCGCGGGCTCTCTTGTAGGCCCACGGACAGGCAGCCCTGCTTCAGGTGCTGCTGGCGCTGGCTCAATTCTAGGCCAACGCTTCATTATTTTTACTCTTTATATTTGTCGGTGCTGGCACATTTATCATTGCACGTTTGTGCTGCCTTTTGTTCAGGCATTTCTAGTACTGGCTCTCCAATAGGCCAACACATAACTTGCATTTTTTCTGGCATTTTGTGGCACTGGCTCTCCTGTAGGCCAACCTCTTTAATGTTTCTGCACAGGCACTGATGGCTCTCCTGTAGGCCACCCTTGTGCCTGTTCCAAGGCACCTCCTGTGCTATACTTCATTGGCCAACACCGACTTAAATCCTCCTGTGGGGGTTCTTTACAAATCATCTGCCCCATAAGGAGTTATAAAGTTTTTGACCCTTGCAGTGTAATACTCTTTCCTGCCTGAGGAGGGCATACCTCCGGGTCTGACTCATCCGAGTCTACAGGTCGGGCCGATTTTTTTTTCTTTTTTTTTCTCAGCCTTGCGCCCCGCCGCCGGCGGTTTAACGCACATTCGACCACAACGGGAGTTAATGGCTTCGCTGCCACTGACTCCCCTGACTGACGCCCGCTACCCTTAGGATCTGGGGTTTTACTACGGTGCGTCCCTGGCCGCCTCTCCTTCCCATTTCTCCATAATAAACTTGAGTGGAGCTCCACCAAACAAGTCTAAACGGGAAGGAAACGCTCCTGTAAGTGAAAAGTAACCCACTTACCTTCCGACTTTTGTTTTACTTTTGTTTTACTCATCGGCTGGAGGAGCTCCTGCTCCTCCACACACGGTCATGAACGCTATGCGTCTGATCGATAATGACGCGTGTGCGGCTGGACGGGGCTTCTTCACGTAGTCACTCACGTGACTCCGAAGTAAAATTCTACCTCATTGTCACTCTAATTCATTTGTTATGGTAGCACAGAAATATAGTTATCGGCAGGCAGCCATCAGCTTAGTTTCCTCCTCCTAGCTCCCCCTGGGCCTCAGCCAATACTATAAACCCAAACAGACAAACAAATGAATTGAACAACTCACGTACAACATAAACTTTCCCGTTGTTAATATAGGTTCACAATCTTCACTGGACTAGCTTTTCTACTGTATTTTGAGGAATGATCACACAACTTAACATGTTTTGTAAGGTGTTCCGAGTAGCTTTCAAAGTCCATCCAAACCTATTCTGCCATCAGTACTCTCCAATAGCCAATATCTTTCAGAGTTTTTAAAATTTTGTCAAAGAAGAATATAATTCCACATCTGATCTTTTGTCATTGTTAATATTGTTATTGTATTTAATGCTCATCCCTTGTAACATTGTGTCTCTGGATGAGAAACAACTGTCCCCATCTTTGTCGTTTAACCACATTAAACTATTATTTGAAGATAGACACACAAAGCTGGTGTAACTCAGCGGGTCAGATAGCATTTCTGGAGAAAAGGACTAGGTGGCATTTTGGGTCGAGACTCTTGTTTTTCCTCTCTGCTTGTCAAGCGTCTTCTTCAATGCACCAAACCTCATTTACTACCAGATTAGCACATTCCCCATTCTAAGCATTCTTTGCTAAGGGAGTGATTCTTGAATTCCCAATTGGGATTTACTAAAGACCTCTAGTTTTGCCATGTATCAATGGAAGCTTTCTTGATATGTACCTTACTGTTACATTAAGGGCTGTTCTTTCCTGACCTCACCTTCTCTTTTATCATTTCTCTTACTCTTAAAGTTGATTCTCCAACCCCCCTTTTGCCCAAATAATGTTTTCCTAGCTCAATGGGCTCCCATCTACCTCAAATGGGTTCAATCCCGATATCCGAAGCTGTCTGTGTGAAGTTTGCATATTCTCCCTGTGACCAGATACCCACACCCAACAGCTGCAGGTTAGTAAGTGTAGATTAACCATATTAGTCTGCCTTTACTATATCTATCACCACATGCATGCTGCACATTCCATATGTAGTCCAGTCCGGATCTTCACCCCTACCCCGGACTATTGATAACGGCACTTCACCATCTCAAGGTCAGACTTGATGTTGACTACGGAGACCATAGCATGTAATGTTTCCTCCGCTTGTGTTACAATAAGGACTATGAGTTGTTACTCCTGTGTATGGGTCTCATTACACAACAGTAAGTTAATTGGCCAACATAAATTGTTGCTAGTGTGCAAGTGAGTGGTAGAATCTGGGCAGCAGTGTAGCGCAGCTGGTAGAGCTGCTGCCTCACAGTGGCATTGACTTCGGTTTGATCCTGACTACAAGTGCTGTCTGTGTGGAGATTCCATGTTCTCTCTGTGACCATATGGGTTTTCTCTGGTTGCTCCAGTTTTCTCCCACATCCCAAAGACGTGTGGGTCTGTAGGTTAATTGACCTCTGTAACATTGTCACCAGTGTGTACGGAGTGGATAAGAAAGCGAGATAACAGAACTCATGTGAACAGGTGATCGATGGTCGGTGTGCGGACCTGGTGGGTCGGAGGGCCTGTTTTAAAAAAAAATCTTGGAGGAGTTGATGGGAATGAGTATAAAATGGGATACACGTAGGATAACTGTAAATTGGTGCTTGATACTCAAGAGGGACTTGCAGGGTCTGTGTTCCCTCTAGTTTGATTTCAAGGCATCTATACAGTGCATTCAGAAAGTACTCAGACCCCTTCACTTTTTCCTCATTTTGTTACATTACAGCCTTATTCTAAAATGGATTAAATGAATTAATTTCATCATCAATCTACACACAATGCCTCATAATTAAAAAAGGTGTTTAGAAATTTTTGCAAAGTAATTAAAAATAAATAACAGAAATATCAAATTTACATAAGTATTCAGACCCTTTGCTATGACACTCAAAATTGAGCTTCGGTGCATCCTGTTTCCATTGATTATCCTTGAACTGTTTCCACAACTTGATTGGAGTCCACCAGTGGTAAATTAAATTGATTGGACATGATTTATAAGGTGCTGCAGTTAACAGTGCAGAGCAAAAACCAAGCCATGAAGACGAAGGAATTGTCGGTAGACCTCCGAAACAGGACTGTGTCGAGACACAAATCTGGGGAAGGGTATAAAACAATTTCTGCAGCATTGCAGGTCCTGAAGAGCACAGTGGCCTCTGTCATTCTTAAATGGAAGAACTTTGAAACCACCAGGACTTTTCATAGAGCTGGCCGCCCAGCCAAACTGAGCAATCGGGGGAGAAGGGCCTTGGTCAGGGAGGTGACCAAGAACCCGATGGTCACTGACAGAGCTCCAGAGTTCCTCTATGGAGATGGGAGAAACTTCCACAAGGACGTCTATATCTACAGCACTCCACCAATCAGACGTTTATGGTAGAGTGGCCAGACGGAAGCCACTCCTCAGTAAAAGGCACATGACAGCCCGCTTGGAGTTTGCCAAAAGTCACCTAAACAAGATTCTCTGGTCTGATGAAACCAAGATTGAACTCTTTGGCCTGAATGCCAAGTGTCACGTCTGGAGGAAACCAAGCACTGCTCATCACCTGGCCAATACCATACCTACGGTGAAGCATGGTGGTGGTAGCATCATGCTGTGGGGATGTTTTTCAGCAGCAGAAACTGGGAGACTAGTCAGGATTGAGGGAAAGATGAATGGAGCAAAGTACAGATCCTTGATGAAAACCTGCTCCATAGCATTCTAGACCTCAGACTGGGGCAGAGGTTCACTTTCCAACAGGACAACGACCCTAAGCACACAGCCAAGACAATGCAGGAGTGGCTTCGTGACAAGTCGGTGAATGTCCTCGAGTGGCCCAGCCAGAGCCCGGACTTGAACGCGTTCGAATATCTCTGGAGGGACCTGAAAATAGCTGTGCATCGACGCTCCCAATCCAATCTGACAGAGCTTGAGAGGATCTGCAGAGAATGGGAGAAATTACCCAAATACAGGTGTGCCAAGCCTGTAGCGTCATACCCAAGATGCCTTGAGGCTGTAATCACTGCCAAAGGTGCCTCAACAAAGTACTCAGTAAGGGTAATGTGGGTAAGGGTAATATCATACTTATGTAAATGTGATATTTCAGTTTTCTTTTTAATTACTTTGCAAAAATGTCTAAACACCTGTTTTCACTTTTTTATTATGGGGTATTTTGTATAGATTGAAAAAAAGAATTTAATTCATTTTAGAATAAGGCTGTAACGTAACAAAATGTGGAAAAAGTGAAGGGGTCTGAATACTTTCTGAATGCACTGTACCTCTATTACATAATGTCTCTCCATTGTTTCAGGCTCTCAACCTCAGATAATGACTCATCATTCCTCACAGTGTGTGGAGTGAAAGATAGGACTCCAATAATATGGCACGATCAGATTTTGGTGGTGTCTGGTTGGCAGATTATCTGAAATATTAGATGTTATTCCAATTAACACTCTATTGCAGTTGTAATTTACTTCCTAACAAAGATGTTACACAGCGGTATAATAAAATCTCCAGCAAACCTGGTAAGTTTAAAGGGAGCACAGGAAACTCAGTCTCAGTAAGATTAAAGGGAATCAATACCTGGGCAGCAGGCAATGAACCATTGGGGTTTTTGAACAATTGAAAACAGATCAGAATTTTATTGCTACCCAGCCTGTGGAGTAAAGAGCAACAATCTGTACGAGAATGAGAACATTTGTGAATTGCAGGGGTGAATCACCGACTGGGGACAAGAGTTACTATTTTAAGCAAAGCCACTGGCCAGACACTATGTAAACAAACATTGAGGTTTTTGGCCTTCTTTTGGAATCAAATACCTGATTATAATAAAATCAGAACAAGAACCGTTGAAAATATACAGATGACCATGTAGCATCTGTAAAGTAACAGAAGTAGTATTCAGCACAGTGAATCAGCCTTTGGCAAACATACTTAATATTTTATACTAACTTGCAAGATGATATATTCCAGCAAGCCCTATTATGAGAATAACTACAGCAAAGATAATAATGAACATCACCAACACACAGATGATGCAAGTAAATCTCTGCCAACTCTAGCAACTGATGACTCAAGGTATGTGACTTGGTGTATTTTGTACAGTAATAAATACATTGATGTTTTAGAATAAGTATATTATAGATTAGAAATTAGACAATTTGTTTTTGGAACCTGTAAACATGTTTAATCAAAATTTTCTTCTGTGAGATAACGAGAGTATTCCTTAAATATTGCCTGCTTTTTTAGCGGAAAAAGAAATGAAGGAGGAACTCATGGGTCGGGCAGCATCTGTTGAGGCAAATGGGCAGATGACATTTTGGATCAGTATGCTTGGAGTAGAGGGGAGGTAGTAGGTAGAGAGAGAGAGATAAGGGGAAGGATTGAGCAAGAACTAGCAAGAAATAGGTGAGGAGGGCTCGATTTGCAGATGATTAGCAGGTGGGGGAGCAATAGGTGGAGATGGTAACCAAGGTTGATAATGAAGTGGAGAAGACAAGAGGGTGCAGATGAGGAATCCGATAAGAAGATGGGGAGTGAAATGTAGCATCAGAGGAAGGAGGTGGGAAGAAAGTAAGCAGATGAAGAAGGCAAAGGGAACTAGGTGATGGGGGCCAGTACGTGGGAAAAATAAAGTGTACACAGTCTGAAGGGCCCAATCTGAAATGTTGTTTATTTGCCTCCATAGAAATTGCCTGAATCATGAGTCCTTAACTGGCATCTTTACATTTCTTTTAATTCATTAGCATTGTGGAACGAATGAATGTCCCCAGTGCGACATTGACAGGTGGAGAGGGAATTGTCAGTGGTTACTGCTTATTGTACCTTTCAGGAGTAGAAGTAGTAGTCCATTGTACTTTTATTTGGATTAAGTTTCATGAGCATGTATGTATTCTTTAAGCAGGTAAATCGTTAAATATTTGACAATGAAAATATTATTGAAAATATTTTTTTCCCTTACAGTTCAAAGCCTACCTGAAGAATAAATATTACATTGCATCCCAAACCTGTCCATGACATTCAGCAGGTTCATTGTAGCTCATATGGATCCACATAACGTTTAATGTTTGAAACATTTCTCAATTATCTCAACAATAATGGAAAAAGCAATGCTGAATAGCTGTAATTATAGATAAGTCTGATTGTATTTTAAGAGCAGTGTGACGGCATTTGTTATTCTGTTAGTAATAAAATATAAACAACCACAAAACGTCAGGTAATGCGAGTTGTATTTATTAGCCATTTTAGAACTCCATGCACAAATTTCATCACACAAATATTTCCAGGTTAAAGGAATCAATTAACTTCCTGTACCCCAGTAAGAACATAAAACAATAATGCTATTTCTATTTGAATTGAATTGAAAGGTATAGCATGGAAACAAGCCCTTCGGCCCACTGAGTCCATGCCAACTATCAAATATGAATTTTATATTCAGATCCTGGGGCGAAGATTGGAAGAGATTAGAGTTATGGTGGCTGAACATGAAATTTGGGCTTTCACAAAACCGTGATGAAACAACTCTACAAGATTTAGCCATCATCCGGTTGCATGACCACGATTGCAACAGCAAAAATTTGTAAAAATTGACCAGCTTATTTTGGCTGCTACATTGCTGTTCTAGAACTGCCAGACTTCCTTCTCTGTCCTGGTGACCATTGCATTGTTTCTTCCACTTACTGTATCTCTTATATCAAAAGCAACAAGGTCTTCTTCTTGCGTATGGCGTGCGCAGCCTAAAGTTGTAGATCAAGGGTAGACATCCAGGTCAGGACAGCATCAGTTACTGGGTGGATGGCTTTGATGCCACCAGGGAAAAGCCTCAGTGAGCATTCGTTCACGATGTGTGGGATGGTCTGGTCTGGTCTGGATGTCCGCAGTCGCAAGCAGGGCTGTCTGTCATCCCCCACTTATGCAGGTGATGCGCTGTTCTTGCATGGAGGGTGCGGATTCTGTTCAGGGTTAGCCAATGTTTGTGATGGAGGTCAAATCCCGGTGGTTTCACTGTGGGGTCTGTGATGACCTCTCCGTTGTTGGTGTTGGCATCTTTCCAGGTTCTGTGCCACTCAGTCTTGGAGCCAAAGTCTTCCAGAGATTTAACGGAATACCAGAGGGTTTGCGGGACTTCAGGCGCATGATGGGCAGATTGTTCAAGTCAGCATGGATGGGAAGGTCAGGGTTAGCCTCGATGATGCACCGACCTTTCAACATCCTCCCCCTTCTGCGTATGCTGGGAGGGGCGATATGAGAGAGGACAGGGACCCACTGCAAAGGTGTTGACTTAAGCGTCCCGGTGATGACTTGCTTTGCAGAGTTAAGGACAGTGTCAACTTGTTTGGTGTGGCAGCTATTAGCCCAAGCTGTTGAGCAAAACTTGGCTGTTGAGTAGACTAGGGCTGAGCTTGCAGTACGAAGGGTGTGTGCATTGGATCCTCAGCTGTTTCCTGATGATGTTGACCCTTGCTTTCAGTTTTCAGGCACCCTCTTCAGGTGTTCACGATAGGTGAGGGTGCGATCCAGGGTGACTCCAAGGTACTTGGGGAATTCTTCATTCTTCATCGGCTTACCACAAAAGGACACGGAGCTATGCATTGGCGAGCCGATTGATGAGATGAAAGGCAGTGACAGTTGTCTTAGATGGGTTAGAGCAAAGTCGCCAGAAGGTGAAGTACTCCTCCATCCCCTTCAAGTCTTGGGTTAGCACTCCGCTGATATCCTCAAGGGCAGCTCCTTGGTAGGCAAGGACAAGGTCATCTGCATATGCAAACTTTCTGGACAAGGTAGTAGGCATGTCACTCACATACGTGTTGAAGAGTAGGGGAGCTAGGACAAAACCCTGGGTGAGACGATAATTCAGGGTCCTGACAGAGCTGGTCTGGTTCCCAAGTGAGACCCTAAATCAAAGTTGCTGAGGTAGGATGAGAGGGCACGCATGGTGGTTTGGCACTTCAAGATTCTGGAAGCTCCCCATGGTGTCATAAGTTGATGACCGATCGATGAGAGCAACACCAGTTTACAGGGCACGTTGGAAGCGAGCCTCTATATTGGTAATGATGGCAAGGACTTGATCTGCGCAGCTTCAACCAGGTCTAACGCCAGGTTGCTCTCTGGGCAGAACAGGTTCTACCAATGGAGAAATCCTGGCAAGCAGGATGCACTCAAACAGCTTGTAGGATGTGCACAAGAGGGAGATGGGTCGGCAACTAGCTGGATCATCAGCAGGTTTCCCAGGCTTGAGGATGGCCATGACTTTAGACTCTCTCCAGGCTTTAGGGGTAATTCCACTACAATGGACATGGGTGAAAAAAGCAGCCAGCCAGTTGTGTCTCTGGGGGCAAAGGTTCTTCAGAAATTCCAGGTAGATCCCATCAACTCCAGCTTTAGTAGAGGACAGACCTTTGTCTACATCAATTGGAGTGGATGGATTAGAAAGGGGGCTTGGGGATGGTGAAGAGATGGGCTTTGTCAGGCTCCGTCTCACTTCTTGTCGGGCTTCTTTGGAAGTGGTGACCTTCGAGTTTGCCAGCAAGCCAGAGGCTACAGCATTTGCAGACACCTTGGGGGAGTTGTACAGGGCAGGAGCAGCTGAACCAAGATGACAAACGAGTGTCCAAGCCTTCCTCTGGGGTAAGTAAAGTTCAAGTCATCTCCAGTCTCTTGCCAGTGCTGACGCCTTGCTGCATCCAGGGAATCTAGAAGTTCTGCGGCAGTATCTGGGTCGCCTGTGGCCTCATACTGCTTCAAGAGATCTTCTGATTCAGGGAGCCAGCAAAGAGTGAAGTTTTTGCGGAAGCCTCCAAGGACATACTTCTTTGCTACAGCCTTCAGCATCATGCAGGACTTGTAGTTCTTGGGGACGGGTTCAAGAATTATGATCTTTTCCTCAACTTCTTGTGTGAAACCTGTCCAATCTGCTTTCCTGAAGTTACAGCGTGGGAGTGGCTTAGATGAGATCGTAACTTGCCTAGGCTGACCAAGATGCCCCATCTACACTGGTCCCATTTGCTCATGTTTGGCTCACTCCCTCTAATGGATCCTTCTTATCCATGTACCTGTCCAAATGTCTTTTAAATGTTGTTATAATACCTGTCCCCACTACCTCCTTTGGCAGCTCGTTCCATATACCCACCATCCACTGTGAGAAAAAGCTTCTCCGCAGGTTCCTATTAAATCTTTTCTATTTCACCTTAAACGTATCATCCCCTGGTTCTTGACTCTCTGCATTCACCCTATCTATTCCCCTCATTATTTTATACACCTCCATAAGATCACCCCTCATCCTCCTGCACTTCATGGAATAAAACCCTCACCTGTCCAACCTCTCCGTGTAGCTCAGGCTCTCAAGACCAGAACAAAATCCAGAAATGTATTTCAGAGCCTACAAAAGTTTTCCCATGGTTGCACAAATATGGGCAATTGTTGAATGATGCTCATGAAGAGATAGATGTATAACTTACTGTATTATTTTGTGTTCCTGGATCTCAGGAAAAATCTGCGAATGTAGGGAAGGTACTAAAAGAGTACATTGCATATTTTTTCACCAAGGAGAACGACATGATGGACAGTGAGATCAGTGTGGAAAATACTAATATGCTACGGCAATTTGAGATCAAGCAGAAGGTTCAAAGGTCAGTTTATTGTCACGTGTACAGTGAAACTCAAATTACCATATAGCCATGCTAAAAAAAAGTAACAAGACACACAACTACATAAAAGTAAACACAAACATCCACCACAGCGGATTCCCCACATTCCTCACTGTGATGGAAGGCAATAAAGTCCAATCTTAAGTAAAGTAAATCCTATTCCAAATAGGATTTACTCCTATTTGGAATAGGTTAATTATGGACAATCAGCAGGACTGTGTACATGGCAGGTTGTGTAACTAACTTGATCACCTTTATTGAGGTGGTATAGATGATCAATGAGGGTCGGGCAGTGGATGTTGTCTACATGGATTTTAGTAAGGTAATTGATTGTCCCCCTATGGTAGGCTCATCCAGAAGATTAAGGTGCATAGGATTAACAGTGACTTGGACATATGGATTCAGAACTGGCTAACTGATAGAAGGCAGAGAGTTGTTGTGGAGGACAATATTCAGGCTGAAGTTCTGAGACCAGTGGAATGCCACAAGGATCTGTACTGGGACCTCTGCTGTTTGTGATATATATAAATGACTTGGCCTTAAACGTAGATGGATTGGTTAGTAAGTTTGCAGATGACACCAACATTGTTGGGGTCGCAGACTGCGAACGAGGCTGACAAGATAGGCATATAGTCTGCTTGCTTTCATAGGTCAGGGCATTGAGTACAAGAGTCAGGAAGTCATGATGCAGCTTTATAGGAAGGAACTGCAGATGCAGGTTTAAACCGTAGACACAAAATGCTGGAGTAACTCAGCGGGACAGGCAGCATCTCTGGAGAGAAGAAATGGGGGACGTTTCGGGTCGAGACATCAGTCTGAAGAAGGGTCTCAACCGAAAACGTCCCCCATTCCTTCTCTCCAGAGATGCTGCCTGTCCTGCTGATTTACTCCAACATTTTGTGTCTACCTGCAGCTTTATACGATTTTGGTTGAGCAACACTTGGAGCATTGCATGCAGTTCTGCTCACCCCATGTCATGATGGGGTGGCACACTGCCAGTCGCTGCCTCTGCATGCAGAGGGGTTTACCAGAATGATATCTGGGATATGGGGCATTAGCTACAGGGCGAGGGATTGGACATATTGTTTTCACTGGAACGCTGAAGGTTACATGGAGATCTGATAGAAGTATATAAAATCATGATTTTACCGCACCATTGGTTCCAGAGCCTTTCTGGAATATCTGTTTTGAAGGACCAACAGAGGTCACAGCCTCCAAGAGGAGTCCAACAGTACAAGAACGGTCTGCCTAGGCTGCCAGGGAGCCAAGATCAGCCTTAGAATTTGAGGCAAGCCTGCAAAGTCAGCCTCAGAATTTGGCTGTGGCAAGGGATCTGCCGTCTCTACTTGGGCCGGCGTTCCAGAGCCCCTGCCGCAGGGGGCGAACTCAACCTGGCAACCGTTGCGGAAGTTCCAATGAGATTGAGATTGGCTGCTTCACCAGCTCCAGGCGCCACATTTTCAGGGGGATTTCAAGTGCGCTCTCATAAATTTATCCAGATTAAAGGTGCCAGACGACCAGTTACCAGAAAATCAGCGGTGAACCTGTACTAGAGGGCATTGCTTTAAGGTGAGAGGGGCAAAGTTTAAAGAAGTGCAGGGCAACTTTTTATTTTACACAAAGTATTTATTGGTCATCTGACAAATTAAGTGAATGACAGACTAAGGTGAGTGGACAATGCAGAACCAGTGCGTATCTGAACTCAGACAGTGGTTTGGTAGTGATACCCGGCAAGCATTATGTTTAATGCAGCACACTGACATTGGTTAAAGGATGTCTTACAATGGATGTAAAAAAAGAGATTATTTATCAGACTCATCTTTATCAGCTTTAGGAATAAGTGTTATTCATTGAAAGTATCTGGAAGTTTCTGTTGAGTATAGATATACTCATACAGCCTTTGTAAATGTGGGCAGAGCAAGTCATAATTTTTTTTATAAAATTCAGAGCCTAAACCATCTGGTCCTACTGCTTTACCATTTTTTAAGGAGCCAATAGACTCCTCAATATCCTTTATCGTAATCTCCCTTTCTAATAATTCTCTATCATTTGAATCTAAACCTTTTAAATTACATTTTAGTAAAAAATCTGCTATTCCTTCTGTTTGTGTTACAGTTTTACTTGAATAAAGGTTATGATAGTATTGGAGAAATCTTTCATTTATGTCCTTGGGCATTTTTAATAATTCTCCTGTCTCTGTTCTAATTTTATGAATTATTTTTTCCCCTTCCATTTTTCGTAACTGACGTGCTAATAGTTTTTGTGGTTGGTCTCCAAATTCAAAATGTAATTGTTTGGTTTTTTGATAAAGTTTTATTACTTGTTCTGAATACATTTTATTTAATTTATATTTCAATACAGCAATTTTATTATGTTTTGAAATAGATGGCATTCTCGCATTTTCTATATCTAGTTGCTTGATTTCCCTTTCCAATGTTTGTCATTTAATCCTGTTCTCTTTATTATAAAATACTTGAGCAGAAATTAATGCACCTCGAACAAACGCTTTAAACGTTTCCCACATAAGAGAAGTAGGTGTGTCAGGGTTATCATTTACCTCAAAAAATATTTGAATGTTTAATAATATATTCCTGGCATGATCTTTCATTCAAAATTTGTGGGTTAAATCTCCAATATGTTTGTTTCTCAGACATTCCATTTAATTTAATCATGAATGTTACAGGTGCGTGGTCTGAGATTATAATATTATGGTATTTTGAGTTATAAGTAAATGGGATAAACGTGGAGTCAACTAAAAAATAATCTATTCTTGAGTATGTTTTGTGTACTGGTGAGTAAAATGAATATTCCCGTCCAGTTGGATTTTCTATTCTCCAGACATCCTTAATATTAGTGGTATTAATAAATGAATTTAGAAATACACTTGATTGAGATTTTACTTTTTTTTGCCTTGATGATCTATCTAAGTATGAATCTAATGTGCAATTGAAGTCTCCTCCAATTATTAATTTATATTGTGTAAATTCAGGAATTTTATTAAATGTTTTATTAAAAAACATAGGGTTATCAAAATTAGGCCCATATACATTAAGAAGAATCACTTTTTCTCCGTTTAACTCTCCAACTAATATAATATATCTACCATCAATATCCGCTATTGTTGATGAATTCGTAAAAGGTATTCCTTTACGAATTAATATTGCAACTCCTCTGGACTTATGGGAAAAAGAGGAATGATATGATTCAGCGATCCACTTAGCTTTAAGTCTGTGTTGAGATTCCTTTTTAAGGTGTGTTTCTTGAAGGAATATTATATCTGTTTTGATTAAATTTAGATGTGCCAAGACTTTACCTCTCTTAATTGGTTCATTGATTCCCTTGACATTCCAACTACAAAATGTTATTCCCTGACCCCCTCTTGTCATATTAACATCTTGCATATTGTTTCTAAGGTGGTCTATAACCGAGCAGAAGGTGCAACACATAAAACCTGACCCTGCTCCTGAACCTCAAATAGATGAATTTAAAATCATATACATCGCTCTTCCGAACACATCTCCTTGTATTAGTCTTGTTTTTCCATTCAAACATTAAATTATAAAAATATTTAAAGTGAAAAAAGTGATAGAATTGGTTAGCATAGGGTGAAAGAAAAAAACCTACATCTACAATTAGTGTAGTTAGTGATAGCCACACTAACGTGGCTAGAATTCTAAAGACTTCCGTAGCCTTTGTAAAAAAAAAATTCCCAGCTCCGTGCCGAAAAAAAAAAAAAAAAAAGATTATTTCTAACAATCAAATAACTTCTTTGGGAGTAACAAACATATATACATACCCATACATACGTACACATATACATACACATATACACATACATATATATATACCCATATGCATACATACATAAGCACGCATCCCTGCAGAAAAGTCCGAGAACAGCATAAATTCATAACGTTATTATTCTCTACATATATTAATATCCTCGCTAAATCTATAAATTTAATTTTAAATTGAAAATTAAAGAGAAAAACCGTCAAACCTTATTATGACGTAGGCTGAATTACCTCTTGCATATCTTCCTATATAATATAAGTATGTAATTCATTTCCACGTTAACCAAAGACTGTTAGTTATTAATCATTGTTATCAATCATACCCAGTAATAAATTTTTATGAGTAATATAAATGTTAATAATTTTAGTAGTAATATAGATATTTAATAAGTATTAGTTGTTACATATATATTTAGATATGAATATACAGATAATAATAGTGATTCATAAAAATAAAAAAATAAAAAAACCACGGTTTTCTCCAATGTCCACCGTCCATTCGGTTTTCGAATGTCCTTAAAGCTCTTAAAAGAACTTTAAAGGTCCTTTTAGATCTGGCGGTCCCGTTAATCCTTGACTCCTGAGGAGTAATGTAAATTCTTCAGTCTGTGGTCACGTTCTTGGCAAATTCCAGTGCTTTTTCATGGTCTGTAAAAAATTGCTCCTTGTTCTTGTAGGTGACTCTTAGTCTTGCGGGATAAAGCAGGCCGTATCTCAAATCAGGTACATTCTTCAGTATTCTTTTTGTCTCAGTGAACAGCGCCCTTTTCTTGAAGACCTCTGCCGGATAATCTCGGTAAATACTGAACCTCACTCCTTCAAAATGGAGCTGTCCGCTTCGGACGATTTTCTTCATTATATCGTCAAATTCATGATCCAGTTGCACCTTTACGATAATTTGTCTTGGATGGGCACGACGCCGCTGCGCTCTATGAGCTCGACCGAGTGAAGGTTTTTGATCCAATTTTAAGGCTTTTTGTAGTAGGTCTGCCACAAGATCCCGAGGGCCCATTTCCCTCTCACTTCCTTCTTTCACCCCTACAATTCTTAGATTCTTACATCTTTGACGCCCCTCCAAATCGGTACATTTATCACTTAATTTGATCACCATACCGGTGAGGCGTTGGTTTTCAGTAAGGAGTCGACCTACAGTTTCCTCACTTGTCGCCGCCCATTTCTCAAGTTCGGTTATCGCTGTTCTATGTTGTTCGAGTGCTTGATGAATGGGGTCCACCTCCATTTTAACGTTCGCTTCCACCGAATCGAGTCTGGCTTCCAGCACTTCCATCTGTTCCTTGACCTCTTCCTCCCTCGACCTCTTCCAGACTTCCAGTATTTCTGCTTTAAAATCTACCTTAAAAGAGTAAAGTTCCTCTTTAAAATTCTCTCCAAAGGTTTTCAATTCAGCAGCGAGAAAAGTTTTAAGATCATCCATTTCAGACTTTTTCTGCTGTTTTCTTCGGAGGGTCTTCCTGGGCCGTCATTGTAACTAAGGCCGAGGCCTCAGTTGGGCCTTCCTCTTCCATCGGTGGAGGTTTCCCTTTAACGGTTTTTTTTTGTGTCCCACGGGGGGGGGGGGGAACGTTGTAACGACATACCGTCAAAGTCGCGCTCCTGATGACGTCACGCGGCAGGCAGCCGTTCAGATCGCGATCGCTGCAGGTAAGACCCGATTTTCTCCCGTTTTCAGTTTCTTCGGCACGGAGCTAGTTGGCGCTGGACTCAAGCCTCCATAGCGCCACCGGAAGTGAGGCTGTTGTTTCTAAGACTTTCATTTGCTTCAATGACCTCTTCAATGTGATAAATGAAAATGAGACTGTTGGATCAGCTAAAGTTCTTTTGTCATTACTAGTTTACAGGGTTTTGAGATCCTGCCTTGATTGCCTAAACCAGGTTTTCGAAGTGAGACCCAACTGAATTTGGATGGGTGTGTAAAAACTGTTAAATCAATGAAGTCCTATTAGATTAGGATTAAAAAAGTGGGGCTGCAAAATGTGTTCTTCTCTTTAATCATACACAGAAAGTGGTATAGAAATAAAGGCAGCGAAAGCCGTGTGTGTGCGCATGGCCAACAAGTATCTTGGCAGTCCTACTCCAGGCATTGCAGAATATTTCTCTTATTTTTCCGCACATTTTCTTGCAGTGTAGGAGTGTGCCATCTCTGAGAGGAACCCTATTCCCCACCAATTTCCCTGAAACCTATTTCCTTTCAGGTTCCTTCTCAATTCTCTGGCCACACAGAAAATGTAGAGAAGGCAATTAACCTTCCAATCAAAATGGCCTTTGAGATGGAGAATGAAACAGCTCCTGAAAAGAATGCATATAGTTAAAATGGAACATACAAACTTCACCCACACAGCATCTGAGGTCATGATCAAATGGAACAGCTTCTTCCCCACAGCCATCAGACTATTAAACACAACTTCAAAGAAACTCTGAACTATAACAGCCTATTGCACTTTATCTGTTTATTTATGTGTATATATAGTCTATGGTATATAGACACACTGATCTAGACACACTAGACGCACGGCATTTCCTTCCATTGCTACGCAGACGATACACAACTCTATCTCCCCCTGAAGCCCAAAAACCAATCAAATCTGCTTAATCTTACACGCTGCCTCGAGGATATAAAGTGTTGGATGGCCCAGAACTTCCTATAAACTAAACGAGAGTAAGTCTGAGGTCATCCTTCTCGGCCCCTCGGACTGAATCAAAATGATAGCAGGCAGCCTTGGAAGCCTTACCCCACTACTCAAACCTCACGTCAAAAACCTTGGCATGATATTTGACTCAGTACTGAAATTTGACAAACAAGTCAATGCCGTGGTAAAAGCTAGCTTCTTTCAGCTTCGGATGATAGCTAAAATAAAACAATTCCTACACTTTGATGACCTCGAAAAGATCATCCACACATTTATCTCCTCCCACCTAGATTACTGCAACTCCCTTTACACTGGCATCAGCCAATCGTCCCTGTCCCGCCAGCAACTGGTCCAAAACGCCGCAGCGAGACTCCTGACGGGCACCCGAAAAAGGGACCACATCACCCCAATCCTGGCCTCTCTCCACTGTCTCCCTGTGCGGTTCCGTATACATTTCAAGATCCTCCTCTATGTCTACAAAGCCCTCAATGGGCTTGCCCCCACCTACATTAAAAGTCTTCTCACCCACCATTCCACCTCCAGGTCCCTCAGATCGGCCGACTTGGGGTTGCTGAATATCCCGCGGTCTAGGCATAAGCTCAGGGGTGACCGCGCCTTTGCGGTTGCAGCTCCTAGACTGTGGAACAGCATCCCCCTTCCCATCAGAACTGCCCCCTCCATCGACTCCTTTAAGTCAAGACTAAAAACTTATCTATACTCCCAAGCCTTTCTTGACATCCTCTGAGCGAGGGCTATATGTATATATGTATGTAGTTTGTTTGTTTATATTATTCTTATAACAAATGTAAAGCATTTTGGCCAACGAGAGTTGTTTTTTAAATGTGCTATATAAATAAATGTGACTTGACGACGTGAATCTGTTCTGTATTTATGCCTACAATATTCTGTTGTGCTGCAGCAAACAAGAATTTCATTGTCCTATCTGGGACACATGACAATAAATTCTCTTGACTTGACTCTTGAACTTTCTAGAATTGTGTATTAGCAACATTAAATGCTGTGCCATTGTACTAACTGCAACCATATAGCACAACCAGAATATTGCATAATTTGATATTCATATCACTGCTGGTCTCATTGTTGCCAAATCAAAAATATGTTCAATTTAGATTTTGCTTGGCAAAGCCTGATTGCCATATTAAAAATTTAAAAACAAAGGAAAACAGCATGCATATATTATAAAGCTGGATACCTAATTCAGGGGAAAGGGAATGCAATGTGATACAGATAAAGGATAGGAAGTGGCTCATGTGAAACATGAACACAGATGGCCAAGATGGACCAAATTACTTTCCATGGAGAACCTTCAACAAAATGCAATGTAACTGCTCAATTCAGAGTGAATAGCAAAACATAGCAAATTTTCTTAATAGCTTGATTGGAGTAGTTTTATTTGAATTGTCTGTTTAGTTTATTTTATTGAATTTTGCATTTGTTAATGGTGAAGAATGGGGGTAGGACTTGACAAGCATAGGCTTCTTCCTATCCCTTTTCGAACGAGTCTAATGTGTATTATGTTGAAATTGGCTTTTGATTTTTTAATTTATGTATGTACATATATGTTATGTATGTGTGTATATGTATGTATATATGTACATGTATGTATGTATGTATTAAGTATATATATGCAAATATATATAATTTTCCTTTATTTATTATTCATTTTCATCTTTTCTTTTCTTCTTTTTTTTTAATCGTTAATCGTTCGAAATAAAAGATATCATTCATTCATTCATTATGATTTATTAAAAATGCTCAACAATACTCAAACTTGTCATAGCTCCACAATTATCCTTCGACACCTTCCTCCAAGCCAATTTTTAATCTATTTGGCTAGCTCACATTACATTCCACCCACTAACCTGCCAGACAAACGTACCATGCGGGACCTTGTCAATGGCCTTGATAAAGTCGCCTTGATAAAGTCCACAAAGTTAACAACCTCTTCAGAAAAGTCATATTAATGAGATACTATTTTCCACACAAAATCATGCCGACTATCCCTAGTCAGTATGTGCCTATCCAAAGGCCTGACGATCCTGTGCCCAAGAATCCCTTCTACAACTTACCCACTACTGGCATTCATGCTCACCAGCCTGTAGTTCCCTTGCTGCCCTTTTTAAATAAAGGTGCAACATTGGCCACCCACCAGTCATCCATGTTCCAGTTGTCCAGAAGTTCACTTGCGGCTATTGATGCAAATATCTCTGCAATGGCCTCCACAATTTCCTTCCTAGCTGCCCACAAGGTCCGGGGATGTACTTGGTCAGGCCCTGGGGATTTATCCATCTCAATTCACTTTTAAACTACCATACCTCTTCTTTGGTAATTCAAGTATGATCTACGACATCACAACTCCTAGCCTCATTTTCTTAGCTTCCATGGTCTTCTTCGTAAAAACATCTCTCCCATCTCTTGTGGTTCCATGCAGACAACCATGATGAATTTTAAGGGGACCTATTCTTTTCCGAGCTACCCTTTCACTGTTAACATACCTGTAGAATCTCTTGGGATTTTCATTTGCCTTGCCTGCCAGCTCTGTCATGTCCTTTTTTTTCACCCTCCTGATTGCTCCTTGTAACCATGGAGAAATTCATTTGATTCCAACTGCCTAAATCCTACTTGTGCCACCTTGTTTTTCCTGCCGAGAGCTGCAACATCACGCCATCCAGGGCTCCTTAAACATGCCATCCTTGCCCTTCACTCCAAAAGGAATATGTTACCTGCGCACTCTTGTTAACTTATTTTTTGAAAGCCTCCCACTTGTCAGCTGTCTTCTTACCTGCAAAGACTCTCCCAATCAACCTCTGCAAATTCCTGCCAAATGCTTCCAAAATTGGCCCAATCTAGGACCTTAACGTGGGCCAGTTCCATCCTTCTCCATAACTACTTTAAAACTAAACGAATTACGGTCACTGGTCCAAAGTTTTCCTCAGCAAGACTTCAATCACTTGCCCTACCACCTTCCTCAAGAGGAGGTCCATGTTGCACTTCTTACAAGGCCCTTCATATATTGATTGAGAAAACTTTCTTGGGCACACTTTACAAATTCCACCCTGTCCAAGCTCATTACACTATGGCGATCCAGTCAATACAAGGAAAGATGAAATCTCCCACTAATACTACACTTATATTAATTGCTATCTATAATCTCCATACACATCTAGTTCATGGTAACAGATACAATAAACGTTGCTTTGAAATATTTTTCAGTACTTGGGAGTTTCCGCTCTGACAAATATAATGATACTTCCTACTGGAGCAGACACAGAAAATGCTTGAACAAATCTGGGTCAAATCACAAATCATTGGTGCACTTAAATATTCTTTCAAAGCCCTCTTGAATTCCATTCTAATTTTCTTTCCCCTTATTCACTACCTATCTTCATTCCCTCTGCCCACATAATTTTTCCAGCTACTTTAGATTAAGTAGAGCAGATTTCCATAGCCTGGCGGAAACTATCGGACTATTTTCAAAAAAACATTTGGTATAAACAAACTTTGCGCACAAGTTTGAAATGTATACTCAGATCAGTAGGGTTATTACAATGAAACTATGGAACCTTTATCACTTCAATAAAGTCCACTATTTTGGTTTGATTTGTTTAACAGCAGCAACATGGTTCAGAATTAACAGTAAATAATCAGTCATGTTAAGCCTATTCATCACACCTGTATGCTAATGAAAGATTTTATTTTGAAACATTTTCCCATGGAAAACTGTTACATTGAGAAATTATTGCAGGTAATGATTGTGTGGCATTTCTAATGATCATAATTCTTATAATAAGAAACATAATATACAAGTCTTTGACTGACAAGCAGCATTACCAGCTTAGATTTACCACAGTTGTCAGATGCAATGGAATCCATTTCAATATAGATAGCTTATTTTGTCATCTCATCTGTCTCGAGTAAATCTTTTTAAAAACAGTCCAGCTTTTGAAATTAAATTATGTTGAAGACTACAGTGGTATCAAATACATAAAACCATATCTGGTTTTATTTACTAGCTTCTTGTTGATAGTGTTTCTTATTCATCCCAGGCATCTCCATATTTATTGGTTTTAGCTACAAGATTAAAAAAAAAACACTAATTAGCAATAAACATCAGATAAATTATGAAATAATTTGAATATACAACAAATCATGTATTGCTATTCAGCCCTTGATCTTCACTTCTGTTCATGTTAAAGTTGCATATACAGGTTAAAAAATGTAATCAAATATTAATAGCAGTAAATGATAATCGGTGTAGATTGTCACCTAATAGAAATAATCTATTATTCAAAATAATCTATCATTCGAAAACAAGGCTATGATTCATGCATCCATTACCCAAAATCTCTGTTTAAAAAAAAATACAGATACATTTCAATATTTCTGCAGGACTATGAAGCTAGTTGCACCAATCTACAAATTAAAATGCAATTTAACACCATATATAAGCTACTGAACTTTGTAACACAGAAGGTCATTCAGGCAATCGACTTCCAGGCGAACAATCCTATTTGTCCCTTTCATTTTCTCCTTTTACTGTGGTATGCCCTACAACTTATTCTCTCTCACACACCTACCTTGGAATCTTTCTGGTAGTTCAATTTAGTGGCCCAATTACCAACCAGACATTCTTTGGAGGAAACCACAACAGATGGAGGAAACCACAACAGATGGAGGAAACCAACATGGTTGCAGAAAGAATTGGTAAACTTCATATAGACAGCATGCAAGGTCAGGATTGAACGCTGAAAATTGCTGCACTGTGTACAACCACTCTGCATAATAGATTGTCTTTTAGCATTTCATGATCAAAGAACAGGTACAAATTTCACATTTTTGCCTCAAATAATTCATACCATCATAACTGTTGAAAAAAAAATCTGCTTTCTTCTTGTGAAATGTATTCTTTTATCATGGACTACCTAACTACTTGCATTTATGTTGCACTATTAACACAAATAGGAAAGTAACAATAGAATCTTCAATATTGACTCCAGATCTCATGAAATCCTATGACATCAGATCAAACATAGACACAGAAACTTCCTCTTGCGTTTCACCTTCTGCCCTCCATCAGTTGATGGATCAGTACGCCTCCATGTTAAACAACGATTGGAAAAAGCACTGAAATATGAATGTACCCCTGTGAGCAAGGCTTCGATGTAAATGACCAAGCACCACCACACACTCCATTTAGAATCCTAAAATATATCTGGCAGATTAGATTTGTAGCAGATCTTGAGAAAATCCACACAACCTGGTGGTTAGATATCATGTTGACCTTCATTGCGAGAGGATTTGAGTTTAAGAGTAAGGAGGTCCTACTGCAGTTGTACAGGGCCCTGGTGAGACCACAGCTGGAGTATTGTGTGCAATTTTGGTCTCCTAATTTGAGGAAGGACATTATTGCTATTGAGGGAGTGCAGCGTAGGTTCACCAGGTTAATTCCAGGGATGGCGGGACTGACATGTAATGAAAGAATGGGTCGACTGGGCTATTGACTGGAATTTAGAAGGATGAGGGAATCTTATAGAAACATAAACCAGTCTTAAAGGATTGGACAGGCTAGATGCAGGAAAAATGTTCCTGATGTTGGGGGAGTCCAGAACCAGGGGTCAGAGTTTAAGAATAAGGGTTAGGCCATTTATGACTGAGATGAGGAAAAGCTTTTTCACCCAGAGAGTTGTGAATCTGTGGAATTCCCTGCCACAGAAGGCAGTGGAGGCCAATTCATTGGAGAGAGTTTTCAATTTTCAAGAGAGAGTTAGATTTAGCTCTTATGGCCAAAGGAATCAAGGGATATGGGGAAAAAGCAGGAACGGGGTACTGATTTTGGATGATCAGCCATGATTATATTGAATGGCAGTGCTGGCTCAGGGCCGAATGGCCTACTCCTGCACCTATTTTTATATGTTTTTTTTTTTCTAAGCCATAAACTTATTTGATCTAGTTCTCAACAAAGTGCCTGTAAACATGCCTGTAAATTGGTAGAGGTGAGCCATCTGCACACATAGGGCATTCATCATATTGTGTGCCACTACAACTCATCAGTCCACCTGAACTTTTTTATCCATGTACTCTAATCCCATTTGCTAAATGGGACAGATCTGGCAGCCCAAACTGGGCACACACAAGTTCCTATGGACCCATTATCAGCAGAAATGCACACCAACTTAATCTGTAACCTCATGGACCACCCTCTCTCTCTCTACCATTTCAATCAAGCATGTGGATCAGCCCTGGTGGTTGGATATCAATTAATCACTCCTGTGTGCAGCATGCAACAAATGACCATCTTCCAAACCCCTTAGCAGGTTAAAAGTGGGGATGTTGGCACAGTATTTAATTATATTCCAAACCCCTTCGCAAATGAACCAGTCCAAGCCTGCATGCAGCAAGACTTTGGCTACATTCAGGCATGAGCTGGTAAGTGGCAACAAATGCCAAGCAAGTGAAAAACAATTCACCTGCCATCCAAACCCTTTCCAAAGTCAAAAAGGCATGTCAGTAATGTGATGGCATACTCTCCACTTGACTCTAAAAACTCTAAGGAAGCTTATAACATCCAGGTCAAAATAGCCTATTGATTGGTACCCCATTCTAATTCAGTAGAGAGGATCAGCAATGTGTACCATATACTAAATGCAGTACTTGCATAGACTAACCTGATTATGCCTACCATAGAATCAACAATGGGGATACTACCAATTTACATTGGAAGTGGATGTGTTACCACAGAGTTATTTCAAAACCAATCACAAATAGACTGATTGGTCTTAACCATCTTAAGACAACTTTTTAATCTTCCACACAACACAACATTTTAATTTGGACAAATGACAACAATCCTGGACATATTGCTAATCCATATTCCTGCAGTTCTCAACTAAACAACTATTATGTTGCTACCATTACAAGAACTGTAGCTACTCATTTGTGAAGTGGTATGGGGAGACGCAATGCCTTCCCATTTTTACTCAAAAAAATCCATAATTGAGCACCTTTGTTGCTAGGTATTCTCTGTGGTGTTGGTGTGTGCAACGAGTCTGCCTTTTGTGTGTTGGTAACGTCGTATTGTTCCCTATTTTTGTTTCTCAATTCATCGTACGTCATTGGCTTCCTTTGAGCTTTTGATTCTTCACTCTCTGGATCAGGTGCTGTGGTAAAAATCAAAAAAGCTCTTCAGATGAGATTAATGATCTGCACGGTATCCTTCAAATAAAAGCAAAACAAGTCACAACTTTGCTCACCTCACAAGAAAATAAACATTTTTCCATTTATTAAGCAGGCTGTGGCTTTGAACCTAAATACGCAGCATAAATTGGTGAACTATGGTCATGCTACCACCTGTACAACATACCAAAGTTAATCACAATATAATTCTGCATGTTCAGGCACAGGCATACAAATCCACTCTGCCATCGTTAAAGGTAGAGTTTGTAGTTTATTAGTATTTAAAGGCTGAGGGGCAAGTTGGCAAAATGCCCAGTGTTGCAATTTATAGCACTTCAGACAGTAACAAGAACATTTCCAATACAGTACAATATATTATCTGAGGGTAATCTTAAAAGAGATGAAGCGATTATAGCAAAATATCTACAATGGATATAAAATAGCTGCACTGCAATAATGATTGTTTATGCTACTTTGCAATAATCTGAGCTAACTTTCTCAAAATAATAACTGAGCGGTTCTGAATTTTGTATGCCGTATGTCCTCAGAATTCAAGTCAAGAGTGTTTTATTGTCATACGTCCCAGATAGAACAATGAAATTCTTACTTGCTGCAGCACAACAGAATATGTAAATATAGAACTGCAAACAATATAATAAACGAGAGAAAAACAAGTTATGTGTATATATACACACACACACTCACAAATACACACACACACACACAAAACAAACAATAGTGCAATAATAACAATAATAGTCTATTGTAGTTCAGAGCTTATTTGAGGTTGTAGTGTTTAATAACCTGATTGCTGTAGGGAAGTAGCTGTTCCTGAACCTGGACGTTAGTTTTCTGGCTCCTGTACCTTCTTCTCGATGGCAGGAGTGAAATGAGTGTGTGGCCAGGGCGGTGTGGGTCTCTGATAATGTTGGCTGCCTTTTTGAGGCAGCGACTCCAGTAAATCTCTTTGATGGTGGGGAGGTCAGAGCCAGTGATGGACTGGGCAGTGTTCACACCTTTTTGCAGTCTTTTTCGCTCTTGGGCATTCAGGTTAACGAACCAGGCCGTAATGCAACCAGTCAATATGCTCTCTACTGTATACCTGTAGAAGATCAAGAGAATCCTCTGACATACCAAATCTCTGTAATCTTCTCAGGAAGTAGAGGCGTTGATGTGCTTTCTTCATAATGACATCAGTGTGCTGGGTCCAGGAAAGATCTTCGGAAATATGTATGCCCAGGAATTTGAAGTTTTTGACTCTCTCCACCATCGTCCCGTTGATATAAACAGGATTGTGGGTCCTCATCCATCCTCTTCCAAAGTCCACAATCAGTTCATTGGTTTTACTGATATTGAGTGCCAGGTTGTTGTGCTGGCACCATTTGGTCAATCAATCGATCTCACTTCTATACTTCGACTCATCACCATCTGTAATTCGTCCAACAATGGTGTTGTCGTCGGCGAACTTGAAGATGGAGTTCGCACTGTGATCGTATATAGTCATGAGTATAGTGTGTAGAGCAAGGGGCTGAGCACGCAGCCTTGAGGTGCTCCGTACTGATTGTTAACGAGGAAGAAGTGTTTCTGCCAATTCAAACAGACTGTGGTATGTGGATGAGGAAGTCGAGAATCCAATTGCAGAGGGATGCGCAGAGACCCAGTTCCATGAGCTTGGTAACCAGCTTGGAGGGGATGATGGTATTTAATTCACGGTAAAATACATCATACTGGACCGTTGTATGACACTAAACTACAGTGGACATGGAGATTCATATGAGTAACCAGATAGTGGGCATGCACAAAAGAAGAATGAGAAAGGAAAACAGAAAAAGGAAAGAAAATCTAAAGATCAGGAAGTACTTTCAGCAATTTATCTAGGATGGAGATTACGGTAATATATTTTGATAGTATAGGTGAACTAGTTGAAATTTTCTTTGGTATGTGTTCAAGATTTCATATTTGGGAAGGGGACAACTCTACTGGTTGGAATTTGGTGGCAGAACAATGGAAGCTTCCTGATGGCAATCATTTAAATGACCAGAATGGTGCTAGTACATTTTAACTTTCTGGAAAAAATAATTCAGTATTGCTAATTATATTTCCTTGTACCTTGCATTGAAGTGTATTCATTTATAAAAAAATATTTTCTAAATTCATTTCTTTGGGAAAGTCATTATTTTAAAATATCAATACCTTTCTGTGGGTATGATTTGCCCATTTACAATAGCAAGACCATGTAACGTGGGCGGTAAGCCAGGCTATGTTAATTTTTAATTGCATCGCTATGCTAAAACTTTATTGGAAATTTAAAAAACATTTTGGTAACCAAGTGAAAACAACATATGTAGATATTCATATCTCTGCCATAACATGTTTTTTTTTTAATACATGGAACATTCATATGGACATCTCCAATCATAATGAAATGATATCAATATGATTTGGCCACAAAGAGCATCAAAATACATTTTAAAAATCTTTAAGAATAGTAGATCTACACATTGAAAAAGTGCCATAAATGTATTTTTCTTTCAAGATTTCTGTATCTACAAGCCACAAATCAAAAAAAGTATAGATTAAGAAATGTACATGTCACACTGGACGTGTTCCCTTCAAATATCTGAGGTTTTTGAAATGCGTTCACAGTAAAACAAGAACTGATAAAGTTTCTTAAATCCAGTGGAAAAATAGAGGTTTCAATCTAATCAACTTGAACAAAGTTCTTCAATTAGAAATTTGAAGCATTCTGAATGAAATAATTTCTTTTGGATACCTATTTTTAAAGGTTTGTGGATTGGCATGTTAGCTTTCAAAAGTGTCATAATGTGCATAAGGATGCCACACAAATTACAGATAATCACAGTTAAACAAAATTAACGATTCAACCTGGTGTCCAAGAGAATCATTTTGCCATGGGATAAAAATATTTATGGTTTCAATAAAATTAATAAATTATGCTTTTAAAACCCATTTAAACTTTCTTCAAAACAATATGTTAATGAAAGCAAAATATCACCTGGAATATCGGCAATCCCTGTTGGAGCTGACTCACTTTGTGTAGAACTGAATGGAACAGACGGCTCTGGGGAGAAACTTGTGTAACTGTAATCAGAGGAAGAAGGACTATTCATGTCATGTTGGAAAGTTGAAGGAGATGATAATGCTTGGTGTTCGCCAGTGCTCTCTGAAAAGTCAGACTTTGGATATGAATGTCTGCAAAACAAAACATTTACTTTAAAGCTTCACCAGAAAATACGATCTACATTTTAAGCCCAAACTAGCCAATGGAAAAAAAAAAATCACTCAATAACTATGGAACGGATCTGCTAACCAGTCTCCCCATTATCACTGCAATGTGCCATCAGCTCTTTAATAACACAATGGAATTTAAAAAATATCTTGCATCCTTTCCCATGTCAAAGATATGCAAAAAAACTCAAGCAAAGCTGTCAAATACCATCCATAAAAAGCATTTCAGCCTCTCAGGATTGTAAGCTATCTACTTTAAACGAGTATCCCACTCTATTATAAGTTAGGAACTCCGGTCAGTTATTATTATGCAGTTTTATTGGTGTCCATCTGAAGGCACATGCTGGTCTCAGAAATGGAACCATTCACGAATCTGAGGGAAGAATGTTTTTCTTAAAGAATAAAAACTTTCTTGCATCAATTCACATTCAGAATACCCATTGCAAGTTATAAATAGTAGTTATATAACTATGTTAAAAGTACACAATACAGTAACTGACTGATGTGAAAATCTTTTACGCCCTTGCCGTAGAGCTTCTCCGAGAGGTGAATTCTCCAGTCTCATGAACTTCTCTTGGCATGTTCTCATATAGGATATCTTGCCTACCAGGTAACCGCAAACACCAGCAACTGAAAAGGGAACGTAGTAAAAAGAAAAAATACTTTAAAGGATTTCTAATCATGAATATATCTTTACAAAATCTTTATAAACATTTGGATAATACATAGATTAATTTGGCAACTAGAGGGAGATACATAATTGATTTACTAGAGCAGCGTTTCTCAACCTTTTTACCCCTGCGGAACCCTTGAAATAATTTTAATGTCTCAGGGAACCCCTGAGTTGGGGGTTGCTGGGCCCGCCACCATTTTGAGATCGCCATTTTGAGTCGTGTCACAACGGCGATCTCTGGTGTCACAACAGGGATCCGTCAGCTGCGCCTGCGCAGATGGTGGAGGATCGCCGGGCCGGGATCGCCATTTTAACATCCAGCGTTGTGTATAGGTGAGTGCTACTGGGGGTATATTGCATTGGGGGAGGGTGACCCAACGGGTCCACGCTTGGTCTAGTTCAGGGGTGTCAAATTCATTTTAGGTCACGGGCTGGATTGGGCAAAATGCGACTTCATGAGGGCCGGATCAGTTCCGCACGCGCGAACACACGCTCCCACAGCTTTCGTTGCCTTCGTTTTTTCAACCTGCTCTCATGTGTCTCAGTCTCTGCTATAACTACAAAGTCGTAGGCTACAAGGAAGTTGTGATGAGAGAGAGAAAAATCTATGCTATTTTGGCCAAGATTGTTTTGGGAGCCACACCCTTACCATTAATAAACCATTTGAAATCGAACATTAGCAGGCACAAATGTAGACCTAACGAAACAAATTGTTTCGTTAGGTCTACTTCTCCACCACCATTTTAGCGCTGGCATCCAAGAGACTCTGGGTTGTGGCCGCTCCCGGCCACTGCGGGTTTCTGGGACGATCGGGAGACTGACAAGGGCCTAGAACAGAGACGCTTTGCGGTCGGCTGAGCTCTCTCTTACGCCATGTTGCTCCGCACAGTGTAAAGAGAAAAGTATCCACCGCGCAGCCCGCACCGCTACAATGTTGTTGTTTTTTCCTCACAGCATTCGAACCTAGCACCCAGCTGCTCCGCAACGCGCAACCAACCCAGCTCAGTGCCCGGCCCCTCCCTCCTCATTGGCCACAGCTGACCGATTTAACACTTACAAAATGAATACTAACTTCACTCACATGCAACCTTTGGTATGGATCCAAATCTATTTGAAGTAGAAAGGATTCCTAAATGGGGGAAAACAAATCAAAATTAAAAAAAGCATGAATTTAATAAAAGTAATAAAAAAATTATTGCTTTAAAAGATTACCTCTAGAAATGAGAACTTGAGTTACCAGCATGCTCATCCCAGAAAAAGGCAGTGCTGTAAATAACATTAAAACAACTTTAATTATTGTCCCATTGAGAACAGTCTGTGTAAAATTACAGCTTCAATTCTATTGCAGTCTTTTTGAATTGAAGATATTTCTGTAATAATATTGGTTGCTCAAAATGTCAGTAGGCTGAAGGATTGAAAACATTTTCACACACACCAGAGAACAAGTAATTTACAAAGATGTGCATTGATATTTCAGAAAAACTATAGGTCAACAGCTTTTACAGATAATAAAAAGGAAAAGCTAGGTAAATGTAGGCCCCTTACTGATTGAGACAGTTGAAATACAGAAATAAAACAAGCATTAAAAAAATATGCTGACACACTTGTGAATTAGAAGTAGACAAAAAATGCTGGATAAACTCAGCGGGTGAGGCAGCATCTATGGAGAAATGGAGTAGCTGCCTCACCTGGAAAGACTGTTTGGGTCCTTGGATGTAGTCGGGGGGGGGGGGGTGGGAAGGTAAAGTGACAGGTGTAGCATTTCTTGCAGTTGCAGGGGAAAGTACCAAGGGAGGGGGTGGTCTGGGTGGGAAGGGACAAATTGACCAGGAAGTTACGGAGGGAACGGTCTCTACGGAAAGCAGAAAGGGGAGGAGATGGGAAGATGTGGAATGTGGTAGGATCTCGCTGGAGGTGTCAAAAATGTCGGAGAATTATATTTTGTATGCACCAGCTGATGGGGTGGAAGGCGAGGACAAGGGGGAGTCTGTCCTTGTTACGAGTAGGGGGATGGGGAGTAAGAGCAGAGCTGCAGGATATAGGTTTAAGCTTACATTTAAGTTTAAGTTTACATTTATTGTCACATTAGAGATTAGATTAGAGATTCCTTTATTTGTCATTCAGACCTTTCGGTCTGAACGAAATTTCGTTGCCTGCAGTCATACATATAATAATAAATGACAAAACACACAATAAACACAAATTAACATCCACCACAGTGAGTTCACCAGGCACCTCCTCACTGTGATGGAGGCAAAAGTCTTAAAGTCTCAGTCTCTTCCCGCTTTGTTCTCCCTCTGCGCTGAGGCGATCCAGGCTTCTGATGCCATGCACCAATTGGTACAGTGAAATTTGGGTTACCATACAGCCATACAAATAAAAAAAGAACACAACACACAATAGAATTTAACATAAACATCCCCACACAGCAGAATCAACCTTTCCCACTGTGAGGGAAGGCAACAAAGATAGATAGAGGAGACCTTGTATAGAGGAGACTTTGGTGAGAGCCTCATCTATAATAGAAGAGGGGAACCCACGTTTCCTAAAGAATGAGGACATCTCCGATGCCCTGGTCTGGAACACCTCATCCTGGGTGCAGATGCAGCGTAGACGGAGGAATTGGAAGTAGGGGATAGAGTACTTACAGGAAGCAGGGTGAGAAGAAGTGTAGTCAAGATAGCTGTGGGAGTCAATGGGTTTGTACTTAATAATTGTGAATTAAGTGTCTAGCGAGAATGAGGAAGTGAAGAAATCTGTCAAAAATAAACAGGCAAGAGAAATTGATGAGTTTGAAAGTTGATAAACCCCAAGGACATTTCAGGCTCTGAACACTACACTAACCTCAGCAACTATGAACTTCTAATGGACTGTGTATTTGATTGCATGACAGACTTTGGTTTTCACAATGTTATGGTTATTATAATATTAATTTACTGTATAATTATATTGTATCTGCATGTTATTGAATTTATGGGTTGTTAATCTGCAACAAGTAAACATGTCATTGTTTCGTTGATGATTTGTATGACAATTAAACGCTGTTGATTCAATCTCATTATCAGAGTTTTGAAAGAAGTTACTTTAGAAAATGAGAATCTTCTGGTTTACTAAGGGTCTGTAGATAAGGTTCTGTTGAATGGACTTCAAGAAAGGAGGGAGGGAAAAGCAGGTCTATTAACATGTTAATTTAATATTGTTAGGAAAAGAATAATAGGCCTGAGCAGAGTTAGCATTGATTGTTGTAGGAAAACCATGTTTGACTAATCTACTGAAGTTCTTCGAGAATATGGCAAGTGGAACAAAAACAGGGGAATCATGGATGCAACATTTCTGGATTTCTGGCAGTCATTTGATAAAGTCTCTCAAAGCAGATGGATTAACAAGGTCGGAGCATGTGCCAGTCCCTGTGCCCACCTTCCCAAGATCCTGTTGTAAAAGCCTTCACTGTTTACTGTACCACTAATTTTGGTGACATCTGCAAATGTATGTTTCAAGTCACCTACGTTCTCATCCAAATCATTAATACATGACAGAGGAACTTGAACTGATCTCTACAGCACACCACTGGTCACAGGAAAGCAACTCACAACCACTACCCTCTCTCGGCCTCATTTTCAATTTTGTATCTAACTTGCTATCTTAGTATTGGTATTAGTTTATTATTGTCACGTGTACTAAGATGCAGTGAAAAGCTGTTTGTGTACTATCCAGTCAAACCATTACAAAAGACACCAGTGCAGGAGCAAGTCAGCGGGTCAGACAGCAAGCATCTCTAGACGACATGAATGGATGATATTTCGGGTAGGTTATCTGATGAAATTCAAACTTAGCCATCCCCCCCAATTTAGGACATCAACTTGCAGAACCAGTCTAATTTTTTCTTTAACTATCTTAAAACTAATAGAATTGTGATCACAGATCACAAAGTGCTCTCCCCGCTGACACATCAATCACATGCCCAGTCATATTTGCTGAGAGGAGATTGTGTAATGCCTCTCTAGTAATTCCATTTACATATTGTTTTAGAAAACATTCCTCAACACACATAAATTCTGAGTGTATAGTAGTAAATTCAGGAAGTATAGTAGTAAAAGTTAAACATATTCAGATAGCCATGAGAATATTGTAATTGTCAACTAAATAAATATTTAGTTTCATAATGCAGAACATAAATGGTTATTCATAACTATTGTATGTGTTATGACCCACAAATGCAAAGATTACTCAACAGATCAGAAACGATTCACAGCAATATTTATAAATCTACCTATCAGCCCAATAACTATGTGTACAGTGATTGAACAAAACTTATACATACACCTATAGTAGAAGCTCTCCTTATTGCATTCCTTGAAGACTCTCCTTTCTTCTTCTGTGGGGATGTATGATGCACCCACTGGACTCTGCAGAATGACATAAGTAGGATTCATTCTATATCTAGTCAGAAAATAAACTTTAAATAACATTTAATTGCTCCACATCTACTTTGTAAATAGATGGATAGAATGAAACTGAGATACTCAAACTTCTTGATTTGAGGATCAGATTCTGATTTATGGTTCTGTTGAATTTATTAAAAAAGTGAACTTTGTTTCTTCAGATTCCTTGCCCACATAGTCTTTGAAGGTCAGTTACCAATAAAGGAGGATGGATATTTTGTATTTAAAATAGGTTGGCTGTTATAAACTTCCAAAATCTATAAGCCTTACATACAGGTTAAAACTAGGATGGAACGAACAGAGTACAGTCGATTACCTAGTTCTGCAGCTTGCAAAGAAAGAACCCATGACCTGCATCCCTGGATTTTGAGCAAATTAGCTTTAGAGATAACTAATGCATTGCTCGTAATCATCCAAAATTAGTTTCTAAAGCAGCTCCCACCGATCACATAGCAAATAGAACTTAATTAAGAAATATGTAGAATAAACAGGGGACTACCAATATACAATTAGCCTGACTTCAGCATGAGTGAAAATGCTGAAATCTATTAAGAATGTTTTAATAAGCCACCTAGAACACAAAGTGTTTAGGAAGGAACTGCAGATGGTGATTACACCGAAGATGGACGCAAAATGCTGCAGTAACTCAGCAAGTCAGTCTGGGGAAGGGTCTCGACCCAAAACCATAGAGGGAGTACAGAGAAGGTTCACCAGACCGATTCCTGGGATGGCAGGACTTTCATATGAAGAAAGACTGGATAGACTTGGCGTACTCGCTGGAATTTAGAAGATTGAGGGGGGATCTTATAGAAACGTACAAAATTCTTATGGGGTTGGACAGACTAGATGCAGGAAGATTGTTCCCGATGTTGGGGAAGTCCAGAACAAGGGGTCACAGTTTAAGGATAAGGGGGAAATCTTTTAGGACCGAGATGAGAAAAACATTATTCACACAGAGAGTGGTGAATCTCTGGAATTCTCTGCCACAGAAGGTAGTTGAGGCCAGTTCATTGGCTATATTTAAGAGGGAGTTAGATGTGGCCCTTGTGGCTAAAGGTATCAGGGGGTATGGAGAGAAGGCAGGTACAGGATACTGAGTTGGATGATCAGCCATGATCATATTGAATGGCCTACTCCTGCACCTATTTTCTGTGTTTCTATGTTTCTATGAAACATCACCTATTCCTTTTCTCCAGAGATGCTGCCCGAGTTGCCCCAGCATATTGTGTCTAACTTGGAACATAAAACTGGTTGGAGTCAACATGGACACGTGAAGAAGAAATCATATTTGACCAGTGAGAATTTCAAAAGGACACATGGCGGCTTCACAATCAAATAAACGGGTGCGGATGTCGCAATTAGAATACAGTCGTGAAAGTCATCCAGTTTGGTACAAACAACAGAAGAGACAGGCATCATATACAATGGTAAGATGGCAGTTTAAACTTTAGAGATACAATGTGGAAACGGGCCCATTGAGTCGCACCCTGGCCACTCCCCCTTCTTCCCTCTCCCATCAGGCAAATGGTATAGAAGTGTGAATACGCACACCATCAGATTCAGGGACAGTTTCTTCCCAGCTGTTATCAGGCAACTGAATCATCCTACCACAACCAGAGAGCAGCGCTGAACTACTATCTACCTCTTTGATGACCCTTCGACTATCCTTGATCAGACTTTGCTGGCTTTACCTTGCACAAAATGTCTTTTCCCTTATGTATCTATACTCTGTAAATGGATAGATTGTAATCATGTATTGTCTTTCTGCTGACTGGTTAGCGCGTTACAAAAAGCTTTTCACTGTACCTCGGTACACGCAACAACAAACTAAACTAATTCACCAATATTAATTGGAATTATTACTCCAAAATCACGGATTTTACTTTTGTTAATTGATTTCATGCAGCACATTATGAAGGCCCTTGGTCAAAACACATCAAATCTTCTAGATTGCACTCAATCTGTAATATTTCCTGATTGGATTCCAGCATTTTCTTTACATAGTCATGCTAAATGGCCAATTATTCATAATTTCCTTGCTTTCTTAATGGGGTTACATTTGGTACTTTCTAATCAGATAAAACCGGTCCAAAATTTATGGAATTTTAGAAGACATCCCAAACTCCCTTCTTTAAAAAGGGGTAGAAACATAAAAAATAGATGCAGGAGTAGGCCGATCATCCTAAATCGGTAACCCGTTCCTGCTTTCTCCCCATATCCCTGGATTCCGTTAAACCTAAGAGCTATATCTAACTGTCTTGAAAACTATGCCATGCAAGCCAGCATCGAGGGGGGGGGGGGGGGGGGGAAGAGAAAAGAGGAGAAAAATCACTCATAAGGTCATTAATCGCAACCAGCTATCAGAAACAGATAACATGTTTCTGATCAGTAAGAGTACTCGAACAAGTGCTCGGAAGGAGACAAGAAACTATATTTGCTTTGAGCTAAACAGTACTGGAGGAACTCTGTGGCCAAGCAGCATCTGGGCAGGGGGGAATACAGAAAATACATTTCAGGTCGGGACCCTTCTTCAGGCTCTCAGATTATGGTTAAACTACAGGAAGCATAGAGAGGAAGCAGTGAGAGAGGGTCTCACAGAACTCCTGCTGAAGAGAGGAAAACTTCTTCAAATCAGGGAGACAAAAGAGACCGCAGATGCTGGAATCTTGAGCAAAAAGAGTGACGGGAAACAACTCTGAGTCAGGCAGCATCTATTGAAGAAAATGTACAGACAAGCTTTCAGGTCGGGACCCTTCTAATATAGATGTTGCCTGACTGCCCGTTCCTCCAGCACTTAAGGTTGTTTTGGTTCAATAATCCAGCATCTGTACTTCCTTGTGCCCACATCTGAGCACTCGGTGGTTGGTTTTCGTACTTAAAAGCAGACAAGTAGTTCAGACAGACAAAGTTTCAAAAGTTGGAAAAAGTGGGCAGTTTACAACCCAGCAGAATGAATTTTGATTTCTCTAACTTCAAGTAATCCTTGCATCACCTCTCTCTCTCCCACCCTAATCGTCATACTAGTTTCACTGTCTGTATTACTCAATCTAATCTACCACACAGCCAACAATGGACAACTGTGGGCTTCATATTTTCTTGATCATCTTTACTTTTTGCATACATTTGCATTCATTTGTTCTATCTCTCGATATCACCATCTATTTCCCTCATTTCACCATCCCCTGACTCTTAGTCTGAAGAAGGGTCTTATAGAGGTGTTACCTTTTGATCTTATAGAGGTATATAAAAGCATGAGAGGAATAGATCGGATAGATGCACAGTCTCTTGCCCAGAGTAGGTGAATCGAGGACCAGAGGGCATAGGTTGATGAAGGAGAAAAGATTTAATAGGAATCTGACAGGTAATTTTTTCACACAAAGGGTGGTGGGTGTATGGAACAAGCTGCCAGAGGAGGTAGTTGAGGCTGGGACTATTCCAACATTTAAGAAACAGTTAGACAAGTACATGGATAGGGCCGGTTTGGAGGGACATGGACCAAACACAGGCAGCTGGGATTAGTGTAGCTGGTGGCCAGTGCGGGCACTGTATCACTCTATGACCAAGGGTCTCGACCCGAAATGTCACCTATTCCCTCTCTCCAGGGACGCTGCCTGGCCCGACGAGTTACTCCAGCGTTTTGTGTCTACATCACATACAGTTCGTTCCCACACTCTTTCTCCGCAGTCACTGCAGGCCTGACCCGTCCCCGCCAACTGAATGTCACGCCGAACCAAGCCCGTTGCCCGAGGTCACCTCGCTGTGCGCGCAGTGAAGCGGGTACCTGGACGGAGCCGACGGTGGGTCTGGGCTCCGGTTCCTCTTCCTCGCCCCCACCTCCTCCTCCGCCGCCGCCCAGCGGCTCCTGCTCCGCCGCGGCCGCGCGCGCCATCAACGGCCACCCGGCGAACGCGGCGCCGCCAACGGCTGTCACGGGCACGACCCCGGAAACAGTTCCTCTGGTGGAACCGCAGCACCGGAAACGATTTGCGGACGGACCCTAAACCAAAGATCCGGCAGGATCTTTGCCCTAAACTAGGTCAATGACCATATGTTGAAACAGAAGAAGCATGTTAGAAGTGTCAGATATAGGATCAAAAACAAAACGTTAACTATATGCTGCTGGTAACTACTTAGGGCCATTAACCTCTGCCTGCATTAAAAGAGTCTTTCACACTAATTAGGTTCATGACATCTTCAGTATTGAAGCAACACAAATACAAGCACACGGTAGTGTGAGAAGATGAAGGAAGTAAGGAACTGGTGCTCTTCCATCCCACAGGTTTTATTCCCACTTCCTCGTTTGCCTTTAAACAAACCGGAAATTGCCTGCCAGGGTGATCGACAGCCCGCTCCGCCAATCGGCAGCCAGCCTCCCCGTGCGCGGTGACGTCGACGGGCCAATGGGACGAGGCGGGGGGGCGGGACGTGGGGGGGGGGGGGAGATCGAACCCGGTTGTCACGGAAGGGGGGGGGGGACAGAGAGGAGCGGCGGCTGAGAGCGGGCAAGGCAAGGGAAGGGACGAGGCGACGGGGCCCAGAGAAAGGACGAGAGAGAGAGACAAAACAAAACAAAACAAGCCACAGGGAGGGGGCGGTGCCAGCAGTAACCAGTAGGAGCTCGGAGCAACAGCGAGCCAGCGTCCGGTACCGGGACACTGACACGCCAGACCGACCCCCAGATCTACAGGTAGGCGCCTCGGGGAGCTCCCGACCGCAGGGATTCACGGCGATGGTTTGGTCGTAGCCGCTGGACCGCATCCTGGCCGGTGGGCTGAGATAAACGGACCGCGGTGGCTGTTGCAAAGGGGGGGGCAAACAAAGCGCCTGGGAGCGAGCGTGAGGCCGAGCTCGTCCAGGGCTCGAGTGAACAAAGCTCCTTACTATGTTGCTGGATGAGGGTGCAGTTGGTCGACGTGTGTGTGAGGAGGGAAGGAGTGTGTGTGTTGGGAGAAAAAGAAAACAAAACTAGGTTCCAGCATCTTCAGTCTCTTGTATCTGCAGTAGACACTGGATTATCGCCCGGGAGTTTAGTGTCCCATCTCTCTGTGATATACTATGTCTCGTATGTATGCGAGAGGAACCGTCGATCCTCGTTTCTGCTCTTCAGTAGGCTGCATATAGAGTGAAAGTGCCTGTGATATTATGTCGAAGTTTGTAGTCTGCGTGGGAGAATGATTATTTTTCTCAATACGGGAGAAAAAGCACAACTCCCGAAACTGAAATGATCTAAGTTTCTAAGATTTCAAAACTACGGTTTTAAACTTATTTCCGTAACCCACCTGCTCTAAAATGTGGACTGGGTGGCTTTTGAATAATATTGGCCCTGCGAATAATCTTTTTGAAGCGTGCAGTATATCACCGGTTTACTCCTTCCCCGCTTGTGTTTTTGTGTGTGAACAATTGGCCGATTTATGAACTTCCAGCGTTTACACCATTGCATGTGTGCGTGCATGAGGCAGCTTTACCTTGTAGAACAAAAACTGGCGATCTGAAAAAAAGATGTCTAATAACTATATGTAATCTGATGAATCTTGATCTTCTGAGCGTTTTGATTATATTTTGCATTCTGTTATGCTTTGAAACCCTATATTTTAAGGGTGGCTTGTGGTGATTGGGACCCCAGTAGAAGGCCACACTCAGCACTTCTGGCTGAAAGTGTGACAAATGCTTCAGATTCGTCTATCATTGATGATGGGACGATTGGGATGTACTTTTATTTTGCAGCTTGCTTGTCCACCAAATTCGAAATCTGGATTGGTACTGAGATACAACGTAAAACATCCAGTCAGATCAAAACATACTGTATGTAACTACATTCAAGCAATACACAATTATGAAAGAGAGTATTGAGGCCATGGAGTTTAGGTTCAGTTGCTGAGCTTGGATTGCTTGCTCATTTGCCATTTAACTTAGGTGTACAGACCAAAGATCTTATAGCGCTATAAGATCTTTGGTGCAGACCAGGTTAGGAATGCCCAGTTTATAGTCACCCCATGCATTATTAAAGACAGATGCGAATCACTCGTGAGAAAAAGAGCATTTTCATGTATTCCCGCGGTAATCAGAGACTATTGTCTCTGAAGAACACAGGCTGCCATTTTCACTGGGGGGGGGGGGACTTTTAGAGAGTTGTTTTTTAAATTAACAAACAATTGATTGTTTTGATAGTTGTGCAATGATATTCTTCTAAACAAGTACAGTCACTGATATTTCAAGCCCATTGAAACTAGCCATTGAGTATGAGGAATCCTGATTCTGTACTATTGTAAATGGAGAGGGAACACACTAAATAAATGTTCATGTGATTGGCCTTCAACAATACCTTTAATTCCAATATTTTAAGAAATTGTTACTGTAAAGTATTTTTTTGTATATTTTACGATATGGACAAAATCGTCTTGAAAAAAGGAGCCTGTTTGAAATCCGGGGATGGCCTTTGGTTCTGTGTTGCAGCTTCACCAGGTTGTTAACTTATTTTTGTGTATGATTTGCATTCTCTAGCCTTGAGAAGAATGAGAGGAAATCTCATTGAAACTTACAAAATTTCTACATAAGGATGGAGTGCTGGATGCAGGGTAGTGTTTTCCTTGGCTGAGCTGTCAAGAATAAGTGGTAAGATATTTAGGATATAGATGAGGAGAAATGTCTTCTTTGAAATTCTTTACCCCCAAAGGGTAGTGGGCTTAGTGATTCAGTACATTATAAACTGAGGTCACGGGAATCAAGAGTTATGAGAGCAAAATTGTTGAGGGTGAGTTTTTCGTCCTGAATGGCAGTGGCTTACTTTTGCTCCTGTTTCTAACGTTCTTATGGTTAGTTCAACTGTTCAAAACTCTCCCTTGCATTTAGTGTGATTCTATTAATTGAGTGAAATATTAGTTTAGCTTAGAGATACAACATGGAATGAGACGCTTTGGCCCAATGGGTCCATGCTGACCATCGATCACCTGTTCATATTAGGTATATGTTTTCTCACTTTCTCATCCACTCCCAACACAATAGGGGCAATTTTACAGAGTCTAATTCATCTATAAACCCGCATGAATTTGGGATTTCTGAGGAAACCAGAGCACCCAGAGGAAACCCATGTGGCCACAGGGAGAATGCAGACTCCACACACCACTGGTTTTAAATATTCCCACCATAGATGAGGCTCGCACCAGGGTCTCTTCCATACCCCGCAACACTGCTCTCTCTCCCCATCCCCCCACTCGCAACAAGGGCAGAGTCCCCCTAGTCCTCACCTTTCACCCCACCAGCCGTCACATACAACAAGTAATCCTCCGTCAGTTTCGCCACCTCCAACATGACCCCACCACTCGCCACATCTTCCCATCTCCCCGCATGTCTGCCTTCCGCAAAAACCGCTCCCTCCGTAACTCCCTTGTCAATTCTTCCCTTCCCTCCCGTACCACCCCCTCCCCGGGCACTTTCCCATGCAACCGCAAGAGATGCAACACTTGTCCCTTCACCTCTCCCCTCGACTCCATTCAAGGACCTAAGCAGTCGTTCCAGGTGCGACAGAGGTTCACCTGCATCTCCTCCAACCTCATCTATTGCATCCGCTGCTCTAGATGTCAGCTGATCTAAATCGGTGAGACCAAGCGGAGGCTTGGCGATCGTTTCGCCGAACACATCCGCTCGGTCCGCAATAACCAACCTGACCTCCCGGTGGCTCAGCACTTCAACTCCCCCTCCCATTCCGTATCCGACCTCTCTGTCCTGGGTCTCCTCCATGGCCAGAGCGAGCAACACCGGAAATTGGAGGAACAGCACCTTGGGGAGTCTGCATCCTGGGGGCATGAACATTGAATTTTCCCAATTCTGTTAGCCCTTGCTGTCTCCTCCCCTTCCTCAGCCCTCGGGCTCTCTCCTCCCATCCCTCAGCCCTCGGGCTCCTCCTCCGCCTTTTTCCTTTCTTCCCACCCCCCCATCAGTCTGAAGAAGGGTTTCGGCCTGAAACATTGCCTATTTCCTTCGCTCCATAGATGCTGCTGCACCTGCTGAGTTTCTCCAGCATTTTTGTGTACCACTGGTTTTAAATCATTAGATCAGATCCCTTTTAAGATAAAACTAAAAATTGAGAATGCTGGAGATATTCAGAAGGTTAGGCAGGATCTGCGGAAAGAGTACAGTGCCCTCCATAATGTTTGGGACAAAGACCCATCATTTATTTATTTGCCTCTGTACTCCACAATTTGAGATTTGTAATAGAAAAAAATCACGTGGTTAAAGTGCACTTTGTCAGATTTTATTAAAGGGTATTTTTATACATTTTGGTTTCATCATGTATGCTGACTGGAATGAAATTGACATGACAATAGTCAAGAAAGTCATTGATGGTATTGCAAAACCACTAACGCACACCTGTAACTTGTCGTTTCTAACTGATAAATTCAAAATGAAAATTGCAAAAGTTATACCTTTATATAAAACTGGGGACAGACACCACTTCACAAATTATAGGCCTCTTTCCTTACTTTCCCAATTCTCCAAGATACTGGAAAAACTCTTTACTGAAAGACTAGACAAATTAATTGAGAAGCACAAATTGCTGACTGAATTTAGATCAAATAGAGCTAAAAAAAAAGCTTTTGATATTATTGATAATATATTACTTGAAAAATTGGGAAGGCCATTTAAGTAACAGGCAACAGTTTGTGAAGATAGGTGAGCATAAATCAACATGCTTGGGCATTTCTTGTGGAGTACCTCAGTGGTCATTATTAGTCTGAAATTGTTCATTCTGCATATAAATGATATATGGAGAGTATCAAAAATATTGAAATTTGTTTTATTTGCGGACGATACTAATATCTTTTGTTCTCGGAAGAATTTACAGCAGCTTTTCCCGGGGCTTGCAGGCGACCTGGGAACTGCATCTAGTCCCAGGGACGCGAGGGATCTGGGAACTGTGGCCAGTCCTGGGGACGTGAGGGATCTGGGAACTGCGACCAGTCCCGGGGCACGCAGGCGATGTTGCCGACCCCTGGACTAAACCAAACCCTTGATCCTGTCCCGCCACTCTTTTCTCAAAATTTAGCAACTTAAATTGGGGGTGCGTCTTCGACGCAGGTGCGCCTTCATTGCTGGGAAATACAGTATATGTTTGTGTATGTATATATGTATGTGTATATATATATGGATGAGATAAAGTTTGTGAATTAATTGATGTGTAGCAGAGAAGGGGTAGGAATAAATAAGTGTATACTTCCTCCTAGTCCTTTTCGAACATGTAAGATTTAATTTGTGATATTTATGATGTTATTCAATGAGTTGTGTATAGGTTTATTGTTCATTTCATTTTATTGTTATATATATCCCCCCCATTTCAGGGCACCATAATGTTTGGGACACATGGCTTCACAGGTGTTTGTTGAGGTGTGTTTAAATGCCTCCTTAATGCAGGTATAAGAGAGCTCTCAGCACCTAGTCTTTCAATCACCTTTGGAAACTTTTATTGCTGTTTATCAACATGAGGACCAAAGTTGTGCCAATGAAAGTGAAAGAAGCCATTATGAGACTGAGAAACAAGAATAAAACTGCTAGAGTCATCAGCCAAACCCTAGGCGTACCAAAATCCAACTGTGGAACGTCATTAAGAAGAAAGAGCACTGGTGAGCTTACTAATCGCAAAGAGACTGGCAGGCCAAGGAAGACCTCCACAGCTGATGGCAGACGAATTCTCTCTAAAATAAAGAAAAATCCCCAAACACCTGTCCGGCAGATCAGAAACACTCTTCAGGAGTCAGGTGTGGATTTGTCAAAGACTGCCGTCCGCAGAAGACTTCATGAACAGAAATACAGAGGCTACACTGCAAGATGCAAACCACTGGTTAGTGGCAAAAATAGGATGGGCAGTTTGCCAAGAAGTACTTGAAAGAGCAACCACAGTTCTGGAAAAAGGTCGTGGACAGATGAGCTAAGATTAACTTATATCAGAGTGATGGCAAGAGCAAAGTATGGAGGAGAGAAGGAACTGCCCAAGATCCAAAGCATATCACCTCATCTGTGAAACACGGTGGTGGGGGTCTTATGGTCTGGGCATATATGGCTGCTGAAGGTACTGGTTCACTTAGCTTCATTGATGATACAACTGCTGACGGTGGTCGCATAATGGTCGCAGCGCCGAACGAATTGCCACGCAGCGCCGAACGAGCTGCCGAGTAGCAGTATGTGGGAAACTGTGTGCCGTTGTTAGCATGAAAATGTCAAGCCACCCATTCACATTTGACCTGCACCGAACTGCACTATATTGCTAGATCGCTTAACTCCACGAGGGGCACTTTGACTCCGAATGCAATTAATTCTTCATTTTAAATTGCCGAGCAGCGTCGAGCTGGCTGTCCCGCATCCTGCGCGAAGCCTCCGGCACAACCGCGCACCTTCTGTGTCTGGGCTTCATTGTCGGGATCAGGGTTGTCAATAGACCGGGGATGAGTGAGTGTGAGTATTGAGCCATCACCTTCAGGACAGAGCCAAGGCAATGGTCCGTAGGTACGCCATGTTCGTAACTAGGGTCCAGTCCTCCGGGTGGCGTCCTCGAAGGGGCGGGATCTATGTGAACATGTGATTTGATGCCTGCAATCCGGGGCGGGATCATGTGTACACGTGATAGATGTGGCCCGCCATCCGCTCACAGACATGCAACAAAGGAGTTTTTCAAAGCTAAAAAATGGTCAATTATTGAGTGGCTAAGTTAATCACTTGATCTGAACCCAATTGAGCATGCCTGTAACACTGCTGCAATTTCTACATGGTGAAACCAAAATGTGTAAAAATGACCTTTATTAAAATCTGACAATGTGCAGTTTAACCACGTTATTTTTTTCTAACCCAAATCTCAACTCGTGGAGTACGGAGGCAAATATATAAATGATGGGTCTTTGTCCCAAACATTATGGGGGGCACTGTAATTGAATTAATATTTCAGGTTAACATAAAAGAAGTACAGATACAATCTCCAGAGGCCACCTAGAATGTAAATATAGTTCACTGAAAAATGTTTTTCACATCCTGGGGTCATGAAAGATATAGATATGCAGATACAGGTTCTTATGTCGTGTTGGATGGAATTTACGTTGGATGAAATCAGGAACTTTGTTTATATGACTGTACAATATCTTTACATCTATTCATGTTTACAGTGGCCTGAATCTGATATATGTTCAAGGGCTCTGAAGTGCATGATTCAGAGCAATGCTGCTTGTGTCTGTAAGTAGTTCATTTCTGTTGCTGCTGTAAGTGTGTCATTACACTGGATGCATTGAATTTGCGAAAGCAGTTGTAATAATCTGTATTTATGTATGCAACATAATTCTCTCTGAAAACAGCTTGGACATTTGGACGATGCAAGGTGATCTGGTTAATAAAATGAGAACTGCAGATGCTAGAATCTTTAGCAAAACACAAAGTGCTGCAGTAACTCAATGGGTGAGGCAGCATCTGTGGAAGGGAAAGATGGCTGGTGTAGGTGTTCTTATTGTCCAAGTGGTCCATTGCTGAGTGGTGAGTAACCATGGATATATTGTGGCGGTAGGCAAATTGTAATGGGTCCAGGTTCTTGTTAAAGTCAGCACATCGGGCGACATCTCTGGAGAATAAGGATAGGCAGCCTTTTGAGTTGGGGCCCTTCTTCCAGACCTGCCATGGATGTCGAATCCAGTCGAATAAGGTTCCTCAACCGAAACATTGCCAATTCATGTCGTCAAAAGATGCTGCCTGACGCAATAAGATACCCCAGCACTTTGTGTTTTCTTTGAGATTCCAGCATCTGCAGTTGTAGAAACATAGAAAATAGGTGCAGGAGGAGGCCATTTGGCCCTTCGATCCAGCACCACCATTCATTGTGATCATGGCTGATCGTCCCCAATCAATAACTCGTGCATGCCTTCTCCCCATATTCCTTATTCCACTAGCCCCTAGAGCTCTATCTAACTCTCTCTTAATAGAAACATAGTTGTCTCCATCTCTTCATCATGTTTCCATCTAGTCATTAACATACATCTGTATTGAACCCTGCAATGTACAGACTGAGTGCCCCTGTTTATACTAATGACTGGGTGTGCTTTATTTGAAGTAGGGGTGTAAACTGTTTTGACATGTTGAAAGGGATGTGAGATATAATCTAAACACATGTCTCATCCTTATATTTGATTCTTAGAACTTAGCACTCTATAAACACTGATTTAACGGCCTTTGTTGTTCACATAAATGTTCTATTGTACAAAAGTAACAAAATCTTTGTTTTTTGTCGTGTAAAATTGGATAATGTTTTATTTGATGTGCATGCATATTATTGAGATATACTCCATTATTGAGATTGGCTCCAAATTGAATCCTGAGAAATATCACTGGTCACTTTCAAGCACTTTGAAACCTTTATCTCTATATTTTTGCAATTGCAGTGAATTTTTAGTTAATCTTAATCTCTATCCGTCATTGACTTTCTTAAATGTCTACAGGTAAACACGGTGATGAAGGGATTTGGCACACTTGCCTTCATTGCTCTGTATCGAGTACAGGAGTTGAGATGCCATGTTACAGCTGTACAAGACATTGGTGAGGACATTTGGAGAATAGTTCTGGTCATCCTGCTACAGGCAGGGTGTCATTAAACTGGAAAGGCTGTTAAAAAAAATTAATGAGTATGTTATTGGGTCTGGAAAGTTGGAATTATTAGACGCTGGATTGGCAAGCATTTTTTCCCCCTGGGAGTGTAGGGGGGCTGAGAGGCGACCTTCTAGAGCGTTTATCATCGTTGAAAACATTAGTGACGCAGTGGTGCTGATTTCCGACAGGCACGGTGACGGACGCACTACACATCTCTGTCCTCCATGCAGCTGGCAATCTCTTCTTTTGTCTCTCCGCATGCATCTTCCATCAACGTCTTTAGCACCGTCTTGATTGACTGTCCCGGGTCACATCTTCCATGGGTGGGTTCCCACAGCACAACCTTGTTTGCTGGCATTTCTGGGTGGCGGTGGCAGTGACCAGCGAGCCTCATCCTTCCTGACCTGATCTTCTCGGTCAGAGGTGGAATCTCCCCATAGTTGGTGATGTGATCCCTCCAACTGACATTTTGAACTTTTCTGAGCACTCGGGTGTAGGTACTATCGAGAGACTTGGATAGTGCTCGAGTGAGAGTCCATGACTCGGACCCGTACAATAATATGGTCTCTACAGTTGCATGGAAGAATCTCAGTTTGAGACCCTTAGACATCCGAGACGTCCAGATTTTCCCCATGTTACTGAGCGCCTTCTATGCGATGTCATTCTCCGAGCTTTGCGTCATCGTGCCCAATTACTTGAAGTCCTCCACTTTCTTGTAGAGGTTTATAATATTACTAGACCAAGTGGGACCCGCTGGGTCCCATCCCCTCAACGCGCGGTTGCGGGGGGGGGGGGGGGGGCCTACGGCATCACACACCACACACACACTAACCTCCCCCTTGATATTATATTAATATTATTAATTAGCTCCTTTTACCCCATCCCCCGCCCTATCCATTCACACATAACCCCCAACTGCACAGGCACGGCTAGAGAGGAGGTGGGGGTGGAGAGGGAGGGGGGTAGTGATTGAGGTGTGGGGGGGGAGGGGCGGCGTCACAGGGGAGGGTTGGTTCAAGAACGCAATCACCACTCACCCATAGGTCCCAATATTTACCACTCCCTATAGAGGGAGGCGGGGGGGCAGAAAGGGAGGGGGAGAGGCAACGCCTACCCAGGTCGTAGAGCAGCAGCCTCCCCTCCAGGCTCCGGGCCCGAGCGAGGCTGCGGGTGGGCGTGTACCCGAGCGAGGCCCTCCTCTCCCACCCTCCCTCCACCCCCCTCTCCCTCCCCCCCCGCCTCTCTTCACCCCTCTCCCTCCCCCCTCTCTCTTTCTCTGCCCCGGGGAGGGGGTAGCGGCAGCACCTACCCAGGTCGTAGAGCAGCAGCCTCCCCACCAGGCTCCGGGCCTGAGCGAGGCTGCGGCCGGCGTGGACTCGAGCGAGGCCCAGAGCGATCTGAGGACGGTCAAAAGCAGCGGAGGACCGGCCGAATGTGGCTTCCGCGAGGGGAAGCCCATCCACCCGCGTGATAGACGATCGGGCGGGGGAGACGGAGTGGAGGTCGTCCCCCGTGACGGCCAGAGATCGCCAGGTGAGATCGGGATCACCAGCGAGGAAAAGGCATCCCGATTCCCTGAGACCCTGCGATCGACGGAGGAATCGCAGGTCTCCATAGATGGCCTCTCCCAGAGGGCGTAATGTTCGCCACGGCAACCTTCCCATCGCGATGGCCCGCGCGGTGATAACGACCGCCGCCGCCATGTCTGGAATCTTCAAGGAGCCCGGCGGAGCGAGCAACACAACCTGAGCAGCAGTTTAATCCCAGTGCCTGCGCGGCGATAACGGCCGCCGCCGTCATGTTCTAGAACTTCAAGGAGCCCAGCGGAGCGCGCAGCACGACCTGAGCAGCAGTTTAAAAACGCTAAGTGACAAATTTAAAGAAGTGAAAGTTAAGAAGTACAGAAGACAGAACAGGGGTGACGCCACTCGCAGCACTCGCAGCGGCAGGCAGTCAGATCTATTGTGATCTCATCAGCGAGACCGTCTCGTTTATTTTCTAAGTTATTTGAGACTTGTGAACATTTAAATAAATAACTCGAGAAATAATGCATGACATTTTCAGATAAGGTGATTTTTTATTTCACGGGATAAATCTGTACCAGAATATGTAAATTTTTTACCGTTAGCGCATCGTTTCTTCGAGTAGATGTGATCGCACACAAACAAATAAACACACACACATGCACGCGCGATCAGTGTTTTATACTTATACTAGACCAAGTGCAAACCCGTTGGGTCTGGTCCCCGAACGTGCTTCAGACTCCGGGGTCTGGTTCCCGAACGTGCTTCAGCGTCTGGACGGCCGTACGCAGCGTCTGGACGTCATACGCAGCGTCTTGACGGTGTACGTAGCGTACGCCTTCAAGACGCTGCGTACGACGTTGAGACGCTGATTACGGCCGTCGAGACGCTGCGTACGCCCTCAATGGGGCTGCTGGCCGACAGGCCTTGACGCGCCGGCTCTGTCACGCTGGCTGAAGGCAAAGATGGGTTGTTCCGCTGCTGCTTTTCGGCTTCCTCGGACAGAGGGCGGCGAAAAGCAGCGGGGGAAGAGCCAATGTTTGGCTTGAACCAGCGTGAGAGAGCCAGCCCGGGGGGGGGGGGGGGGGTAGTGGAAGAGAGGCGGGCGGCAGCAGCGAAAATCGCCAGCGAGAGAAGAAAAATGTCTGCGTTTTTGGAGCAGAGCCGGGCGGCAGCAGCCGTTATGGTGGCTGGCCAGCAGGAGGCGACAAAATGAATGAGTGGGGGGGTGGGGGGGGATGGATTTTATTTAAAAATGTGTAGATAAAAATGTCTAAATCTAATGAGGAGTGTATTAGTGTGTGTAAAAGTGTAATGTCTAGCGAAATGGAAAAAATCTCGTGTGATTTTGGCGGACCAAGGAATCAAAGGCCGAATCTGACAACCACAAACACACACACACACACACACACACACAGAATTTTAAAAGTATATAGATAGATAAGGATGAGGGGCAGAGATAAGGTGAACAGCCCAGTCTTAAAGTAGAGAGTCTAGGTTTAAGCTGAGAGGATAAAGACTTAAAGGACTTGGGAACTTTTTATTTTACACAGGGGGTAAAATGGATATGCTGTGTATAGGGACTACCAGAGTAAGTGATAGATACAATTATGATAACTGAAAGACCAGAAGCAGATGGAGCTAGTGGAAAGGCCAATGTATGAAATGAGTTTATAGATGGAACCAGCTGGGGAGGGAGCAAAAGGATGTGATTGAAGATGAAGGGAATGTGGGCAAAAGGACAGAAACGGGAGGACTGGAGGAGCATAGGAAGGAGAAGGGAGGGGTGGATAACACTTTGGAGTTGAGCGTTACCTGAATTTGAAAATTCAATGTTCATGCCATTTGGGTTGTAGGCAATCAAGGTGGGACACAAGGTTTTTTTTCCCCCAGTTTCTGTTGGAACCTACATAGAAAACATAGAAACATAGAAATTAGGTGCAGGAGTAGGCCATTCGGCCCTTCGAGCCTGCACCGCCATTCAATATGATCATGGCTGATCATCCAACTCAGTATCCCGTACCTGCCTTCTCTCCATACCCTCTGATCCCTTTAGCCACAAGGGCCACATCTAGCTCCCTCTTAAATATAGCCAATGAACTGGCCTCGACTACCCTCTGTGGCAGAGAGTTCCAGAGATTCACCACTCTCTGTGTGAAAAAAGTTCTTCTCATCTCGGTTTTAAAGGATTTCCCCCTGATCCTTAAGCTGTGACCCCTTGTCCTGGACTTCCCCAACATCGGGAGCAATCTTCCTGCATCTAGCCTGTCCAACCCCTTAAGAATTTTGTAAGTTTCTATAAGATCCCCTCTCAATCTCCTAAATTCTAGAGAGTATAAACCAAGTCTATCCAGTCTTTCTTCATAAGACAGTCCTGACATCCCAGGAATCAGTCTGGTGAACCTTCTCTGCACTCCCTCTATGGCAATAATGTCCTTCCTCAGATTTGGAGACCAAAACTGTACGCAATACTCCAGGTGTGGTCTCACCAAGACCCTGTACAACTGCAGTAGAACCTCCCTGCTCCTATACTCAAATCCTTTTGCTATGAAAGCTAACATACCATTCGCTTTCTTCACTGCCTGCTGCACCTGCATGCCTACTTTCAATGACTGGTGTACCATGACACCCAGGTCTCGCTGCATCTCCCCTTTTCCTAGTCGGCCACCATTTAGAAAATAGTCTGCTTTCCTGTTTTTGCCACCAAAATGGATAACCTCACATTTATCCACGTTATACTGCATCTGCCAAACATTTGCCCACTCACCCAGCATATCCAAGTCACCTTGCAGTCTCCTAGCATCCTCCTCACAGCTAACACTGCCCCCCAGCTTAGTGTCATCCGCAAACTTGGAGATATTGCCTTCAATTCCCTCATCCAGGTCATTAATATATATTGTAAATAGCTGGGGTCCCAGCACTGAGCCTTGCGGTACCCCACTAGTCACTGCCTGCCATTGTGAAAAGGACCCGTTTACTCCTACTCTTTGCTTCCTGTTTGCCAGCCAGTTCTCTATCCACATCAATACTGAACCCCCAATGCCATGTGCTTTAAGTTTGTATACTAATCTCTTATGTGGGACCTTGTCGAAAGCCTTCTGGAAGTCCAGATACACCACATCCACTGGTTCTCCCCTATCCACGCTACTAGTTACATCCTCGAAAAATTCTATAAGATTCGTCAGACATGATTTACCTTTCGTAAATCCATGCTGACTTTGTCCAATGATTTCACCACTTTCCAAATGTGCTGCTATCCCATCTTTAATAACTGACTCTAGCAGTTTCCCCACTACCGATGTTAGACTAACTGGTCTGTAATTCCCCGTTTTCTCTCTCCCTCCCTTCTTAAAAAGTGGGGTTACGTTTGCTACCCGCCAATCCTCAGGAACTACTCCAGAATCTAAAGAATTTTGAAAGATTATTACTAATGCATCCACTATTTCTGGAGCTACTTCCTTAAGTACTCTGGGATGCAGCCTATCTGGCCCTGGGGATTTATCGGCCTTTAATCCATTCAATTTACCCAAAACCACTTCCCGACTAACCTGGATTTCACTCAATTCCTCCAACTCCTTTGACCCGCGGTCCCCTGCTATTTCCGGCAGATTATTTATGTCTTCCTTAGTGAAGACGGAACCAAAGTAGTTATTCAATTGGTCCGCCATATCCTTGTTCCCCATGATCAACTCACCTGTTTCTGACTGCAAGGGACCTACATTTGTTTTAACTAATCTCTTTCTTTTTACATATTTATAAAAACGTTTGCAGTCAGTTTTTATGTTCCCTGCCAGTTTTCTTTCATAATCTATTTTTCCTTTCCTAATTAAGCCCTTTGTCCTCCTCTGCTGGTCTCTGAATTTCTCCCAGTCCTCTGGTATGCTGCTTTTTCTGGCTAATTTGTACGCATCATCTTTCGCTTTGATACCATCCCTGATTTCCCTTGTTATCCACGGATGCACTACCTTCCCTGATTTATTCTTTTGCCAAACTGGGATGAACAATTTTTGTAGTTCATCCATGCAGTCTTTAAATGTCTTCCATTGCATGTCCACCGTCAACCCTTTTAGAATTAATTGCCAGTCAATCATGGCCAATTCACGTCTCATACCCTCAAAGTTACCTTTCTTTAAGTTCAGAACCATTGTTTCTGAATTAACAATGTCACTCTCCATCCTAATGAAGAACTCAACCATATTATGGTCACTCTTGCCCAAGGGGGCACGTACAACAAGACTGCTAACTAACCCTTCCTCATTACTCAATACCCAGTCTAAAATAGCCTGCTCTCTCGTTGGTTCCTCTACATGTTGATTTAGATAACTATCCCGCATACATTCCAAGAAATCCTCTTCCTCAGCACCCCTGCCAATTTGATTCACCCAATCTATATGTAGATTGAAGTCACCCATTATAACTGTTTTGCCTTTGTCGCACGCATTTCTAATTTCCTGTTTGATACCATCTCCAACTTCACTACTACTGTTAGGTGGCCTGTACACAACACCCACCAGCGTTTTCTGCCCCTTAGTGTTTCGCAGCTCTACCCATACCGATTCCACATCCTCGAACCTAATGTCCTTCCTTTCCATTGCGTTAATCTCCTCTCTAATCATCAATGCTACCCCACCTCCTTTTCCTTTCTCTCTATCCCTCCTGAATATTGAATATCCCTGGATGTTCAGTTCCCAGCCTTGGTCACCCTGGAGCCATGTCTCCGTGATCCCAACTATATCATAGTCATTAATAGCTATCTGCACATTCAACTCATCCACCTTATTACGAATGCTCCTTGCATTGAGACACAAAGCCTTCAGGCTTGTTTTTACAACACTCTTACCCCTTATACAATTATGTTGAAAAGTGGCCCTTTTTGATTTTTGCCCTGGTTTTGTCTGTCTTCCACTTTTACTTTTCACCTTGCTACCTATTGCTTCTACCCTCATTTTACACTCCTCTGTCTCTACGCTCACACATTTAAGAAACCCTTTCCCTTTAACTCCATCCTCCACTATCCCATTCGACACCCCACCCCCCTTATTCAGTTTAAAACCACGTAGTGGAAAGATAGGTTGGAGTGGGAATGGGGATGGGAATTGAAATGGCATGCATTGGAAGCTCGGGATGACCATTGCATATGGTTCAGGTATTCCACAAATTGGTTGCCTTTTCTGTGCTTTGTCTCGCCCTAGAGGAGGTCACAATTCTGAAGTTTTCAAGCATGATTGCCCTTTACAAAATTGTGCTGGTTACTTGTTTTACCTTGTCTGGATAAATAGCTTGATCTGTCGAGCTGGAGTGTAATTTCTATATCATTCAATAATTTCAGGGTCAATTCTTTGTCATTTTTGTTGTCCTTAAATGTAACAAAATTATTCAAAACACTGGATCTGGTGCCAATAATATGTGTATGCTAATCCAGGTGCTGTTCAGAAGTGTATTTGGAAGAGATGTCCTTAACAAAGTCTTCATCGACCTAAGTTTGAAGTTATTGCTGGAACTCAGCCTCCGAATTGTTTTGTGGCATGTCATTTGCTAATGAAATGAACTAAACATGTACTAATCTTGTTTGTGCATGTGCAGAGTTCATTTCACGTGCAAATGATGCATACCACAATAAAAATTCAAAGCATTGAGTTTCTGCACTAACTTCGAAGTTAGTGCTCTGATGCAAATTATCTTGTGCCCTGAATAAAGCTTTCATTATTTTGTGTTACTTTCATAGCCATCTGTATATTTTTTGAGTTTGTACTGCATAAAAGAATATGTACGTTTTAGCATAAAAATAATCTGCTGGAGGAACTCAACGGGTCAGGCAGCATTTGTGGAAGGAAATGGATATGATGTTTGGGTCTGAACTCTTCAACTGTGAAGCTCCTAAAAATATGTATATATACTGTGTTTCCGGTCCTATGGGAAGATGTGGCAAAGTCCAACTTCAACTGAGATATATTTGTTATGCTTCTACAGATGTACCATAGAAAACATGCTGTTGAAGCATAGTGTACAAAAAAGACATACTGTTGGATTGTACCACATGTTGCATTATAAGTTTATACATGTTTGGTTGGCCGTGCATAAGCTTTATGTACACATTGCAATTAATGCAATTTCTATATTTTCTTTCTACTTCCAAACAAAAATGTGGTTGGATTATTCAGCGTATGATCAACCTGGGTCAATAAATCCTGGACCATGGTAACATAAATGCTCAACCATGCACACTACATATTGATGCAAGCACGTTTTCTGTGAAGAACCGAAAATTATCATGACATGGCCATAGCCTTGGTCGTTATTGCTATTGGTGCAGAAACACTCTCGCTTCCCACATAATTTATCTACAACAAAATATACAGGTTGCAAGGAAATTTCTAAAGGCATTTTATGATAATAGCTGTTAAAACCGACTATACCCATCTGACAGGTTAAACATTACACTAACTGACAGGAGATGGCCAAAGGACATAACTGCAGCAAATGTTCTTTTGGTAATATGTTTAAAGGTGTCAAAATGCCACATTACCGGACATTCAGATTAGATGTATATGTTGTGAACAGCAATGAAGATACCCAGTTTGTACGCACCAGATTTAAAATAAATTATTGCTAAACGCTGTTTCCATCATTCCCACTTCAGAATTAACGTTACAATTTCAACTGAAATATCTCCTGACCAAATTTGTGATGTATATGACCGACTATAGAAGTAAAACCTGGATAAATCCAACGTATAGTTGTGAATGTTGCTCATTAAATAACTACAGTACTGATACTCCATATTAAGAGCATTGATTTGCCGTTAAAATGAATTCTGTAATAACCTGTCAACGGTAGCAGTGACAATCGAACACTGCGGTTTTAATGTTTCACACGTTCACAATTTAATTAATCCATCTTTATGGATTAAAACAAATAATGACATTGGGAATTAAAACACATTTGATTGCATTCCGTTATCAAATATAGTCAATGTTCGCTCTGAAGACATTTCCAGGGTGTGTGTGAATCAGTGCGGGATTGATAGATGGCGAGGGGGGGTGGGGGGGGGTTGAGAAGGCAATCGGTGTGGAATGGATGGATTGAGGCAGAGGAATTAGTGTGTGTTGGTTGGAGTAGGTAAAATTGTGAGGGGAGAGGGCGGGGGATGTCAGTGGGGTTGAATGGGGGGATCTGGATGGGGGGGATCTGTGCAGGATGGATGGGAGGATCAGTACAGGATGGATGGGGGGGATGAGTACAGGATGAATGGGGATAGACAAAAATGCTGGAGAAACTCAGCGGGTGAGGCAGCATCTATGGAGCGAAGGAAATAGGCTACGTTTCGGGTCGAGACCCTTCTTCAGACTGATCTCCCCCATTCTTCTTGAATGGTGGGATCAGTACAGGATGGATGGGGGAGGGATCAGCGCGGGATGAATGGGGGGGGGGGAAATGTCATGGTTTAGGGACTCGGGGTTGGATCAGGTGACAGACACGGAGAATTCTTCAAGAAGACGAAAGCCTTTATTTGCAAACATCGGCTGGAACGTTCAGAGATGACCACCTGTCCGTTCTCTAATTTCTCTCCGATTCACAGAAACAGGCAGATTTTTATTACAGTTTTTCAGCCATATTTTCTCTACCTTATCTTGCATGCTGTACTCCTCTCGCATCAATCTATCTTTGATTCTAATATTCTCTGTCTTGTCACCATTAACTTCTGACCTTGGTTCAGTCTTATTAAACTTTGCATTTCCCCTCATATCTCTTCCTCTTTCGCCGCCCTTAAATTCCAAACTGTTACTCTAATCTCCCAGCTGTGTCTATTTTGCCACCATTATTTTTTAGCTACAGCCAAGGTTACACACACCATATTATAATGTTACATATTAGTTTATAAGTTGAGTACAAAGATACAAATGTATTTATTAAGAATACAAAGGTGCAAAAGTAGAAATAAGTAACTTGTTTAGTGTCTCTACTGGATAAATGATTTAATTAAGCGCTGCTAAATGGCTGACAATCACGTGAGGCTAAATAAAATAAGCTGATGTCTGATTAAGTAAAATAGCTGTGCTATGATAAATGTTTCAATTAAGTGCTCTTCTATATAACTTCCATAGGATCAGTACTGGATGAATAGGGGGGGGGGGGGGTCAGGACAGTGTGGATCGGAGGGTCTCTGCAGGATGAATGGAGAATCACTACAGGATGGATGGGGGATCAGTGCAGGATGAATGAGGGGATCAGTACAGGATGAATGGGGGGTTCAGTACAGGATGAATGGGTGATCACTACAGGATGGATGGGGGGGATCGGTGCAGAATAAATAGAGAGCGGGTCAGTGCAGGATGAATGAGAGGTTCAGTACAGGATGAATGGGGGGATCAGCAAAAGATGAATGGAGAGATCACTACAGGATGGATGGAGGGATTGGTGCAGGATAAATGGAGGGGGGGTCACTACGGGATGAATGGGGGGCGATCAGTACAGGATGGATGGGGGAGCAGTGCAGGATGAGTGGGAGGGTCAGTATGGGATGAATGGAGGGACCAGTACAGGATGGATGGGGGGAGCAGAGCAGGATGAATGGAGGGAGCAGTGCAGGATGGATGGGAAGGGGGGTCAGTACAGGATGAATTGGGGGACCAGTGTAAGATGGATGAGGGGTGGCAGGAGAATCAATGTGAGGTGGATAGGGTGATCAGTGCAGGATGAATAGATGGTGGGGGGGGGGGTAGATGCGGAGGGGAGCACAGGGGATGTCAGTGAGGACTGAATAGAGGCGGGAATGGGGATCAGTGCGGGATGGAGAGGATCCCAGGATAAGGGCGGTGGAGGGGGGTGTACAAGAGAGAGAGAGGGGAGGGAGGTGGGGAGGAAGGAAGGTCAGTGCTCCTCGGACATCACAGGCATCATCGCCCCGCTGCCTTGGCCTTCCCTGTCCACAGCCAAGTGCCGCCGCCAAAGGGGGAGGCAGTTGGGATCTCCTCGCCACCGCCTCCCCTCCTCCGCCATCCAACAGGAAGGTGCGGGGCCGAGCGATGCAGGTGCTTCAGACGGCAGAAGGGGGCCTCCCCCTCCCGGCCTCGGCATGCAGGAGGGTTTGTTTTGAAATCGTTGGCGGATTGGTACGCAGCGGCCGCTATCAGAGCGGGCGGGGTGCGGGAGGAGGAGGAGGAGGTGCTGCCGCTGCTGGTGACGTCTCGACCCGAAACGTCACCCATTCCTTCTCACCAGAGATGCTGCCTGTCCCGCTGAGTTACTCCAGCATTTTGTGTCCACCTTAATGTTTTGGAGATGGAGCAGAGGAGATTTATGTGACTAGGATCAGGAATTGGGACATTTTAACTGCGATGCTGAGTTATTTTCTTGGAACAAAGGCTAAAGGCAGTCATGGTTGAAGTGGATAGTCATGAGGGATTCAGATAGAGTAAATATGCTTGGATGTGTACTTGAAAAGCTGAGACATATGTGGTTATGATCAACTGCTGGAAAGTGAAAAAGGACACCACCGTATTTCATCAATGAAGCAAGCTTACCAGAATTGTAGTAATTTTGCAATTAGTGCTGGAGAACTCAGTGGGTCAGGCAGCATTTGGACAGGTGATTTTTTGGGGTTTCAATCTGAAGATGGTCCCGGCCTGAAACATTTGCTGTACATATCCCCCCCAGATGCTGCCTTAATCTGCTGTTGTTCTCTGGCACTTTGTGTTTTGTTCAAGATTCCATCATTTTCAGTTTCTTGTGTCTCCATGCAAAGTAAATAGTTTTAAGGGCCTGTCCCACTTAGGCAATTTTTTTTCCGGTGACTAGGCTGTCGCCACATGGGGGAAGGGGGTGGGTGGTTGCAGCAGACGCAGCTCGCACTCTGCTCACCCCGCACCTTCAGCTTTTGGCCTCACGCAGCAGCTCCGGGTCCCACTCCGACTTCACACAGAGGCTTCCGGTTCAACTTAACAGCTCTCGGCTCGTCGTGCTGGTCGCCGCAGAAGCAGCCCGCACGCTACTCTCTGCCCGCATGCTGCTCACGGACTCAGCCCCGCCTCCGGGGATTTATTCTCCGCGGGTGCTGGAAGGGGCGTTACCTTCATGGTGACTGACAGGCGAGACGACCAATCTGATGATCTCACAATTCTTTTAACCTTCATAACTTTCCTGATATTTCACCGATCGGAACAGAACTTGGTGCGCTTGGAACAGAGGAGAACGGTGAGTAAGGTGGCGAAAACATCCTAGCGATATATGTTACCATGTTTGCGCAAATCAAAAAAAAAAACGGAAGAGGACAAGATGAGAGTTTTAGTAATAGTATAGATAGTTCCAATCAAGGTTTGAGTTATCTGGAGAGAATCAACTCCCTGGGTGTCGATTCTTTCCCAATGTGTGTTATGCAACAGTTATATTGTAATTCCTTTCTCTACATCACTTTTACATCAACTGATGGTGGTGTGGCCCTTTGTTGCTAATGTCCTTTAAATGAATGCTGGTAAGCTAACATGAAACTTGAATAAACTGATTGTTGTGGTTTTGTTGAGAGACAGAAAGTCAATGTAAAATGAAATGATTGGAAATCTAATGAGGGAAACTAGGTTAAAGGGGTAAACTCATTACACCAATGCTGTGTAGGGAGTCCACGACAGTTTTCTCGCAGCAGCTTGGGCTTTATACAGGATGTTATATACACTGTATCAAATCAATCAAACGCAAAGGTGGCTTGTGAGTTGGACTGGAGATTGGATGAAGTCAAATGGTTAGATCAAATATTTGATAGAAGTGTATGACTGTATATGTGATGAGGTTGTGGGGTGTTGTTGAACATGCAATTTGGGTTTGGTATGGGGAGGAGGTTAGAGTCACAATCAGGTGTTGAGGGTAGGCACACAGATGGTAAGGGTCTTGAATGACAAGATTAAATGTTGGGAGAGTGGCCGTTGAGGTATCAGGCAAGTAGTCAGATGGTGCATGGGTTTTTGGACATGATGTCCTGTTGTGGGGTTTTGGGCTGGGGGGTTGTTGCACCATACATGCAATTGTATACCTTGTGTCATCAGGCAAGAGGGAGGTTTGAAGTGCAGAGCAACCAATTCCAAGGGGGGGGGTGGGGGAGTCTGGCCCAGGTCAGCACAGGCAGGAGACTTGAGAAGGAGGGGGTCGGGGATCATGCCAGCAATTCACTCACCACTGCCGCGGCGCTCCGGACGTGGAGCCACCGCATTGTGCCTGGGAAGGGAAGTAGCTCGGGTGGCTGCGAGCCGCCGCTGGGACCGGACAGTGGAACTGGCTGCCACCTCAGCGCCTTCTGCCGGCCCGCTCACATCTGGCAGTGCTCTCCGTCTGAACACCTCTCCTGCTGCTCGCCGGCCTCGCTCATGTCAGCCGCATCCTGCAAATCCTTAAATTCTGACTGCCGCCGGGAGCAGGACATGCTGCGCTGGGTGACACTGCATGGCATTCATTGCCCGGTCCGCGTTTTTCATTGTAAATATGCATGGGGACATGCTTTGGAGGTGTGTGGCGGTTGTCGGTCAAGTGAGAATAACAGAGAGAATAAGAATGCTGCTGCCTTGTCAACAGACGCGCACAAAAGCAGTTGGTATTAGTTTTGAAATTCTCGTTATCCCTATTTTTGACCTGGCTCGGAACAGTGAGGGGACCAGCTCAAGAGCAAAGATCATAGAGTGGGTCAGCGGGCGATGGATAACAGGACAGCGGGTGGTGGAGCTAACTCCTGTGTCAGCGTGAGTAACCTCAATTGGTCCCTTGAACAAGTATTGTCATTCAATAATATCACAACTGATTCAACTTGTCCCGGTGTACCGTTTTTCCCACCATCTCTCCACCTGCCGTCACCCTCCACCTCCCACCCATTCAGTCATTCAGTATGGAGGAGATCTGGAAGCCTTGGGCAAATTGAATTGTTACTTTCTTTATTTTTAAATTTTATTTTTATTTTTTTGAGTGTGAGAAATTCTATGTCCTGCCAGCCTTTTTTCAAAATTTAGCGACTCAAAATGGGGGTGCGTCTTCATTGCCGGGAAATACGGTAATTCCAAAGCTGGCCCAACTTCTCCAGTCAAAACAGTTTTGATGGGTGGTTTGTGCCACTTATGGGCCCAAAGTAAGTTTTGCACATCTGAAATCAAAAGCTGCTTGCATCTCATTTGACTTCATCCTGCATGCCTGGTAATTGTTTTGGTTATGCTTATGATTTGCATGTGGTAGATGGAACTTGAAAATTTCAGAACTTGCAATGTTGAGGTATTTCTGACTCTGATGTCTTTTGTACTTCTTGGCTTCTTAACTTTTACTTCTTTAAATTTGTCACTTAGCATTTATAAACTGCTGCTCAGGTCGTGCTGCGCGCTCCGCTGGGCTCCTTGAAGTTCTAGAACATTGCGGTGGCGGTCATCGGCGCGCAGGCGCGGGTAGGGGTGCGGGGAAGCGCGATGGGAAGATGGCCCTGGCGGCCATTACTCCCTCTGGGAGAGGCCGTCTATGGAGACCTGCGATTCCTCCATCGATTGCGCGATCACTGGCCATCACGGGGGGGGGGGGGGCGACCTCCTCGCCATCTCCCCCGCCTGATTGTCTGTCACGCGGGTGGGCGGGCGGGCTTCCCCTCCCAGAAGCCACGATCGGCCGGCCCTCCGCTGCATGGAGAGTGGTCCCGCCCGCTCAGTGTCCGCGTGCCTGGTGGGGAGGCTGCTGCCGCGGGCCGAGCCCGGCTCTACGCCCGCCGGCAGCCTCCCTCGAGTCCACGTCTGCCCGCAGCCTCCCTCGGGTCAACGATCGCCCGCAGCCTTCCTCGGGTCAACGATCGCCCGCCACCTCGCTCGGGGTCCTCGACTCGACGCCCGCCTGCGGCTGCTGCTCTATGACCTTGGTAGGTGCTGCCTCTACCCCCTCCCCCTCCCTCTCTACCCCCTCCCCCCTCTCTACCCCCTCCCCCTCCCTCTCTACCCCCTCCCCCTACCCCCTCCCTCTCTACCCCCTCCTACATCCTCCCTCTACCCCCTCCCTCTCTACCCCCTCACTCTCTACCCCCTCACTCTCTACCCCCTCCGTCTACCCCCTCCCTCTACCCCCTCCCACTCTAACCCCACCTTCTCTATCCCCTCCCCCTCTCTCTCTCTCCCCTCTCTCTCTCTACCCCCTCCCTCTCTACCCCCTGCCCCTCTCTACCCCCTGCCCCTCCATCTCTACCCCCTCCCCCCTCCTCCACCCCCCCTCCCTCTCTACCTCTACCCCTCCCCCTCCCTCTCTACCCCCTCCCCCTCCCTCCCTACCCCTTCCTCTCCAGGGAGGGGGAGGGGTAGAGAGGGAGGGAGAGGGGGTAGAGCGGGAGGGGGTGGAGAGGGAGGAGGTAAGAAAAGCAAGAAATTTAGCATTAATCAAGTGTTGGATCTTCTAATTAGTATTCAAATTTTCTTGACTAAATATTTTTTTTGAAGTACAGCTATTTCAAACACAGCTATCTTTCCCTCTATCCTAAATAGGCTTAATGTTGCTTATTTGTAACATATTACACATATGAAAAAAAGTTTTGCATAACTTTCCAAGGTATTTTTGGATTGATGCATTGATGGCACTGAAGTAGAGATGGTTGAAAGCTTTTAGTTCCTAGGAGTAATAATCACCAGCAACTTGTCCTGGAGCGCCCATATCGAAGCAATGGCCAGGAAAGCACAGCAACACAATCTACTTCCTTAAAAGACTTAGGAAGCATGGCGTGTTAACAACAACTCTCACCAACTTCTACAGATGCGCCATAGAAAGCATTCTGTCGGGATACATCACAGCTTGCTTTGGGAACAGCCCCAACTAAGACAGCAATAAATTGCAGGGAATCGTGGATGCAGACCAGACCATCACACAGAACCAACCTCCCCTCCATTGGCTTCACCAAGACCACCAACATAATCAAGGACGTCTCACCCTGGTCACTCCCTCTTCTCCCCTCTCCCATCAAGCAAGAGGTACAGAAGTGTGAAAACACATGCCACCAGACAGTTTCTTTCCAGCTGTTATCAGGCAACTGAGCCATCCTATCAACAACTAGAGAGCAGTCCTGAGGTATTATCTACCTCACTGGAGACCCTCGGATTATCTTTAATTGGACTTGGACTTTGTCGTACACTAAATGTTATTCCCTTTATCATGTATCTGTACACTGTGGATGGCTTGACTGTAATCATGTATAGTCTTTCTGCTGGCATACAAAAAAAGCTTTTTACTTGTACACATGACGATAAACTAAACTAAAAATGTCCTGCTTATGCTACTTACTATAACTGTAAAATTCCTACAGTTGAATCTCCCACTAGACTTGCCACTTTGCACTTTTAATCATCAGGTTCTGATAACATTTTTCTTGTAATGGCTTTTTGTTACTACATTATAGAATGTTTAATGTCCAAAGTAAAATGTTTGATCAAAATAAAATAATGAATTATTGAATGGATGTATTTATTTGATTTTGTATCTCTGAATGCTTTTGTCATTTTTTAATAAATTTGAAGGCACTTATTTCTCTCATCCTACTTCACAATGAAATAAATTCAGACTTTAGACGATGAATAACTAAATCTGTTCCAATTATGCAATTGAATGTCACTTGTAGAATGTAGGGTCACTTTGTTCATGCATTAATATTTTACATTTTCAAATGCATCTATCAGTTAAATGTTGAGACCAGCCAATTCTATCACAATTGACAAATAGAAAAGATGAGTGAATAGTTTTGTAATATGTCAAAGATTGATTATTAAAACACTGTGAGAAATGGAAACTCATTACCAGTTTCCTCATTACCTTTACAAATGTCTACCTGCTTTGGAGGTAGATGTTTTTTTAGCAATGAGATGATGGACAACGAGCACAATCAACTGATAATAAGTTAGAATTATTGATTCTACTAAGTTCATAAGTCATAGTGCAGAATTAGGCCATTTGGTTCATCAAGTCTACTCCATCATTCAGTGATGGCGGATCTATCTTTCCCTCCCTTACTCTTGCTTTCTCCCCATAAAATTTGACACCTTTACTAATCAAGAACCTGTCAATCTCTGCTTTAAAAATACCCAATGACTTGGCTTCCTCAGCCGTCTTGTGTTAATGAATGCCACAGATTTATCACGTCTGACTAAAGAACTTCCTTCTCGACTACTTTCTAAAGGTACGTCCTTTAGATGGGAAGAGTTAGAATAACAGATCTGGAATTGTGGTAGGAAAACGATGGAGTAGTGGGCAGCTATCGGAACCTACGACTATAAGATAAGAGTGACTGAGACCATGTTATCTCCCTGACGTCAATGCATTGTTGCAGCTCCTTCATCTGCTACGTCAATTTCTTATTATGTTTCCCTTTTTCCTTAAGACAGGTGAAGTAGAGAAAGGAGACAAGCAATAGAAAGGGAGGGATAATCAGTGGCATCACAATAACAGAGATTAATTAGTAAGAATGACTATGCGATGCCGCCTGAGTACAAGTTCAAGTTAAATTTATTGTCACATGCACCAATTGGTACAGTGAGATTTGAGTTACCATACAGCCATACGAATAAAAAAAGAACACAATACACGATAGAGTTTAACATGAACATCGCCACACAGCGGAATCAACGTTTCCCACTGTGAGGGAAGGCAATAAAGTTCAGTCATCTTCCTCATTGTTCACCCGTGTTCGGGGCCTTTGAGCCCACCGTAGTCGCCACTACGGACGGCCTGATGTTCAGGCCCTCTTGCCGGGATGATGGAACTCCGACGTCGGAATGGAAGAACACACTCAGCGGCTTGGAGTTTCTGAATCGGCCGAGTACATAGTGGCAGAGGAAATTGATATGTAGTATATTTGTAAATCTTGTGTCTGCATGTTTTATTTTTTTACCCAGAATAATTTCCTATTTATTGGAACAATGGAGACTTCAAAAGTAAACCTTACATACTATAAGCACAGTATCCTATCAATGAAGATGACGTACCATACTCCTTGGGGAAGAATGTAGGCATTATCATTTTCTGCCTGAATGAGTGACATCATCCTACCACATGGCATGTTCTTTAACTCTACTTCATCTACAATTCTTGCATTCTCTTCTCCAACTACAAAGAAAATCAAATAGTATATTTTGTTTAGGAAGGAACTGCAGATACTGTTTTACACCATAGATAGATACAAAATGCTGGAGTAACTCAGCGGAACAGGCAGCATCTCTGGAGAGAAGGAATAGGTGACGTTTCGGGTCGAGACGTCACCTATAGTATATTTTGTTGATGTTTTCCAAAAACTGTTGCCCTTTTTACTCATGATCAAACCTTTAATTTATCTAGCTGCATACTGTATACCTCTTGTAAAACAAAATATTATTTTCAGAACCAAATGGAAACTATACTTTCTCTGTTTCTGGAGACATTTTTGTTAAAGTTTTTCACTGACACTGGGTACTTCTCCCTCATTTAACACAACATGATCTCACAATCTATTGAGAGCAATGACACGTACAATTTCTGTGTAAACAGAACTTTAATTTTACAGATTTCATAATTTCAAACATGAAAAAAAAATAGAATGACAGGAAAATTGTTATATTCTCTTACCCGTTTGAGTGTTATCGCAAGTTGATAAAAGCTGACAGCTGTCAAACGAGAAGCTTCCAACTATTGTAATTAAATAATTAGGCTACTTCCTCAGGGTGAGCAGCTGAAAAGTAAGCCTACAGAAACAATGCATCATTGGGTTATTCGCCAAAGAGAAGTTATTACTCTGCATATTTTTCTCTGTTGACTGAGTAACCCATAGTGTGTTTCAGTAAAGTCATTCCAGTTTGTTTCTGTTAATGTTTTTTTTGTCTGTGTAATAAACAAATGTGATGAATGTGTACATTAATTTAAGTGCTTTAGAAAAAATCTAGAATTAACATGTATTAACAAGAATGGTGTCGTAATTTGTCTACCCAGGTTATGACAGTTCCGTTCCTCATAACTATTTATAATCTGAACAGTGGCAATTCAGAAATGTGGCCAGCTGGCAATATATTCATACAAAAACATAGCAATGTGCCATTAAACCAGGGCATTTAACACAACCATTCAGATATTACCATGAACCAAGATACAAGATACAAGCTACATTTATTTGTCACATGTGCCAGTTGGCACAGTGAAATGTGATCACCATATAGCCATACAATAAAATAAAGAACACAACACACGATAGAGTTCAACATAAAACATCCCCACACAGCAGAATCAAAAGTTTCCCAATGTGAGGGAAGGCACCAAAGTCAGTCATCTTCCTCTGATGTTCACCCGTGGTCGGGGCCTCCGGAGCCCTCCGCAGTCGCTGCTACGGGCAGCCCGCCGCTCAGGCCCGCTCGCCGAGGTTTGGCACTCCGACGTCAGAACGGGAGGCCAACCTCAGGGGCTTGGACCTCCAATTCGCTTCCCACCGGATTCCGCAGCTCCCAACGTCCCCAGGCCGCGCCGGGCGGAGATTCAACGCTGGCGGCCCTCGGCAAAGGGCCCCAGGACTCCGCGATGTCGGTCAGCCCCGCCCGTGCTGGGAGCTCCTCGAACCACAGCCCCGCGATGTTGGAGCAGCGGGCCCAATGCTCCGGAGCTTCAAACGGCGATCCAGGTAGGTATCGCCCGCTCCACGGTGAATCCAGCGCCGCTGCCGAAGCTCTGGTCCGGTCCCCGGTCTCCGGTAGGAAAGGCCGCGCCAATCCATATGGTAGGCCGCGAGGTGGGGGGCGAGGACGCAACTCGGAGAAATAGTCGCATCCTCGCCAGGAAGCGACTGGGAAGCGGTTTCCCCATTACCCCTCCCCCCTCCCCCACATAGAAAAACTAAAGTATCCCCAAAACAAAACTGTTTAGACAAACTAAAATTAAAAAAAGATGGAAAAAACAGACAGGCTGTAGGCAGAGGCGCCTTCAGTGCAGCACTCCTAACTCTGCTCGTTTGTATGTACAATATGGGCTGTACATAAATCAAATGTTAATCACCTGGTGTGGACTTGTCCAGTAATGAATCGATGATTCCAAGGGAGGATAAAGAGAAAATCTCTTGGAAAGATTTTTGTTGAATGTAAATTGTTCTGAATTTCTCTTTATTTGTTCATTTGGGGAAATAAAATGAAGGAATAACATTACAGATATGCACAAGTTTTTGTTACAGTGCATTCAGAAAATATTCAGACCCCTTCACCTTTTCCACATTTTGTTACTTTACAGCCTTATTTTAAAATGGATTAAATTCATTTTTTTAATCATTAATCTACACACAATACCCCAGAATGAAGAAGCGAAAACAGATGTTTAGAAATGTTTGCAAAGTAATTAAAAAGTAATAACTGAAATATCACATTTACATAAGTATTCGGACTCTTTGCAATGACACTCAAAAGTGAGCTTAGGTTCATCCTGTTTCCATCTATTATCCTTGAGATGTTTCTACAACTTGATTGGAGTTCACCAGTGGTAAATTAAATTGATTGGACATGATTTGGAAAGGCACACACCTGTCTATATAGGGTCCCACAGTTGACAGTGCATGTCAGAGCAAAAACCAAGCCATGAAGTCGAAGGAATTGTCCGTAGACCTCCGAGACAGGATTGTGTCGAGACACAAATCTGGGGAAGGGTATAAAACAATTTCTGCAGCATTGCAAGTCCCAAAGAGCACAGTGGCCTCTGTCATTCTTAAATGGAAGAATTTTGAAACCACCAGGACTCTTCATAGTTGGCCGCCCGGCCAAACTGAGGAATCGGGGGAGAAGGGCCTTGGTCAGGGAGGTGACCAAGAACCTGATGGTCACTCTGACAGAGCTCCAGAGTTCCTATGTGGAGATGGGAGAACCTTCCAGAAAGACAACTATACCTGCAGCACTCCACCAATCAGGCCTTTATGGTAGAGTGGCCAGACGGAAGCCACTCCTCAGTAAAAGGCACATGACAGCCCGCTTGGAGTTTGCCAAAAGGCATGAGAAACAAGATTCTCTGGTCTGATGAAACCATGATTGAACTCTTTGGCCTGAATGCCAAGTGTAATGCCTTGGAACCAGGCACCGCTCATCACCTGGCCAATACCATACCTACGGTGAAGCATGGTGGTGGCAGCATCATGTTGGGATGTTTTTCAGCAGCAGGAACTGGGAGACTAGTCGGGATCGAGGGAAAGATGAATGGAGTAAAGTACAGAGATCCTTGATGAAAACCTGCTCCAGAGCGTTCTGCACCTCAGACTGGGGCGGAGGTTCACCTTCCAACAGGACAACGACCCTAAGCACACAGCCAAGACAACGCAGGAGTGGCTTCGTGACAAGTCTGTGAATGTCCTTCAGTGGCCCAGCCAGAGCCCGGACTTGAACCTGATCGAACATCTCTGGAGGGACCTGAAAATAGCTGTGCATCGCTGTTCCCCATCCAACCTGACAGAGCTTGAGAGGATCTGCAGAGAAGAATGGGAGAAATTACCCAAATACAGGTGTGCCAAGCTTGTAGCGTCATACCCAAGAAGACGAGGCTGTGATCGCTGCCAAAAGTGCCTCAACAAAGTACTGAATAAAGGGTCTGAATACTTATGTAAATGTGATATTTCAGTTATTTCTTTTTAATTACTTTGCAAAAATTTCTAAACACCTGTTTTCGCTTCTTCATTCTGGGGTATTGTGTGTGGATTGATGATAATAAAAAAAAAAATCCATTTTAAAAATAAGGCTGTAACGTGACAAAATGTGGAAAAAGTGAAGGGGTCTGAATACTTTCTGAATGCACTGTATGTAAAATATGGTTGTTCCTTTAAATGTAGCCACAGCGCACCGATTCGCTTGGTCCCATGTTTCTTGGATTATCGCCCACACAAAAAGCTCATGTTGCTGCAATCGGAATTTAGGACCGTACCAATTCAAAGCAATATGCCGGAGTTTAATAATAGTATGTGTGGATGGGACAGTATGATGATTCATTGACAGACCAACTTGATTGATTTGTTGACATTGCCATGATGTTGCTTCATTTGGGTAGGACGTGTAGTTTGAACATGTACATGTCAAACACAATCACTTGATTATTAACTGTAACAGTAGTATAACAATATCAAGGTTTGGGTTGTTGTGTCCAATACAAATAAATCTTGACATTGAAGTACAATGAAATAGGTTAAGCTACTACAGGCTGGCTTTGCAACTTCTCTGGTTGCTTCATTAATGGGCCTGTCGCACTTAGGCGACTCTTTAGGCGACTGCCAGGGACTAGTTTTAATGAAATTCACGTACGACACCTGGCGACAACCTACGATAACCTACGACAACCTACGACAGAAAAATTGTCGCCACTGTCGCCGAAAAACTTTCAACATGTTGAAAATTTTGCGGCAGTCGCCTGTAGTCGCCCAAAAAATCACCTAAGTGGGACAGGCCCATAAGACCCTCCCTGAATTGACATTGAGAATGGTTTCACAGAGATTTGTTTCTTACACATTGTTATCCTTATTGTTGGTCTTTATTCCTGTCTCAGCTCTTGACTTTTCTGGTCAAGTTAAAACCAATCAAGAATAGCCCACTTTCCTCCCTTTGAGGTCTCATCTGCCATTTCTAAAAGGAGATTCCCTTGGGCCTTTTTTTTTGGAACACCGAGACCAGCAGCCTCAAAATGCTCCAAAACACGCGTCCCACTACGGTGTGTTTACTCTCACAGTTCGCAGACCTCGGGTAATTATGCACTTTCCATGACTCAACTTCTACATCCTAGCCCGACCATTGTTTTGAGCTCCCATGCATCTTGTTTGTCGGCTGCATTTAACCTCCACCTGACTTCAGCGGAAGAACGGTGAGGGACCGCATGTAGTAATCATTAAGTATACAATTTTTAATGTGCCGCTCCAAACTGGACAAACTTAAATTCCCATGAAAGCAGTTGAACCTGTTTTCTTATGTATAATCTTCTGAATCATTAATTGCATTCATGAGTATTATTGAGAGTTGGATACAATAGTGCATAAACAGCTCACACGGCTGTTTATGTTGCTCACAAACTCTTCCCATCTTTCCATATCATCTTCCCATTCATGCACCTAAGTTCACCTTAAATACTTCTGAGCTGTTTGTCCCAACAGCTGGTTATGGTGACAACTTCCACATAGTCACCACCTTCTGTGTAAGGAGGTTCCTTCAGAATTTAATCTAATATTGTTAACGATCTTAAACAAGGCTATCTTGGTCTCTGGTTTTTCACGTTTGTTAGAGAAATGAGACTCAACTACTCATCGTTTTGTCATTGTTATAACCTTGTGATTCTTGTATGTGCTTTTGCCTTGTATTGCTGCAGCCAATTAATGAGTTGTAACAGGTCAGAAAATTACCAGGTCCCAGACCTTATTTCACTGCCCTCCCTCCCTTGCCCTCCCAGATGCTGCTCTTCCTATTGAGTTTTTTCAAACAGGTTGTTTATTTTTGCAGATTCTAGCATCTGCAGTCTCTTGTGTTGTTTGTTGGATCTGTGCATGTGTCTTTTGAGCAATTTCTCACTCATTATCCAGCAGTTTTTTGTGCCTTCATGTTTTCTGTTAGATGAAGGTTTCTGTCATGCTGCTGGTGGCTGGATGCTGGTGGCTTCTGCCATTGCAATACAAACCATCTCCACTAGCTGGCACTAAATACTTCATTAAGACTGGCAATGATGATGAAATTCGCGACCGTCTCCCGTATGCTGGCACAGACTTTGGCCTTCTGAGGAAAATCTTCAAACACTGTACAAAACCCATAGTCGACGAGAAAGCAGTGTGTCCTTTCTGTCCTGTGTACTTCAGGGAGGTGGACTACCTGCTCCGTGCACTTGAAGTTTTAGAGAGATACCTTTATTGTTTTTTTCATAAAATCCTATAAATCCAAAGACGAATAAATGCACTAACACCAGCATTCTCCCCTAAGCATTGACTTACACCAGGACAGATCCTAAACAGTGGACCACGTTGTTCATTTGTTCAATGTCAGATTCCTGTAGCACTGGTCATACTCTAAGCTTTGTCTCAGTAACAGCCAGACAGAGGAAAATTGTCACTGGCCATTGTTCATGACGCTTAAAATGGGGAAGAAGCATCTGGGAGGGTACTAAAACCCTTGAATTTCTTTGGGAGCATACGAAAGCCCTGCAATGATGCAGCCAGGACACACTGCCTCCCATGCTATCCACTTGTCTATCCTGATAAACAGCCTCTACTCCACCTTTGGCAGAGGACTCGCATTGATCACATCAGCCATCCAGAATCCATAGAACTGGAGCAGAAGTAAATAGTCCTTGATGTTGAAGGACTGTTGACGAAGATAACACATCATGCCACTAGTTAGTGCTGCATTACCTCACTAATCCATGTTTTAAGGTGAACCTTCTGTTTCCTCATGGTTGCGGTATTTAATGTTCCAAGTGATGGTTTTAGCAAAACAAAAAGAATGACTACATATCTCACGGTTGTCCAGGAAAGAACTGAAGATGCTGGTTTAAATCGAAGGTAGACACAAAATGCTGGAGTAACTCAGCGGGTCAGGCAGCATCTCTGGAGAGAAGGAATGGGTGACGTTTCGGGTCGAGACCCTTCTTCAGACTGTTCTCACAGTTCTTCTCACAGTTGTCCCGTGTGTCATTTAATGCCTTCTCTTTAAGAATATTTACCCATAATTTGAGTTTAAACCATATATTTGCCATTGACAATAACATTATAAAATAAATGCAAATTGTGCAAAGTGATCACTGTGATCAGTTTTAAATTCTCTGGGGCGTCTGCACCAGCAGAGTAGCACTTAAAGAACATGAAACAATAACACAACATGCTCGATCTACTCAGCAGGCCAGATAGCATCTATGGAGAAAGTAACAGAATTAATATTTTACATTAATCACATATTATCAGAAAACATGGTTGAGAAATCTTTCTTGCAATATATGTGGAATTTAGAGGGGAATTTTATCATTATTTATGTACCTTTAATTAAGAATTCTTGAATGTGCCCATTGTACATTCTGAACTGTGTAGGCTTTCACTGCCAGCTGAGAGTTTGCAAAATAATCATGATGCCACAGAGTGGCCTTGTTTTTTCTAAGCACTGACTTCAAAGAAATGTTGTTTACTAGCTATAAACACACTAGATGGCAGTGACAAACCCTTATTCTTGAGTGGCATAAAGGAAAATCTCTCACACTGGAATGGGGCAAGAGTATCAAAGATTTTGTGGAATCTGTGGCAACAATAGTGCTGAGGACATTTAATCAGAAAGTTCACAAAAATAATAAAAGTATGAATACATATGCTCGGCTCAATAGTTATCCTGCGAAAGGTATGCAAGCTGTCCTCGAGTACCTAGAACAGCCCCAGGTCGTCAAAAGGACTGGCTTGTGATGACATTGTGTTTTATGAATGTGGAGCGTGTTTTTTTTAAAACCAAATGTGAACAAATTGAGTTTTCATTCAAAGTGTTCAGGAATTAGTATTATTAATCATTATATTAAAATATTAATGATCAAATATTTCAATTGCCAAAGTTTACATTTCCATTTACTTCTTGCATAATGATGTTAGATTTGACAAATTCACAGCTGAAACTTGTTCCTATAGTTCCAATAAGCTATAATTTGTTTGAGGTAACAAAAGCTGTTATTTATGGCATTGCAAGGTTGGTGATTAAGAGTTAAAGAAGGAACTGCAGATGCTGGAAAATCGAAGGTACACAAAAATGCTGGAGAAACTCAGCGGGTGCAGCAGCATCTATGGAGCGAAGGAAATAAGCAATGTTTCGGGCCGAAACGTGTGAAAAAAAGTCCCGACCTGGAATATCACCAATCCATGTTCTCCAGAGATGCTCCCTGACCTGATTTGCCTTGCATCTTTTTTTTTTGTAAACTGGCATGTGCAGTTCCTTGTTTCTACTTGAGATCTTGCTGTTTTGAGAGGTGAGTTATGGAACACATTAAATCCAGTCTACCCAGCAGCCTTGACCCACTGCAGTTTGTCTACCAATAAAACAGGTCCACGGATGATGCCATTTCCCTAGAGCTACACTCATCCCGAGAACACCTGGATAAAAGAGACACCAACGTCATCCTATATATAGTAGTAATATTACAAAAATTTTGAGATTAAAAAATAAAGTCTGTAATTTATCCCATCAGATAAAGCATAAAAAGAAGTTTAATTTGACACCTAATTCACTTTCATATCTTCAGTATCAAAAAAGTTATGGCCATTTTCATACTCGGAAATTAGCATCTTGATCCCTATTGCTTTTCCATTGACTTAACACAAAAGCTGTGATCGAGGACAGTCAAAAGCCCATAACTTTCTTAAAAATTAAGAGAACTGAAAGAAATTTTCAGTTATTATAGATTGAAGCATTCTGAAACAAATATGAAACAATCTTACTTAGATGACATGAAATTAAAGCATATAATTAGTTAGTTACCTAATTGTAGCTAATTACAAAATTCAATTACTAGATCTAAACATCTATCAATTTCTTAAGAATAGATTAACATTATTAAATAGCCTAAGTGTCCAAATAACATTCACACAAGAATTCACAATATAACATAATTTTTAAATCTCATTGTCATGGATTTACAGGCCAAATGGAAGGAATTTAATGTTTAATGCCTGTAAATTAATGGCCATTTAAATAATCTTGCGAATGGGTTTTTCTGGAACGCGATCAATTGGAACGTTAATTTGCGGTGAATTTAACCCCGTATGGACATGAAAAATTCTGCCGTTAGTTCGGGGAAAAGATTTACCGTTTCGCATTAAAAAGTGTGAATTAAAGGCTTCTTAAGAAGCACTTTTATACATTAAAATAAACTACTTTCGTTTACCTGTCCCGTGTGTGAAATCCGTCCCCGTTGTCGGCGTTGACGGCTTCAGAAGCTGATTTTAAAATGACTCCAGCGCTGACATTGTCGATCGAATAAAAATAAAAAATACACAAAACACCCGTCGGAACGATTTTTCAGCAAACGCTTGCACTCCAACGAAATATTTACCAGGACAAGGTAGGAGAAACCCGCGTTTTAACCCCGCCCCCCCCTTAAAGGCGCACACGGCCAGTGGCAGAATTGCAGCGCCGCTGAAGGTAAGTATTGTAACATACCTATATATAGACTACAGCTCTGCTTTTAATACCATTATACCATCCAAGCTTATCACCAAACCAGCAGGACTTTGTGTCAGCATTCATCTCTGCAACTGGATCTTCAACTTCCTGACCAGCAGACCCCAATCAGTGAGGACAGGGGACAAATCATCGTCCACGATAAT
>CM075977.1:314344823-314468434 GCA_038087875.1 Malacoraja senta
GATAAAAGAAGCCAATTAATAAAATTAAGATAATATCAAGGGGTGTGATGAGTGTGTGTGTTTGTGGGTGCCAGATTCCCACCCCGCAACCGTGCTTTGGAGGAACAGACCCAACGGTGGGTGGTTAGTGTGACGCCGCAGCCCCCCCCCCGCAAACGCGCGTTGGGGAAATAGACCCAACGGTCTGCACTTGTTCTAGTATATTATACAAGTAGGCAGAATGTATTTATGTAATTTTTTAGAAAATACATTTCTTTAAGTTGTGGAACTAACTAGTGAACAGGTTATTTTTGATCGCGTGTTGTGGAATGAAAATTATAAACGGCCTTAGCCTAAGAGAGGATTGATCAAATTTAAATTCGGATTCAAAGTGCATTTGGAACGAGTGCCTGAAGCCAGAATTTTGAATGTAAACAAAGAAAACAGCAAAAGTATGAAACTGGGAAATTACATTGTGTTATGACAGTTGACAAACGTGTTAGCTTTTAAAGAATTCAACAAAGTAATTCAAATAAAGTTAAAACCCAGCAAAGTGAGTCTTTGAAGCTGAGGGCTGACCCCTCCTCTTGCTTTCTTCTTCCCGCCCCCCCCCCCAACCCCCACCCACCCTAAATCAGTCTGAAGAAGGGTTTCGGCCCGAAACGTTGCCTATTTCCTTCGCTCCATTGATGCTGCCGCACCCACTGAGTTTCTCCAGCATTTTTGCTTACCTGTACTGGCAGACCCATTGTTTCTGCTTGCTCATGTCCCACCGAATTAATTTCCATATACCTCGACTCCATCCACCCCCCCCCATGGACAACTCCCTCCATACCCATGTCCAAGACACCTCACATGCTTTTTGTCTCCTCAATGACTTGTTTTCCAGGTCCCCACTTCTTCATCCTTACTATGGATGTCCAGTCACTCTACATCTCCATCCCCCACCAGGAGGGTCTTAAAGCTCTCCGTTTCTTCCTCGACCGCAGAACCAGCCAATTTCCGTCTACCAGTACTCTCCTCCATGTAGCAGAGCTGGTCCCTACCCTCAACAACTGACTCCTCCCACTTCCTCCAAATCCAAGGCGTAGCTATGGGCCCTAGCTATGCCTGCCTCTTTATAGGGTACGTCGAACAATTCCTGTTCCAGGCATACACTGGCCCTATCCCCGAACTCTACCTCCACTACATTGACGACTGCATTGGTGCTACCTCCTGCACCCATGCAGAACTCACGGACTTCATCAACTTCACCACTAATTTCCATCCTGCACTCAAATTCACTTGGACCATCTCCGACATCTCCCTACCATTTCTAGATCTCACCGTCTCTATCACAGGAAACAGACCATTGACCAACATCTACTACAAACCTAATGACACCCATAGCTATCTTGACCACACTTCATCCCACCCTGCTTCCTGTAAAGACTCTATCCCCTACTCCCAATTCCTCCGTCTACGCCGCATGTGCGCCCAGGATGAGGTGTTCCATACCAGGGCATCGGAGATCTACTCATTCTTTAGGAAACGGGGGTTCCCCTCTTCCATTATAGATGAGGCTCTCACTAGCGTCTCCTCGATATTCCGCAGCTCCGCTCTTGCTCCACTCCACCCATTCGTAACAAGGACAGAGTCCCCCTAGTCCTCGCCTTCCACCTCATCAGCCGTCGCATATAATCCTCCAACTTTTTCGCCACCTCCAACAGGATCCCACTACTGGCAGCATTTTCCCATCTCCACCCCTTTCTGCTTTCCGCAGAGATGGTTTCCAAAACTCCCTGGTCAACTCGTCCCTTCCCACCCAAGCCACCTCCTCCCCAGGCACTTTCCCCTGCAACCGCAGGAGATGCAACACCTGTCCCTTTACCTCCCCTCTCGACTCCATCCAAGGACCCAAACAGTCTTTCCAGGTGAGGCAGAGGTTCACTTGCACCTCCTTCAACCTCATCTACTGTATCCGTTGTTCCAGGTGTCAACTTATCTACATCTGCGAGACCAAGCGGAGGCTCGGCGATTGTTTCGCTGAACACCTCCGCTCAGTCCATCTTAACCTACCTGATCTCCCGGTGGCTCAGCACTTCAACTCCCCCTCCCATTCCCAATCTGACCTTTCTGTTCTGCGCTTCCTCCATTGTCAGAGTGAGGCCAGCGCAAATTGGAGGAACAGCACCTCATATTTCGCTTGGGTACTTTACACCCCAAGCGGTATGAACATTGACTTCTCTAACTTCAGATAGCTCTTTCTTTCTATCTCCATCCCCTCCCCCTTCCCACTTCTCCCACCAGTCTTACTGTCTCCAACTACATTCTATCTTTGTCCCGCCCCCTCCCCTGACATCAGTCTGAAGAAGGGTCTCGACCTGAAACGTCTCCCATTCCTTCTCTCCAGAGATGTTGCCTGACCCGCTGAGTTACTCCAGCATTTTGCGTCTACCTTCGATTTAAACCAGCATCTGCAGTTCTTTCCTACACATAGATCTGCCTTGATTATACTGAATGGTGCTGAATCTAAACTGAAATAATAGTTTCCACTGGATGCTGCCATATCTTTTGAATGAGATGTTGAGCAAATTCTCTTTTTGGATTCTCAAGTGAACATAAATACTGCAATATAGCATGTTTTTAGAAAACAAGTTTTTTTTGCTTTTCTATTGTCCCTGACGTATTTATTATCTAATGTTTTGAATGGTTTTGAATAATATTCACCCCCCCTGTTATTTAAAATGGTTTGTGAGGTTGTGAAAGTGCCAAAGAAATGCTAGGACTTCCTTTGTACGATATACCAATAGTACCACTCCCATCCTGGGAGTCGCATTCGCTTCATTGGAGGTGGTCTTGGAGGGGAGGATGCTCCTCAAACTGCGGAACATCTTTGACAATACAGCTCACCCCCTCCATGACACGGAACAACCTGAGGAGCACCTGAGGAGACTGGTTCTACCAAGATGCAGCACAGAACGCCACAGGAGATCCTTTTTTTCCTGTGGCTATCAAACTGTCCAACTACTCCCCCATCTGTCGGAGGCAGACTGACTCCCCCCCCCCCCCCCCCCAAATCTTTGTACACCCCCCATCCTGGACTTTCCACTCGTCACTTTAATTTCATGTATCTTGTTTTGTTTCATGACTGTTGGCCGACCAATTTCCCTCCTGGGATAAATAAAGTTATATCGTATCGTTTGAAACAATGTTCTAATGAAAATGGATACCTCTTCACCTATAATTCCTAAAGTTCTCCCTGACTGGAGGGCTCCATCCTGTATTTGGGTCTTTCTTGGATTCATTAACTTATTTGCAATATGATTTTTATTCACAACTCTACTATGACTTCTGTGAAGAGGAATGGTTTGGTCTTTGTCTTGGGATCTGAACAATATGGTTGTATATTTTGATACAGTTGCAGATTTAGTGAACCGTGTTGTATATTTGGATTCTCAGCCTTTTACAAATTGCAGTGTAGTAAACTGCTTGTTATCTTTGGGCTTGAAGGAGAGGTTGTGAGGGATGAAGAATTGTCTTATTTCCTCAAGTGAAGGCTTTTTGTTCACTAACAGTTTTGTGTGGACATTTTAATAAATATTATGCTCTATTAAGTTAATTTCTCTTCATCCACAAGTGACATCAATGAAGTCTTGGAGGAAACAATTGGTAAATTGTGAACTGATGGAGATTCGTGCTTGCATTTACAATTAGATCCAGTTTCAAAAGATGAAGCAGCCTTTGTTTGGCAGAAGATATTTTACATTGTCATTGCACGACATACATCTTCCACACAAGGCTTTGCTTTAAAGTCTGGGTACACAATTGACCTTCGTGTTGAGTTGTTATTGATTTTGACTTACAGATTACTGGGATCCATTACTAAATGAATACACTGTTGGGGAAGAGGTACTGGCCTTCAGACTATCTACAATATTGTTTCCAGCTATATAATTCACACTTTCTGAGATTTAAAAATACTGGACACAGTTCAAAAGAGAGCCACTGGAATGTTAAGCAACTTAAATGTCCTCGGCTTTCACCGTAAATCCTTTAACTCTGGAATAATAGTGAAAATAGTATGTGGGGAGTGCCGATTTGATTGGGAGTGGTTAATGTAATGATGGGATTAAGTTGCAACTTGTTGGGTATATTTTGAGAATTAGATATCTCAAGAAGCAGATAAGCACAGCCAGGGGATTTGAGTAAAATACCGAAGCACAGAAAGATATCAAGAGGCTTTACCCCTTTTACAATGGTGGTGGATTTGTCAGTGGGGTGTGATGTTGGGCTGAGGTGAGTTACCAAGCAATTTGGTGCTTAACTTTATTTCTGCCACTGTTTCTAATTTACTTGAATGATTTGGAAACCCAAAACATAAAGATCAAATTTGCAAATAGAATCATAGAGACACACACCACAGAAACAGGTCGAGTTTGTCGGAATACAACATTTGGGGAAAATGGTGGAATTGAGTTAATTTAGGATTAGAAAATGAGTTGGGGGTGAAATATTTAATAGCAAAATTTAGCCTTCTCAGTCACCATACATCAATGGCCCATTTAGTACCTGGAATTGACAATACTCTTCCAATGTTATAAAGCAATATACCATCCGACGTATTGATGAGCACTGCCATGCTAATACCTGTAAAATTAACTTTTGTATCCATTTATAATTTTGAACGTACTTCAGCTGCAAGATGTCTGTTAGATTTAATTGATGGTCACAAAAAGTACATTTCAGTTAGTTCTTAAATGTTTTCTTAACAGGCAGATAAAGCTCTCACTCAGAAATCTTGTATTAATAAAATTGTTGATGTGATCTTTGGGTGTGTTCTTTCAGTTAGCCACAGTTATTTATCTCCCCAATGTATAAGGGTCTCAAATGGAGAATTATTTCTCATCTTTTCTTTGCTGAATTATCTTTAGAATGTTGCTACCTGAAAGACACTTCATAACCACACCTACATCCACCTATCATTTTCCAGGCGTTGTCCCATCCCCACCTCTCTTCCAGCTTTCTCCCCCTACTACACTCAGTCTGAACATGTGTCCCAACCCAAATTGTTGCCTATCCATGTTCTCCAGAGAAGCTGCCTGACTCACTGAGTTACTCTAGCACTTTGTGTCCTTCTTTGTAGACCAGCAACTGCAATTCCTTGTTCTAGGTTATAAGTACATATAATAATAGAAAGGAACTGCACATCATTATTTCAGAATACAGTATCATTTAGTTTGTGTGTAATGCTATTTGTGCTTTTTAAATACATTTTAATTACCACTTGAACTCATTGCAGTGCAGTAAACACTGGTTACAACTGACGTTGGGGGATGGGAGGGGGGTGTTGGTGTCATTTATTGCTGATTAGCTGCAGATGGTGGTTAATACACAAAATGACACAAAGTACTGGTGTAACTCAGTGGGTCAGGCTGCATCACTGGAGAACATGGATAGGTGATGTGGGACGCTTCTTCAGACTGATTCGGTCTGCTGAGTTACTCCAGCACTTTGTGCCAATTGACTGTAAAACTAGCTACTCAAGCCACTGGTCTGCACCAGCGAGCTCTTCTTCACTGGTTGGCCCACCGTCATAGTGGCTCGCGTTGTAGCCCCTGAGTGGATGAACTTTCTTCAAGCTGCTGCTACTGACAGGTCGCGATCGGTCACCGTGAGGCTCCCTCCCATCTCACCCATTGCTTTGTCTGTTCCCCGCTCCACCGCCGTCTCCTCCTCTTCCTTCGCCGCAGTCACCGACATCTTCCAAGGTTTGGAGAGTTAGTTTAAAGATACAGCGCGGAAACAGGCCCTTCGGTCCACCGAGTCCGAGTCAGCCAGCGATCCATTCACTCTAACAATATCCTACACACCCTAGGGACAACTTACAATTTTACCGAAGCCAATTAACCTACTAACCTGTATGTCTTTGGAGTGTGAGAGAAAAACCGGAGCACCCGGAGAAAACCCACGGAGGTCACGTGGACAATGTGCAAACTCTGTTTCGACAGCACCTGTGGTCAGTATCGAACATGTCTCTGGCGTTGTTAGATAAAAACTCATCACTGTGCCACCAAGGGGGTGGGGGGGTGAAGCTAAGTGGGCAGAGTAATGGGGAAGGAGACCGAGTGGACAAAGCGATGGCTAACAGAAAGAAGGAGCAGCGGGGGGGAGGGGAAAGAGAGATCCATGGTGACTGAACATGTCCTGTCAGTGGCAGCGGAATGAAGAAAGCATTTTCTCCAGGGGCTACAACATGGGCCGCAATAACAGCCACATCAACCAAACCGTACAGTAGGTGAAAGGCTCGCTGGTGCAACTTGCGAGCAGGGGTAGGTGTAGGAAGCCTGGGCTGAGGAGGTGGTGCGAGCAGGGGTGATATTGGCAGGTTTGTGCCTTCTAACCAAAATCCGTGATAAAAGGGTATGTTAAAATGAGGCTTTACTGTACTCATTTCTTGTATTGAATAAGAGCCTGAAAACAAAGGAAATACTCAACGTTAGACTGTATCCGTGAGAAGAGAAACAGAGTGAATGTTTCGGAATGAAGGTTCGGCCTGCCATGCTGAGTATTTCAGCGTTTTCAGTTTTTATTTTAGATTTCCAGCATCTGCGTTTTATGAAATTGGGAAAATGAAATTTATGAAATGACCCTTGTCACGAAGAGGTTTGCTAGTTGAATGTTGTAATTTTGAATAAAACCTGTAAGTTTAGATTACTTTGTTTACATGGCGTTTAAAGTGATGCACATTATCTCTGGAGAACAGATGTGTTGGAAATATGAGGTTCCACCCACCATGAATGGTTTGAGTGAGGGTGTTTTGCAAGTTGATAAACAGAAGCCAAGTTCCTGTTAATGAACGAACCTCAGAATGCCTGATGTTTCATGGAATTACATTCATTTTCAATTCTTTATCCATTGTCAAGGTGGTTTCTGCTAGGTCTACAAACCTGTTAAAATGTACCTTCGAGCTTCTTATCGATTGTTATACTGTGTGGCCTTATCGGTTTGCAAGGCAGGCAATGTGTCTCAAACATTGCTTGATAGCTAAATGTTGATCTGCAGCTTTTGGGCACCACCCAATTCCCCAATGACATCATTTGAAATCCAATGCAAATGATCCACCTTTGTGTATTAAGGAATTTGAATGAGCATTCGGTGTGTGGGTAAGGCAGTTAAGCTGCTGCATTTATTTTCGGAGACTTCATATGCAGGCAATGGATTTTTTGAAGCGAGTAGTGCCTGCTGTTATATCTGGGGAAGTGGTTTTGGATGTTGAGCCTACTGATCGTGATACCGTTCCCAGGCTTTTGAAAATGAGACGGTTGAGTCTGCTTTCTGTAGGACATACAATAGAAGAAATGAATTCCACCGTTCAGCTGCGTGGACCAGAGCCATCAAAAGGTGCACATGACTTTTGTATCTTAACTGTACTAGGTCAGCAATGCGTAGTGACATAAACCGTTTGTGATTTGTATTATATACAGAATGTTAAGATTTAATAGAATTAAGTTTGTATCTTGTAGAAAGTATACAAATGTACTTTCTCTCGATCAACTAATTTTATAAAATTGTTTTGGATGGTAGAAAAAAAAATGTAGATCTTGAAAAATTCTGTAACACAAATAAAGATTGTTCAACCTAACTGATCAATTGGTTGACTCTCTTTAGAAATGATCAGGAGCTTTGTTCAAACATTTAGGAAAGAAATTGACATTTTAATTGTATTTGTTTATTTCACATCTGAAGTTAGGTGAACATATATATTATTGGAATTAAGGAATCTTAATAGTAGTTTAAAAAAACTTGTTTTGACTGTTATCTGAAAGCATGCTTAAACTAAATTACCTTAATCCATACAGAAATGGGAGTGAATATTTGCTTTTACATTAATTCCTTCTGTTAATGATTACAAGCAGGCGTTAGCCAACATGTTTTTAATAATATACTAGAACATTTTAAATTTTTCTTCCTTAAATTTAACTAGCAATGGGTCTCTTGAACTTTTATAAACAAACAATTATCTGTCTTTTATTAAAGAATCACAAATTTGAAACAGGAATTCCAGTTGATTACCTCTGTTATTGGTCTAATGGAAATAAAATATCTTTCGATATCATTTGGTTAAACTGCTTTGAGAAATATTTGAACATTTGACTTTTGAGTTGGCTGAATAATTTAGTTCTTTCCTGCCAGTAAATTGTATTTCTTACTTTAAAACTTATTTTGTGCCCTTGTGGGTTTTTCCTTCTGGATACTTATTAATCTTGATTAGTCTCTACTACCATATGTGTCGACCTTGCTTCAGACGCACTCCATTTTATTTGTTGAGCTCTTCTGGCATTGAGAATATCCAGATTTTGTTCACAGCGATCCTTACTCAAGATAATAGAAAAGACCAAAGTGCATCACTATGGTAATGCACCCTGAAATCACCCCATGGAGATCTTCAGAATTTTGAGAGTGATGAGGGTGCAGAATAATGTTCTTTGGCTAGGAAATTTCAATGTCCATCATCAGTAATGGCCCAGTAGCACCACAGTCATCAATATCCTCATTCTCCATAATAATAATTCCTGTCTCTGTCTTCAAGGTTTAATTTTTGTTACTTTCTTGCTATACTCTTACAATATAAATGTCTCTAATTTCTGAGCATCCTCTGGTCCCTGCTTGCTGTGAGATTACTAATATGCAAGGTAAGATTTAAAATAGTGTATTTTCTTTTTGTTTCCCTTGTATACTAATCTAGAAAATTTACTTGAATGGATTCTGTGAGCACACGGCTCAATTTACTTTTTTGCCGACTTAATTTATTTTTGGATGAACTTGATTTCAAATATAATGTAGATAATAAATATGCATGACGCCAGAAGTCCTTGGAGACAACAGTCATGAGTTTAAGAGTGGAAAGAATAGTCATGTGTAATTCCAACTAAAGAATCATCCCAGGTATGGAAGAAACCAGAGATGAATACAAACTGATCATCAGTTGAGGATGATAAAGTAAACTATCCTTCCACTGTCTTCACATTTTACTCCCCTCTCTCCTTAACTTACAGCCTTTTGCCAGCTTTTCACCACTGGCTTTCGTCCATCCATCTGTCCATCAAATTCCCTCCCCGTACTTATCACTTGACAGGCTTTGACCCGACCCTCCTCTTTTCCAGCTTCTCTTCTCCCCTACTACAATTCGTCCAAAGGAGGATCCTGACCAGAAATGTCACATGTCCATGTCTTCCAGAGATGCTGCCTGGCCCGCTGTGTTACTCCAATACTTGTTGTTTTTGTAAACTAGCATCTGCAGTTCCTTGTATCTAAATAAATTATGTAAACAGGTTAACAAAGATTAATGAAAATGTAGGTCCTTAAATCTAAAATATGACAGAATAGTAAGATTAAACGAGAACTTACCAGTTTGAAGTTTGATCTTTATTTTATGAGGAGTTACGATGAGCGATTACGTGAAGAAGGCCGTCAGCACGCATGCGCGTCAATCTTCAAAGCAGCGGTGTGAAATCACAGATAACAGTTGTTGAACTAACATAGTAAGATTAAAGATGACTAGAACTTCCAGAAGATCTTTATGTTACGAGGGTTGGGAGCGGTGGGCACGTAATCGCTCATCGTAACTCCTCATAAAATAAAGATCAAACTTCAAACTGGTAAGTTCTCGTTTAATCTTACTAGTTTACTTCGGAGTCAGGTGAGTGACTACGTGAAGATTTTTAAGCTCTGTGATTTCATGCCGTGGGAAACAAGTCCACACAAGCACAACTGCATCAGTTGACCACAGATATAGGAAACATTCATAATGCATACTGACATGACATAGATTTAAAACATGCTGATGCTGATAAATGAACAAATAATAATAATAAAAGTAACCCCTCTCATCCGAGGGGGAAAACTAAGAAAATAGAACCTAAAATAGAGTTGGCAAATACCCCTGGTCTGGCAATGGGTTAAAATAAAATGTTTGGAAACCTTGTACGTTAGACCATCCTGCAGTCGGCAGGATGTGGTCCAGAGGACCGTACATAACCCTGGCTGCTGATGTAGTAGCAGCCCTGGTGGAGTGAGATTAGAAAATTAGTATCTACTCCTGCATAAGCCAAAACCCCGTTACCACCTGGAGATTGTCTAACTGATACCTTCTTATGAGGTTTTAGTAACTAACAAACATAGCTAGTATCAGAGCCTCTAAGGCTCTAGGTGACCTTGACGTAATGTTGTAAACGTGTGACCACACATAATGGAAGGTGCATGGGGTATGCCATGAGAACTAGTTTGAGACCTGACACCCCTGGGCTCCCCTGCGTAAATAAATCGTAAACATGAAATATTATATAAGCAGGTATAACCATCCTGTCCAGTCGCAATTTATGTAATGACTGGACCCGTTGTGCTGAGAACAGCACCAATGGGATACCTTATGAGCCCCGAGCCCAAGGTAGGGATATAGCTGGAGCCCCCTGGCGAAGCAGTGTCAACACAATGTCAATATCCCATACTCCGTGTACTTGGGTCTGGGAGAACATGTGTAAAGATATCCTTAATAAACTAGAATCAGGGGGCGAGACCCGACAGAGCTGGGTCCTGCTCGCTGCAGCATATATGATGAGAAAGCACGTTGAGCACAGTTAATGGGATTATAACTTAATTTATTGTCAAGGGCGCATAGAAAATGAACTCTAAGACGTCAGTGTCCGTGCCGTATTATATGTAACATAGCATTTAAGCAGAACGCTTCCCATCTCCTGAAGAGGAAATGTACTGCTATTTTTGGTGCTATCCCTGCACTCTGCAGTGAGCACATAGATGGATTGGTCTAACAACCCAAGCCGCAGGAGCTGTCTTCTCAGATTCTGTAAGGCAATGAATTGATTAATCATACAGAGGCTGGTTCCCCGGGTCCCAGGCTGAACCAGCAAATTTTATGTTTAGAAACCCCATATAAGGTTCTACTATAATTCCCAACATATGTGGGAAACTATGCCTACATAGGCCAGTCAGACAGTACGAAAACCCTAAAGCGGGATCTTGCTGAATCATTGCAAGACCCGACTGATGAGGCAAAATGGAGCAACGCCACAAAAGAACATTCCTCCATCGTGTAGCAAGAATGTATCTCTTGCCACTGCGATGCCACATGTCTTTACAACCTGGTGAATGAGCCTGGATGCAAACATATCGATATTTGGTGTTCCATCGAGGCATAATGTCATAAAGTACTTGTGATCCAACATCCATTCTGTGTTGTCATTGATTTATGTGATGATACACCAGTGCCAAATAAAGTTGGGTAAATTATGACAGGATACTTTGACTTGATTGCACCCATGTGACCAATATAAGCCATCACCACAGTGTATCAACCTGGAATTGAGCATGCAGATCATGCATATCCGCACAACAAACCTTTTAACCCATAGTATGCACCTAGTGTCTATAGGTAGTTGATACCAATAACTGAAGAATTGGTAATTCATGCAAATCCCATCCCTCCATAACTAGAGATGGCATTCGTAATTTCCCATCTTTGAGCACTAGCATCAGTCTGAAATACAACTGAAGATTATTGACCGAAACTACTGGAGCAATGCTGAATATTGTTCATCCACCATAGTGACCCTGATGGTTTCAGCTGGTAATAGCATAGGTCTGTAACAATGAGTTAACTGGCACTTAAGAGATACTACTTTACACATTGTAAGTTCTGATAATGCAAAGGCCCAATTGCACAGCTGAAACACAGCTGTTAATTGCCAATTACACTTAATGAATAGAAGACTGCTTGATAACCAGATTGTTACAGGCTTCTATTGATTCCAATCTCTTGCCCCAGAGCGGATTCACAGATAAATAATAGTTTAAGGTACAACCAAAAACAATAGCTGTAGTTGGTATCAACTTAAATTTAACTCGATGAATGAGAACCTCAATCTCTCAAATATAGTTGCGGCTGAAAACAGTTGATTTTAGCAAAACACAGCATTAAGAATCTCATCCAGTTAAGCCATAACAAGTGTTTTTTGAGCTCTGAGCAGTCCCAGCACCTGTTTAGTAAATTGGTAGATGAGCTGGGAGCTGAAATTAGCCCATTTACAACGCATTAACTTATCATGCCCCATCCAGATAAATTCCAAATGACTCCTGGGATCCCTGTGAATGTGACCTGAAATAGTATGCATCTTTGAAATCGATGCATGCCATAAAGATCTTTAAAGAAATCAGTTTGTTAGACAGTAACGAAGTACCATATACTGAAAATCTATGTTGCAAATGTGAGTTTAAATCAATTATGAACCGACATCCTCCATCTTTTACAATGAAACAGGCAACGCCTGCCATAATTCCGTGCCTGCCTTAAATCACAACTCTGGCCAGATTCCCGAGCCTGTCTCGAGAGGTGATCCTGACCATAATACTGAGGCTGCCTTGAAAGACAACTCTGGCCATAATACTGGGCCTGCCTTGAAAGGCTACTCCGGCCATAATTCTGAGCCTGCATCGAAAGACAACTCTGGCCAATTCCCGAGCTCGTCTCGGAAGGCAATCCTGGCCGTAATACTGAGCCTGCCTCGAAAGACAACTCTGGCCATAATTCCGAGCTTGTTCCGTAAGGCAGTCCTGGCCATAACACTGAGCCTGCCTCGAAAGACAACTCTGGCCATAATTCCGAGCTTGCTCCGTAAGGCAATCCTGGCCATAACACTGAGCCTGCCTCGAAAGACAACTCTGGCCCCAAATCCAAGCCAAGCTTGGTACCCTTGTACTGTGCAATAACAACCCAATCTCATACTATCATTATCATTTGTACAAAAATCAATTGTAAATATTACCAACTTGTAAATGGTCTACTTACCCCATGTTTCGGAAGAACCAGACCCACCTACCTCCATGGTTACTGGTGGTCTATGGGTTACTGATGTGGGTTCTATTCCCATCCTTGTATGTGGATTCCATTTCCTGAGACCGGCTTGGACTTTGGCCTCTGCGCAGCTTTCAAACTGCCACTAGCTTCAGTGAACTGCTTACTGCCGATGAGGCGTGGGGGGTGTCGTCGCCGATACGATGAAGCTTTGTTCGTTGTTGGTACCTTAATCAGCCCGACAGCTTTAGCTTCCTCATCCAGGTATACCTGTTGGATAAGTCTTACCTGAAGAGAAGATTCGGCGGCTGGTTTCATTTCCTCCAATGTCACCCCTAATAGCGCTGTTCACTTCCGGCACTTGTAGCTTGAGGGGAAACTCTGGCCCCTTCCGGGTTTTCTGCCCACAGCAGTAACCCTTTCGTTTGCGAGTATTTCCTTAGAGCCATATGCATGTGCTCCAGTATGTTCCACGGACATACTTTGAATTTGAAGTCAGTTACCTACTGACCACTCGCACTCCCCTCCACAGAGAGGGAGATTCGTAGGCAGCCCTGAGAACAGATGCTGCCGCAGGCCTCTGAGGATACCTGCATCTGACAGTATAAAACTGGCCTCTACGCTCCCCAACTCAGAGAGGGAGACATCAAGCAACCCTGACACAGGTGCCGCTGCCGCGGGTTCTCCATAATACCCGGGCTCAGATAGCTCCCTTCTTCGGAGCACATCTCTTTGGAGCAACCTCTCTCCAGATGGGTCAGTCTTCGAAACACACTGCCCATAGAAGGAGGAGAGTCCTCCTGGCCCGACTCCTCGGAGTCCAGGGCCCTGACAGACTTTTAGTGGCTTTTCTCCACCATGGGGTAGCCAAGGTGCTCACTGCCGGCACCAAGTCTGTAGCCGCTGGCTCTACCGCCAGTGACTCGAAAAAGGCGAATTTTGACCGCCGGCCGCTACCCGCACTTCCGCGGTATCCGTAGCGGGTTCCCCACGGTCCGTGGCCGGGCTTTCCCGAGGTCGTGACCGGGATTCCCTGCCGTCCGTGACTGTGCTCCCCGCGGTCCTAAAGGTCCCCCTGCGGCCCGTCCGGACTTCGCCCCGAATCCAGCAGGCAAGCTCTGCAAGGAGCTTCCTGCAACACAAAACACAAACCCTAGAACTTAAGTTATAAACTTACCTTTAGGTTTAAACTTACCGCTGGCAGGCGCAGCGCACCCACCAGTCCGGCGTTGCGCAATGCATCAGACGTAAATGACGCGCATGCGTGCTGACGGCCTTCTACACGTAGTCACTCACGTGACTCCGAAGTAAAAATTTGTGTCAGGGATGTAAAACTGATGAAAATTCAAATATGCATTTACTAGGTAGATGGGGGCAGTGTATGTGCATGGATTTAACAAAGAGGATATTCTTGGAAGTGAAATAAAGGTTGGAGCTGAGATGCAATTTTTTTAAAGGTAGGGTGGGTCAATGATTTTGGGGGTGTTTTTGAGGAGTGGAGTGATGACTATGCATTTGCAAAGGAAGTGGCTAGTACAAGAATAAACTGATGATGTTCGTCTGCATGCAGTTGAGGTTGATTGGCCAGTAGTTTGTGGAAATAAGATTAAAGGAATGGGAGGTGAATCTCATGGACTAAGCATACATTACCTCACACATTCCCAGACAATTTCATCAGCTGTCTGTTTGCCCTTTCTATTAACTTCCTTATAATTGAATAATACAGTACCAGGAACAGTTTTTAATTATTGGGAGGGTACTGTATCTTTTTAGATTTTTGAAATGTTCTCTGACTCGGCCTTTGCTTCGAATATCCATGGTTACCAGATATATATGTCCACAATTGCAGATTCACTTGAGGAAGGTGTTTCCAATTGATATTCTGAAAGTCGGAGATTAGTTTAGTTCCAATTAGTTTATTTTTGCAATTTAATTGATTTTCAATGGCAAACCACAATCAGAATTGGCAACAACACTTCCTCCTCAATGTCTGATTTAATGGTCCCCTGCTGTGCTCCCTTTATCCCCATGACTGTGGAGCCAGACACTGCTCCATTGCAATCTTTAAATTAATGGTTGAAACCACCGTTGTTGGATGAATAATGGGTAACGATGAGGCAGAGTGCAGGAAGGATATCAATAATATGATTCAATGGTGCCAGGAAACAATCTTGTTTTTTAATGTTAGCAAGACCAAGGAGCTGATTGTTGACTTCTGGAATGGAAAGCAGATGATCCAAATACATGTCTTCATCGGCTATCCATTCATTGGCGGGAAGGCAGTGTAAAGAGTCAACGTCAAGTTCCTGGGTGGGATATCTCTGAAGATCTGGTCTAGGCCCTGCACATTGATGCAATCACAAAGAAACCTTACCAACACCTCTACTTCCTTAGAATAATGAGATTTGGCATGTAGCTAAATGCCCTATTCAATTCTGCAGTTGAGAACACACTGGCTGGTCACACCATGGCGGTTCAGTAACTTGAACATCCAAGATCGAAGGAGGTTGCAGAAAGTAGTGTATATTGCCTAATCCATCATGGGTATTGATCTCCCCACCATCGAAGGGATCTATGGGACATACTGCTTAAAGAAACCAGCCATTATCTGCAAAGACACACACCACCCTGGACTCGCTGGAAAGTGCAGGTGCCTGAGTACTATTACCACCTGGTTCACGTACAGCTTCTTCCCAGCAACCATCAGTTCTTGAACCAAACTGCACAACCCTAGCTCAGCAACAAACTATTATGGACTTTATGTAAATAGCACTGTCGTCTGATTTGTGCTATTATGGTCTGGTTATCTGAGTATTACTGATAATTTATTGCATTATTAATAATTGCATATTTATTTTTGTGTTGCTGCATGAATGTGTCTGCAAAGTATGGTAAGAATTTCATTGTTCCATTCCCGATGCATCTGACAATTAAATACCCTTCAGTGACAATCCAATATTCTTGATTATAAATTTGTAGCGGAGTGGTTACTGAACCTACCATGAAATATAAAACAAAAACAGTTTTTGTAAAGGAAATTTAAAAGGACCTTTTATAAATTAAAGTTGCTAATCTGAATGAATTAAAGAACTTTGCTCTTGTAGTGTACGTCCATTTTGCAGAACAGAAGGAAAAATACTGAAAAACTGCACAATTTTTGTTATCTTACCTAAAAGAGGATATAGTAGTTTTGGCGAATGTCCAAAGGAGATTTGCCAAGCTAATTGAAGACACAATAGACTGCAGATGCTGGAATCTTCACCCAATGCATCCCTGCCTGAAACGTCACCTGTCCATTTCCCTCCAAGATGTTACTTGCTAAGTTCCTCCTGTGTTCTTTACTCACCAGACTAATTCCTGGGATGAGAGGGTTCTTGTGTCAAGAGGGCCGGAGCGTTTGGGTTTGCAATCCTTAGAGTTGTGAAGAATGAGGAGTAGCCTTATTCAAATGTTTAAGATCCTAAGTGGGCTCTGTAGGGTAAAGTTTTTCTACTTGTGGTAGAGTCAAGAAGAAGTTACAAAATAAGGGGCCAGTCATTTAAAACTGAGGTGTGTGGACATTTCTTCCTCAGAAGTAGTTAATATCTGGAATTCTCTGCCCTCTGAGGAAGGTATTCAGTCCATAATGTCTAACAAATAACTTTTCTTCCCCATCTTGTGCCAAGGTCTACACTATTGTCTTGTTTGCATTGTTTTGGCTTATTATCTGCAGTATTTATCTTGGGTTTCCATTCAATGGTATGGGGTGATTTTCCGATGTCAAATGTTATTTGTAAATGTTGGTTGATGAAGAAACATAATCTACAGCAATGGGAATCTCATCTGTGGGTCTGAGGTTAGTTTTGGTTTCAAAAACCAACTTTATAGACTCAAGTACAATGTCCCTGGCTGACTCAACAGTGTGGTAATGAAATAGCTTTGCAGTGTCAAAAGTGCCACCATTCACATGAAATATTAAACCCACACCTAGATTATACTCTCAGACATTTTGAAGAACAGTAGATGAGTTATCCCATTTGACAGTTAGCTGGTTATTACGACATTTTGCCTTTTAGTGAAATTTTGATGTGTACAAATTGGTTGGGTCATTTTCTACATTACAAATGCATTTCCCTTTCCAGCAATTAACATAAGGGCTTTAATTTAGTTAATTCTACTTCCATAGTGCTATATTCAACAGGTTGCACACAATGTAGAATGATGTGAGTGCTGCATTATGTTAGGCTCAATTGTCTGGCTCAATGCCCGGCATGGTGGCGCAACTGTAGAGTTGCTGCCTTGCAGCATCAGAGACCTGGGTTCAATCCTGACTTTGATGGAAAATATGAGGTTACTAACTTTTTGGAAAGAAAAATTAGAATTGAAATTGGTACTTATTGGGAGTGCTGGTGCAGGATTCTCAAAAAGTTAATTTGCAAGTTGAATCGGTAGTAAGAAAGGCAAATTCAATGCTCGCATTTATTTCAAGAGGGCTAGAATACAAAACTGGGATGTAATGCTGAGGCTCTATAAGGCGCCGGTCAGGCTGCATTTGAAGTATTGTGAACAATTTTGGGCACCATATCTGAAGAAGGAGGTACTGGCTCTGGAGAGGGTCCAGAGGAGGTTTGCAAGAATGATCCCAGAAATGTGCGGGTTAACATATGATGAGCGTTTGACAGCACTGGGCCTGTACTCGCTGGAGTTTAGGAGGATGAGGGGGAACCTCATTGAAACTTACTGAATAGTGAAAGGCTTGGATAGAGTGGATGTGGAGAGGATGTTTCCAGTAGTGGGAGATTCTAGGACAAGAGGTCATAGCCCCAGAATTAAAGGATGTTCCTTTAGGAAGGAGATGAGGAGGAATTTCTTTAGTCAGAGGGTGGTGAATCTGTGGAATTCGTTGCCACATAAGGCTGTGGAGGCCAAATCAATGGATATTTTTAAGGCAGAGATAGATATTCTTGATTAGTACGGATGTCCGGGGTTATGGGGAGAAGGCAGGAGAATGGGGTTAGGAGGGAGAGATAGATCAGCCATGATTGAATGGCGGAGTAGACTTGATGGGCCGAATGACCTAATTCTGTTCCTCTCACATAACCTTATGACCTTTATCAAACTGAGAATGATTGCAGTATAGAAAGAATATAAGGCCTAATAGCACATGGAACACAGAAATACTATGTAAATAGGAAGACAGCAAGTACATAGGAAGGTATTGTGCAAATTTGCATTTATATTAAAATTGTATCTGATAACTAGTGAAAGGTATACTTGGCTTTACTCAAAGTTATATACTGGCAGTCACACTTTGCATAATATACTGCTTCTCAAAACAGTGATTAGTCTCACATAGATTCATGGCTCCCCTTTGAGAATAATGTCACTTCGAACGTTGGACCTAGGTTTTCTCCATGATCCCAGGTTGTTCCAGGGTTAGGTAAGGAGTTAAATCTAGTTTCCAAGACTCCCTCACCTCCCTTTTCATGTGTCTCCTCCAGTAAGATGAATAATTCAGTCCAAATCTGACCAATTTTGTCTGTCATCGTCCTTACTGGCTGCCACAGCGTAACCTCCATTTTCCACTGCAGCAGTGGTGCCGCATCATTGTTATTGGCACCAAGCCAAAGATCATACAAAGACCTTATTCTCTATTGAGCTCATATGCACAGTCTAACCACATGCCTTCTTAGGCCTTCAGATACCTCTTATTATTATTATCATAACAGCCAGCTCATTTGCCTGTCATGTAGGCAGTGGATAACAGTGGAGATATTTTTGGTGTAGATCCATTGTTTCTGATCTCACTACCACCAGATGGCTGCAGTCTTGTTCCTTCCTATTGAGACCAGTAAAGCTAATTAATTCCAAATGCATTGCTGTTGCTTAGTGAAGCTAAGAGAATGTTACATTGGAGTATTATTCGTTACATTGGACCAGTTGATCAAATGAAAGGAGAATGGCATGGAGCACAATGAGATCAGTATAGAGAACACGTATGCAAGGGCACTTTGAGATCAAGAAGGAGGTGGTGTTAGTGTTGAAGAACAGTAAGGTGAATAACTCCCCAGTGCCTGATGGGATATATCCCAAGTTATTGAAAAAAGCAAGGAGATTGCAGGGCCTTGACAAAGATTTGTGTAACTTCTCCAGCCACAGTCACAATCTTGGAGGAATGGTGAGTAGCCAATATTTTTATTTTTAAGAAGGGAAGCAGAGATAATCCAGGAAATAATAGGCCAGTGAGCCTCACACCAGTGGCAGGGAAGCTATTGGTGAGGATTATTTGGGACAGTATTTTCTCTGATTTGGAAGACAATAGACAATAGGTGCAGGAGTAGGCCATTCAGCCCTTCGAGCCATATCGCTCAATATGATCATGGCTGATCATCCCCAATCAGTACCCCGTTCCTGCCTTCTCCCCATATCCCCATACCGCTATTTTTAAGAGCCCTATCTAGCTCTCTCTTGAAAGCATCCAGAGAACCTGCCTCCACCGCCCTCTGAGGCAGAGAATTCCACAGACTCACCACTCTCTGTGAGAAAAAGTGTTTCCTCGTCTCCGTTCTAAATGGCTTACTCCTTATTCTTAAACTGGCCCCTGGTTCTGGACTCCTCCAACATCGGGAACATGTTTCCTGCCTCTAGCGTGTCCAAACCCTTAACAATCTTATATGTTTCAATGAGATCCCCGTAAATGGGCTAATTATGGACAGTCAGCATGGCTATGTCTGCGACTGGTCATGTCTAACGAACTTGATCGAGTTTTTTGAGAAGGTGGCGAAGCTAATTGATGAGAGGGTGGTGAATGTTGTTTACATGGATTTTAGTCAGGCATTTGATAAAGTCCCTCATGGTAGACTGATTGAGAAGATTCAGATGCAGGGGAATGGGAGTAAGAACTAGCTTATTTTTAGAGGACAGGGTTGTGGTGGAAGGGTGTTATTCTGGCTAGACCATTGGAGTTGTGCAGGGATCTGCGCTGTGTTTACGATATACGTAACTGACTTGGACGTAAATGTAGATGAATAAGCGAGTTCGGTATTCCGACTGCACGTGCCCAGGTCATAGGTCACTCGCTATAAACATTCTCGGCAACAATGGTGCTGCGTTGTATGCAGGCTTGCATTTCGTCCGGGGTCGGGCCTGGCTCTCCGGCCGATGTTGAGTTGCAGCTGGGCCGTCCCTGTACGGAGGTGTCCGGGGTGGCCCTGGGCTGGCGGGGTGGCCCCGGACTTGCAGCTGGCGCTGCAGCCGCTGGCTCCAGCTCGGCTCTACCCTGTCCCGCCGGGTTGGCCAGCAGCCCTCCACCTCCACCCCTCTCCCCTCAGTCCGACACCGAGATCCTGCTGAAGATGGGCAGCCGTCGGTCCTGCTCGAAGACGGGCGACTAGAGCCACTGCCGCTGGAGATGTCCTGGTCGGAGAGAGTCTGCGGATGGGTTCTGGCCGCCGGCACCCGCTGGAGCTGCTGGTGCGGTTGGTGATGGTGGTGCGGGTGGCAGTAGCAACCTCCTACCCCTCCCTTGCCCAGCTCCAAGCCCAGAGTCCGGGCCAGCTCCAACTACAAGTCGGGGCCGAGGCCGGGGCCCTCGATCCTCCTCGGGGTTGTGGATGAAGTGACAGCGGGTACCGTAGGGGCAGAACCCGGTGGTGTGCAAGGTGCGGCACGGCTCCGTCTTGTACTTGGGGTGGCGGCTGAGGGAGCGCAGGTCGGCCAGGCCGTGGGGGAACTGGCACTTGTCACCGTACTTCTCTGGAGTTGGAGCGGGGTTGGGCTGGAGTTGGCGCTGGCTGTGGGCCTGTGGGTTCTCCGCACTGGCTGTGGGCCTGAGGACGCTGGTGTTGTTGGTTGGCCCGGCGGGAGGAGGCGGAGTTGAGTTGCGGTTGGCGCTTCTCCGCGCTGGCTGGGGGCCGGTGTCCCGCCGGTCCTGGGCTGGGATCAGACACTCGAGTGGGGGGGGGGGGGCAGATGGGGACGGTCCAGTGGCGGTTCAGCAACGCTTGCGTCGCCGGGGACCCGGGTTCGATCCTGGCTGCGGATGAGGCGCGGGTCTGTGTTCGTGCAGCTGCCGAGAATGTCTCTCCGCCGGTCTAGTCTCCCCCACCCCCATTTCCCACTCGCATCTGCCCCCTCTATCTGCCCCCTGACAAATACTAGCTTGAAAAAGGACAAAAAAATCGGACTCAAACTATACTCACTGTATCCACAGCGCTTCGTTCGATTTTTCTTTATAGCGAGTGACCTTTGACAAATCCCATGATTCCTTGCGTTTTTCAGAATACCGAACTCACTTATTGCATAGTATACATTGCATACTGAAATGGGTGGAGTAATGACAGATAGAGTTTAATCTGAGCATGGGTGAGGTGTTTTTGACTCTTGACTTGGAAGCTCGAATGTAAGAGGAAAGTATATGGTTAATGGCAAGACCCTCAACAGCATTGATGTGAGAGGGAACTAGGGATCTAAGTGCATAGCTCCTTGAAAGTGGCAACACAAGTAGATAGAGTGGTAAAGAAGGCATCAGTACAGCACAGAAACAAGCCCTTCAGCCGACAATATCAGTGCCAAACACGATGAAACGAACAAATCTTATCAGCCTGTACATAATCCATATCCCTATATTCCCTGTGCATTCATATGCCTATCCAAAAGTCTGTTAAATGCTACTATAATTTCTGTCTTGGCCATCACCCCTGGCAGCATCTTCCAAGCACTCACCACCCTCTGTGTATATGAAAAAAAAATTGCCCCGCGCATCTCCTTTAAACGTTGCCCTTCTCACCTTAAAGCTATTTTTTCCCCATTGTGGTGAATAAGGTCTGACTGTCAACCCTATCTATCCCTCTCATAATTTTATATACTATATCAGGTCTCTCCAACCTCCCCCAGTGTGCCAGAGAAAATAATCCAAATCTGTCCAACTTCTCCATGTAACTAATACCATCTAGTCCAGGCATCGTTCTGGTAAACCTCCTCTATCTGAAGCCTCTGCATCCTTTCGGTAAAGTGTGACCGGAAATGCACACAATACTTGGTGCTATGCAATTGGACTAAGTTGTGAAGTTGGCCAAAAAATATTACCAAATCTTTACCATGCATGTTCATATTTGACAAATGGTTATTTTAGCTGAGGTGAAACACTGTCCCTAATTGTTTTTTCTTTTCCGTGGAAAAAAGAGGCAAATTAGGTTAAATTTGTTTCATTGAAACAGTTGGTATTAAATGCTACTTTTTATAGGGCCAGAATAACAAACATGATATCATAAGTTTTAAAATATGTTTAAGATGATTTTGCAGCTTTAAGTTTCTCTGAGAAAGTTGTCATAGTATAACATTAAACTAGTAAACACAATGTATTGCAATTATTCTATTTCTGCAGATTAAGGCTCATCTCGGTAAAAACAAGGGAAATTGTAGCATTTGTATTACAGTTTATTTCATGATAACCGGACATTTGAAGCTGCAGCCAAACAGTATCAATGGAAGAAAGGTGAGGAAATCCAATGGTCATCGTGTTTTAAAAAGATTATGCGAAAGGAACCATAGTTTTAATTTTTATGTTTAAGAAGGAACTGCAGATGCTGGAAAATCGAAGGTAGACAAAAATGCTGGAGAAACTCATCAATCAATCAATCAATCAGTTTTATTCGTCACTTGCACATAAAGTGCAAGTGAAATGAATTTGCCAGCTGCGGTACAATGAAAAAAGAACACACAAAAACAAAATAAAAAATTTAACACAAACACCCACCACAGCATTCATCACTGTGGTGAAAGGCACAAAATTTGGCCAGTCCTCCTCCATTTTCCCCCGTGGTCGGGACCTCAACCCTTCGCAGCCGCCGCTGCGGGTGTCCAGATGAGTGAAAGTCAAGGTAAGTGCCTCCCCCACCGGAGACCGCGGCTTCAGGTTGGTGTAGGCCGCAGGCCGGCGGTCGAAGATTTAAAGTTCATGCCGCGCCGCAGCCAGAAGCACCGCAGACCACAGGGCCGGCGGTCAAAGCTCCCCTCCAGGGGTCCCCGGCGAGGGACCCCGCTCCTGATGGTAAGTCCCCGCCGCGCCCGCGGTAGAAGTAGGCCGAGGGCCGGTGGTGGGAGCTTCTTCTTCTCCCGGGTCCCCAACGAGGGATCCCAGGCTGCGGACGCCGCACCAGCTGGAGCTCTGCAGACCGCGGCTTCAGGCTGCCGTGGGCCAGCGAACGGAGCGCTCCCCTCCGGCGAGCCCCGGCGAGGGCTCGCCCGCTCCATGCCGAGAGTCCACGCTGCGCCCGCCGCTGAAGCCCCGGGCGCGTCTCCGGGAAAGGCCGCACCGATCCTCGATGTTAGGCCACGGGGGAGGCGACATGGAAAAAGTCGCCTCTCCGTGGAAGAGGCGACCGAAGCGGTTTTCCCCTTACCCCCCCACACCACCCCCCACACAAAACACACAGAGAAACATTAAAAACATACATTTAAACACACTAAAAAAATTTAAAAAGTAGAAAAAACTAACACGCTGCTGGCAGGGCTGCCGGCTTGCAGCGCCCCCCACCGACCTGAGGCAGTATCTATGGAGCGAAGGAAATAGGCAACGTTTCGGGTCGAGACCCTTCTTCAGGCTCAGACTGAAGGTCTCGAAATGTTGCCTATTTCCTCCGCTCCATAGATGCTGCCTCACCCGCTGAGTTTCTCCAGCATTTTTGTCTACCTATAGTTTTTGAATTGATCATGATCATTGAATTGAACCAAGTGATAAATGAAACAGTGGCTATGTTCAGCAAAAATAAAGTGCGGCAGGTGTTCAGTGGGTCGCGTAGCATCCGTGGAGAGAATGGGCAGGTGAAGTTTTGGGCTGGTACCTTTCTTCAGACTGAGTGGATTCAGGGAGGGAGGATAAAGATGGAAAAGAGAAGTGGTAGTGAGGCAAGGCTTGGCAAGTGGGTCTGAGCAAAAGGCAGTGGTTGAGTACGCCATTCCTTGGAGCGCAGGAGGATGGGTGATCTTAGAGTGGTGTATAAGAGAGAAATAGATCGGGTAGATGCACAGACTCCCTTGCCCAGAGTAGGTAAAACGAGGACCAGAGGACATAGGTTTAAGGTGAAAGGAAAAATATTTAATAGGAATCTGAGGGGTAACTTTTTCACACAAAGGATGGTGGATGTATGGAACAAGCTGCCAGAGGAGGTAGTTGAGGCAGGGACTATCCCAACATTTAAGAAGCAGTTAGACAGGTACATGGTTAGGACATGTTTGGAGGGATATGGGCCAAATGCTGGCAGGTGAGACTAGTGTAGCTGGGACATGTTGGTCGGTGTGGGTAAATTGGGCCAAAGGGCCTGTTTCCACACTGAATCACTCTATGACTCTAAGTGATAGTTGGATACAAGTGAGGGGGGATGTGATTCACAGAGTAAGTGACAAAAGCTAGACCTGAAAACATGGCCAAAGGGTGACAAATAAGGAAGGAGAGCAAGTGAATTGTAAAGCTGGATGTAGGAATAAGGGTGGAAGGGGCAAGGGTAGGAGAAAAAGGCGTGGGGTGGGGGGGGGGGTGCTTTGTAGGGTTTACTTGAAATTGGACAATTCAACGTTCATACCATTCGCTTGTTACTACCCAAACAGGATACAAGGTGCTGTTCTTTCATTTTGCATGAGACATCACTGTGGCAATGGAGATGATCAAGGATACAATGGTCGGTATGGGAAAGGGATTTTAAATGGTTAGCAACCAGGCACTCCAGCAGGCCTTGGCAGACAAGGTCGAAGTCAGAAGAAGGGTCTTGAGCTGAAATGTCACCCATTCCTTCTTTCCAGAGATGCTGCCTGTCCCCCTGAGTTACTCCAGTATTTTGTGTCTACCTTGGCAGACAAGGCATATGTTTGGTGAAACGGTCACCTAGACTCCGCTCTGTCTCATTAATGTAGTGGATGTCACATCAGGAGTAGAAGAATGCAATATATGAAGTTGGAAGGGGTGCAAGTGAACCTCTGTATCACCAGGAAAGGCTGTTGGCTCTCTGAATACAAGTGAGATAGAAGATGGTGGGATAGGAGTTACATTTCATGCAGTTGCAGGGGTGTGTTTGGGGAAGAAACAAGTTGGGTGGGGAAGGATGAGCAAATCAAGGAGTTTCGAAGTGAGTGTTCACTATGAAAAGTGGAAATGGAAAATGCGACTAGTGTCCTTGCATAAGCAGGTGAAGTCAACTTATCCGTGGCAGTTATGTTTATGTGTGAAAAAAGTGGTAAATGGGGTATTTGTTTATTTTCCAAAATGCAAGGTTTAAAAAAGACAGGGATTGTGACGTATCTATCCAGAGATCTTTTTGGTTGTAAAATATGATGACAGCAACACTAGACTTGTTGATTTTGCTTTAAGTCATGGCCTTCATTTCCTCCCAATTTAGTGTCCATCCCAATTTGACTTGGGAAGGTTACTGTTACGGTTCACTTCTTAATAAACAGACAACTCACAAATATCTTAGTTAGACCAACTCAAGCTTTACTGATCATCGGCCGGGAAGTGACTGGGATACACCAGTCAAGTAAGCAACACAGACACTTGACTTCCCCCGTACCACCACTTCAATGAACAAAGAGTTGCATGATGTTTTATACTGTGTGTGTGTGTCACTTAGTCACATTCCAAAGATGTTAGTCATGGTCAGGGATACAGTCAATACACATTACCACAGGATGCATCTGAGCTTGTCTCTTGTCAATTAGTAGACATATTTCAAAGGCATCTTATATGTTGGTACTTTCAAGACAAGACATCTCAAAGGCATCGGTCATTGTCTCAATATACATCACTGAGACAAGTCTGAGCTTGTCTCTCTCATCAATTGGTAGACACATTTCAACAGCACCGGTCATTTTCTCAATACACAGCAACCCGAGGCAAGCCCAGGCTTGTCTCTCTCTCTTATCAATCCACTGAAAAAGGCCTGCTTGAGACGAAATATAAGCTATAACCTAGTCCAGTATTCCATTATATATCTTTTATATATTTAAAAGCATTTAACCTTTTCATTACTGTGAATTTTCTTGCACTGCTGCAGAATATCTGGTGAAGGTATTCTTGTTCCTTTTCTGCAGGGAGGTTCAGTATTAAAACTTTGGAAGAGTGAAGGGATAGTGATACATTTCTAATGCCAACCATCTTAAGTGCATTTACTATAGTCATATGTACGTACTGTAATTCTTAGCACGTACTGTAATTCTTAGATTTCCAGATCTGAATTAACCTTGCTCTTTTATTAATTGTGGCTCTTTTTGTGCCCTGAATCAGTTTTGTACTTTAAGCACCTTACTTGGATCAATAATGACGATTAGATGGTACAACGGCATAGATTTCCCATTGTTCTGATTTAAACATTATTGATTTTCTCTTCTTTATTGGCCCTGTTTTTCTTTTTCATGTCTTTGTAGTTTTTAGGCAGTTTGTCTATTGTTTGCAGTTATGTTGTTCAGGCCAGTTTTAATTTTATTATTCATTCCTTTGATGCCACTTGTATTTTTGAGTTGCCCTATCACGCCAGAGACCTGGGTTTGATCCTGACTACAGGTGCTGTCTGCACAGTTTGTACGTTCTCCTTTTGACCGTGTTGGTTTTCTCCGGGTGCTATGTTTACCTCCCACACTGCAAAGATAAACAGGTTTGTAGGTTAATTGGCTTCTGTAAATTGCCCCAGATGCATAGGATGTCAAAGGTGGGGTAATATAGGTTTGGGTGATCATTGGTCAGCGCGGAATCGGTCGGTTGAAGGATCTGTTTCCACGCTGCATCTCTAAAGTAAACTGTGAACTAAACAAGAAGATAGACACAAAAAGATGGAGTAATGCAGCGGGTCAGACAGCATCTCTGGAAAAAAGGAATAGGTGACGTTTTGGCTCAAGACCCTTCACATTTGTTAGCTGCAAATCCTTTTAGGAATTATTCTAACTTGTGTTTAAGTGGTTTAAATAATTTGTGTATTGATCCTGGCAGTAAGGGCTGTGCAGCATTACTTCTCATCTTCTACCTGTCTCTGCTAATGCCTTTACCAGGTATCGTAAAAATCTGTTAATCTGGCATAATAAAGACACAAGGAACAGGGGAAAAAGGTGGGAGGGCTGGGTTGTTCGGGGAAAAAAGGGGGTGAGTGGTTGGTTTGTTACAGCATGAAGAGCGGTCTCAACCTGAAACGCCACCAATCTATGTTCACCAGAGATGCTGGCTGAATCGCTAAGTTGCTCCTGAATGTTTATGTTTGCTTTGTTTCATTAATACTCCAGTACGATTTACTTTTTAAAGCTGTTAGTTGTAGCAAAATATATTTTTCAGTGAACCTGGTAAAATTAATGGGAGGGTGGGAGACAAGGCTATAGTAACTTCAGTGGAACGTGGAAGAAAGAATTAGGTAAGTCTCAAGGGAGAATTAAGAGAACCAGGGGAAGGAGTGCCTTAACGGGGCTCCTGATAGAATGAAGGGAGCACAGGAATTAGCATCCGGCGAGCCAGATGTTGAATAAATGGGATTTCTGCATAGTTGAAAAGCTGATTATCAGAGTTTTAGAGAAATGTAGAAACAAGGAACTGCAGATGGTAGTTTTTCAAAATGTGCTGGAGTAACTCAGAGAAACAATTATTTAACAATTTAAGTTGAAGTCTCGTCATACAAACCACATAGTTGTAGCTTTGGAGCAGAAATTTACTGTTAAAAGCCTCTGTTGGGGGGGGGGGGGGGTGAATCCATTTATTCTGAACTACAGAGCTAGAAGCTTCATATGGAAAAGAATTTATGTTAATGACAAGCAAATCCTCTTTAAAATGACCTGCTTCTAGCTATTTTAATATCCTGATAATATTATGAAAAGATTATTAATTCGACTGCAAACTGTTCACTCACTCTGTCTGTTAGTAACATGCAGAAGGCAACAACAGTCAGAGATAAGTTTACTATATTTGCAAATAAGTTCTATTTTTTAATTTTTTTGCATATACTTGATGTAAACAATGACTTGTGTAAAGAATGTTTGTACTGTGTTGTTAAGGTATTTATAAATATTACCACTATAATGATAAGCACAGCCACAGTATGCTTCTGTACTATGGTATATTGCTGTAGATTTTTAGCAGCAGCTTTCAGTTTAGCTGGAATCTTTAATGAAGTTTGCTCAGACGGTCAGCGAGAAATCGTATACCACAGGTGTTGGAGTTCCGGCACTTGCATGACCCGACTCCTAAATGGTTTATATCAAGTTTAGGTTAGCAATTTAAGTACATAAATCTCCAATTATGTTTTTTTTGGGGGGGTGGTGTAGGAAACAAACTTGTATTTTAAGATTTTGCTAGAGTTGATTGTTGAGTTCTGGAGAAATGTTGTTATCTTTTGCTTATTTTCAACAGACATCACGATTCCTGGCCCAGACAATTATTTGATTAGTTATCTTTGACTGGAAATGCCCACAGATCATATTGGGCATCATAAAGGATCGTGATCACTTCCGTACATAATGCTCCAATATGTAATTCATCAATTGCTCTCTAGCCAGGAGAGTGCCAGCATACAAGTAAAATGACACAAACTGAAACTGGCACCTTCCTTTTCAGATGTGCCTCAGCCATTAATTGGATACATTTCTGAACCATGGAGTTTGCAGAGGAGAGAACATATGACTAAGTTCTCAGTGGGCATAGAAATCTGTGTCAAAGAGAATATGTGGAGGAACTCAGTGGATCAGGTAGCATCTGTGGAGGGAAATGGACAATTGATATTTCTGGTCAAGAACTTTCATCTAGACTGAAAGAGTAGAGGGGAATAGACAATATAAGTAGATGGAAGGAGGGGTGGCAAGAGTTAGATGGATTCGGGTGAGGAGAGTTGATTGGCAGATGGAGAAGGTCGGGTGGAGAGTGGGAGTCTGGGGGGTGATAAGTGGAGAAGAAAGGGCAGCTGCTTCTGGAATTCATCTTCCCTTCCTATCAGATTGCAGAATATGCAGCCTTTTGTTCTGTACTTATCACCTCCCAGTCTCCATCACCATCTCTGCTCTCCGTCAGCCAAGATGAAAAAGCTTGTAACCTACAAACCCCTAGGGTTCTGAAAGAGGTGACTTTAGAGATTGTAGAGGCTTTGATAGTGATATTTCAAGAATCACTAGAGTCAGGAGTGGTTCCAAATGATTGGAAAATTGCCATATTACCCCATTGCACAAGAAGAGAGCAAAGCAGAACAGTGGGAACTATAGGCTGGTTAGTCTGATTTTGGTGGTTGGTAAGATTTTAGCCTTTGATAAGGTGCCACACGGGAGGCTGTTAAGGAAGATGAGAGTCCGTTGAATCAAAGGGCAGATACTAGCATGGATATCAGGTTGGTTGGATGGCAGAAGGCAAAGAGTGGTAATAAAGAGGGCTTTTTCTGGTTGGTTGCCAGTGATTGGCGGAGTTCCGGAGGGGTCGGTGCTGGGGGCGCTGCTCTTCATGTTGTATATTAATGATTTGGATAAGGGGATTGAAGGCTTTGTGGCCAAGTTTGCAGTTGATACGAAAATAGGTGAGGGGCAGGTAGTGTAGAGAAATCAGGGACTCTGCCGAAGGATTTGGATAGGTTGGGAGAGTGGACAGAGAAGTGGCAGATGGAATATAGTGTAGCAGGGTGTGGAGGCATGCATATTGATAGTAGAAATAAAGGCGCAGATTATTTTCTAAATGGGGAGAGAATTCAGAAATTGGAGGTGCAAGGAGATTTGGAGTGCTGTTGCAGGATTCCCATAAAGTTAATCTGCAGTTCGAATCGGCAGTAAAGGAAGCAAACGCATTGCTAGCATTTATTTCGAGAGGGCTTGTATACAAAAACAGGGATGTAATGCTGAGGCTCTAAGGTGCTGGTCAGGCCGCATTTGGAATATTGTGAGCAGTTTTGGGCACCATATCTGAGGAAGGATGTGCTTGGCTCCAGAGGAGGTTTACAAGAATGATCCCAATGTTAAACTGAGTTCTTTTGTCAGTCTAATTCAAGAAAACTTGATTCAAACTATTGCTGCTGTTGAAATCGATTCTTTATTCAGCGCCGAGACTAATCTCTGAACCTTCCAACACAGAGCTGAAAGCTCCAGGGCAGGTCCAAAGAATTAGTGACTTTGGTACTAACTTAACGCATCATATAGGTATTAGACAATTATGGTACAGAAGGTGTGGCAAACTATTAACCAATCATTATGGTTTACCATACATCAGCTTATTTGCAATAACCAATCAACTCCTTTCCAGTGATTGACAACACGTGTAGTCACATGATTTTCCCTTTTCTAGCCTCTTTACAACCCTTGCTTCCTCTGTGGTTTTCTTTACCCTCTTTGTTCAAAATCATTTTATTTCAATGAAGTAAAACCACAGAAAAATAAAATCAATTCTCAGAGACCACCTCTCAGAATATAAAAGACCTCATACAGCAATCACACAATACATACACACAAAACATATATTTTTCACTTTTGGAAAATAAAGTTATTTCTAAAACTTCAGATTTACACAAAGTCTAATACTTACAAGCCTAATTAAAACACAATACACTTCACAAATAATGTCCTACAACTACATGAGTTTTGCCCCATTCCTTACAAAGTGGTAAAGACTTAAGTTATTTCTAATCACACAATTCCCAACTCCAAGCACACAAAGGCCATATACTTGTCACACTTGATAAATTATAATTGCTTCTTGGCTAGCTCACACACCCTCCCCTCTCTTGCTATCTCCAGGAGATGGAATTCCAAACTCATCCTTGGGCCTCTTTATGACCTCTCACTAATAGCATTCCACACAGCAAATGAAAGATTACTACATGCAGACCCCAATCGTTTGCTTAGATCAAAACAGAGTTACTTTCTCAGTTTTCTATAAACATAAGAAATCACCCTTATACAAAGGTCACATAACCATCACCTATGCCTTATCTCTTATCTCAACATAAGTACATTTAAACAGCACAAACAAATCACAGACTGTATTATCTAGACTTGCTGTCTAAGACCCAGTATAAACAACCACAAACCCTCTTTGTGACACACTAGAGCTCAGAGATGTGTCACAAAGAAAGAACAAATGGTTACTATGTCCTGGGAAGAGACCCCATTAACAACCTATACTCTAAACACCAAACTAAACCAAATACAACTTCCGACAGCGTTATAGTTGCTTCAAAGCAAACAAAACAATGCCTATTCAGATCAACATTTCCATGTTATGATAAGCCATCTGTTCTCCTGTGTGTGTTCTTTGTACTTTATTTCTTTGTGGGGACATGTATTTCTGAAAACTCCAACTCCAGGCCCTTCTCTTGCAACTTAACATAGGTTCCCCACACAAAAGTTATTATCTGAGCAATTCTATTATATAATATTTCCTCACCAGGAATGAGTAGGTTAACATGTGATGAGCGTTTGAACGGCACTGGGCTGGAGTTTAGAAGAATTAGGATTCATAGCTCAGAATTAGAGGACGCTCTTTTAGGAAGGAGATTAGGAGGAATTTCTTTAGTCTGAGAGTGGTGAATCTGTGGAATTCTTTGCCACAGAAGGCTGTGGAGGCCAAGTCAGTGGATATATTTAAGGCAGAGATAGATAGATTCTTGATTAGTACTGGTGTCGGAGGTTATGGGGAGAAGGCTGGAGAATGGGGTTAGGAAGGAGAGATAGATCATCCATGATGAATGGCGAAGTAGACTTGATGGGCCGAATGGCCTAATTCTGCTCCTCTCACATGATCTTATGCCCATGCATTTAACTTTGGTGTATTCCAAGGAAACTGCTCTTGGACACCACCTACTTTTTATCCTTGTGCTGCTCCCTGATAACAAGGCGTGAATTCACCATCACGTCTCCAGGTGTATTCTTTCTGTCTATCTGACTTTCAATTTTGGCTGAGGGGGAATATGCTGCAATCAAATATTGCAATGAGAAAGCCATTGTTTTTTAACAAACTTTGTTCCCTAGCAACAATCCCCAAGCCCCCTCCCTGGCATCTTCCTGAAACTGAACTATACTGTTCAGAACCTTGTTGTTTTTATCACTGAGAAGAGCATTGGACCAATATGGCTGTGTAATTATTGGAACTGCCTGGTTTCACATGTTTTGCTGCTTTGACTTCAACTTTGAGTTCAGGTCTTTTGCTCTGAAAACCTTTCTCTTACCCCCAGAGTTGATTATTTGAACAGATTCTTGGCCAACCTGGCATATTCTATCCTTGAAATAATTCAAAGCTATGCCCATGTCCTATTCTGCATCATATTTCCATCACTCATTTTTCCAGTTTCCTTTGTGAATATTGTCATTTATGTCAAGCTTTCAATTTTATTTTAATCCTCCACCCTCTTCTCCAAACTCGCTATAACCTTGCCCTCTGCACTCTCACTCATGAGTTTTCTAAACTTGTCTGATTCTGACCTTTTGAACATGCCTGAACGTTAACATTCCTTCCTATTGACCTTTTCATCTGAAGAATCTTTTCTCTAAACCCTTCTGTCTTCTTTTGCCAAGAATTTCCTTCATGATTATACTTCTGACCAAGTGGCTTGGTTGTCTGCCTCAGTATCTCCTCCTGTGCTTCAGAGTTACATTTTTATTTGATAATGCTTCTGTGAGGCATTCTGACTTGGTTTGCTCCACAACAGAATTGCAAGTTGTGGTAATGGAGTACAATTTAACATAGGTTTGAGGTAATATGGGTATTATTCCTCTCAACACTTGTTTGAATGCATCCTAAAGTCAGATTATTTTGCTTTCCCAATGCCAAATTCCACCAATGGTGGATTTCATAGTCATGGGTTGTAGAGCTCTACATCACAGTAACAGGCCTTTCGGTCTTATTCGTCCAGCTGACCAAGTTGCCGACCTCTCGCAAGTCCCACTTGCCTCTGACTGGCCCATGTCCCTCCAGACTTTTCAATTCCAGGTACCTGTCCAAATTAATTGGCATACCTGGGATTGTACATAACAAAACCTCTCTGATAAATTTAATAACCAAGTTTTTGTGAAATGGCTGTCAGAGATTTGTCTAAACAAAGTTATTTCCAATTGTATTTGTTCAATGTCACTTTGCACGTTTCAAACATATAGCATACAAAATGATACATAAGATTTTTGATGAGAACCATTTAATACATCAGCATCTGATGGGCACAGTAGTTATTATTTGCAGAATTATTTGTGAAACAGTTGATATCTTTAATCTGACCTAATATGTACTGCATTATATTACATTGGTTGGTACTCCTGTACAAACTGTGATCAACCAGATAAGATAATATGCAATTCAATCTTTTTATCCTGGAAAAATGTCTAAAACTGCCTCACATAATGTGTATTATGGGTTTGACTGTTATATAATTCAAGCAAGACAAGTTACTACACTGATGATCATGTTCTTCAGATTTTTTTGAATCATTATGTTGGTTAGCAGGGAAGTATTCAGGCCAATGTTTGAACAATTGGGATTCTCAAAAATAGAATCATCAAGGTAAAGACAGATTAAATGCAAGTAAACGGAATAGTAAAGATAAGTACAATGTTTGGCCTTGGCATGATGGGCCAGGTAGTGCAAAACCTTTATTGAACTGGTGCATTTTCCTCCAATTATTTCTATCCCATCCTCTTTAATTATGAGGGCAAGAGTCTGGGCAGTAACTTCATTTTCTTAAGAACCATTACGAAGGTTGACAATTTATTGTAATAATTGTAATTTGAAAATTGTAAACATTGTAAACTAAATATCACAAAGTTTAGAATTGGAGCATGTGGAGCATTTTGTTGTTCAGAATATCTTGGTAAGGAATTTATATATTCAACTATTTACTGCTGTGATAAACAGGGACCAAGTGCAGTGTTGATCTGAGTGCAGAAATTATTATTCAATTGATTTCCTACTTTACAATCCACAAGCTTCAGTGATACAGAATCATATCAAAGATGAACACTTCATATATTTTGAGAATCACAGCAACCAAGACATTAGTACTAAGAAAAATATTATGCCTCCGGATTTGTTTTTCTCCATTTCTCTTTTGAAGTGAATGATTGAAGTAATTCTATCCTGCACTTCTCCATCCATATAGTTCAGTAAATGTCATGAATCCTATTTGTTGATTGTTATTATAGCAAATGAAGAAACTTGTAAACCCTCGTGTGCCTGCATTTGCTTTACTATGTTTGAAGTTATAATGTTATTTATTAAGCTTTGTGTTCTCAATATTAGTTCTTAATCATTAACAGAGGCTGCATGATTTTGCTCCATGCTGTATGATCTAACACATGCTGTGTTTAGTATTTAACGTGCATACAGCTTTGCATTGCTGAATTGATGTTATATACAAAGGAATGCTTGCAAGTGCCCCTCGGGTACCATGGTTGGACATCATGTTGTCGCTGATTGCCTAACATAGTGGCTTGCATGTAACCGCCTGGCAAAATTAAACTTTGCTTTCTTGGGGATTGTGATAGTGGTGGTGGGGACAAGGGTATTGGTGGGTGAGGGAAATGGTTCTATTGTAGATGTGTGTTTTTACAATGCTGGGTACAAAAAGTGTGACATAAAACTGAAGTTCACAAATAAATTATTTCAACATGATTCAGATTAATCAAAAACCCTCACAGCAGCAGTACATGACAGGGAGAGATAGTTCATGAAGTTTGAGAAAATGTCATTAATGAACAAAATTCCTTGTTTACACTTTTTTTAATACTATTTCATGTTTTTTTACACTTTATGTTTGGTGTCCACCATAACAACCGTTACATGAAATTTAGAAAGTCATTTTTTTCTAAAGCATGATAGCTGATGTCTTCACTTTTGCTGTTTTTCAACATACAAATGTACTTTCTTGCTATAAACATGGAGTATGACCAAATGAGCAATATTCCTGTTATCTACTAAAACGTGTGCTACGCGCGTTACACAGTGTCCAAGGGTGGACACCAAAATGAAAGGAACTCCTGTTTCTTCCATTATTTCTTTTTTTTGTAATTTCTTCATCATGTTTTGAATAAACTTTATGGAAGTAATTGTCCATACATAATAAGAGACTTCAGGTACATAATTTGATGGAATTATAGCTACTGTAAAATGCTGGTGTTACGCGTGTGATGGTGGACACCAAAATATTCACTAATTTTGGCATGCAGCAGCTTTTACAGAATCTTGATATTAAGGTTACTTTCTTCTTATAATTTCATTATTGAGTTCAATCTCCTTGGGAAGTTCTTTGGTCTTAATTTACCATTGTGGTGGTTACTCTAAAATAGGGTGGACACCAAGAGTAACCACTCTTTGAAATATGGCCATTCAGAACACAATGCCAAATTCATCAAAAGTTTTGCTTATTACTGTGAAATGTGCATCTCTGCAAAGCAACAAACTTGAAAATGTTTTGAATTATAATGAAATTAATGCAGAAATTGCCTCTTTATTTCATTGTGTCAAAGCATGTCACATTTTTGGTGTCCTAAAAATTGATATTTTTGAGATATAAACTGGTTAAATCAGGGAATTAATTTAATTCCTAACTTGATTTTATCTCTGCTATCTCTTGCACATTTGAGTAACAATCCCTGAAAAAAATTAACACCCTACTACTTGAAACAGTGGAGACATTACATTTTTAATGTTCTGTGCTGAAATCTCTCCAGTATTGTAAAAATACACAGATAGATTTGCCTAAAGACGAATTGAAAAAAGAGATCAAATAGTTTGCTGCTTTGTGTTAGCCTCTAAATTACTTGGTATGTATGCAGTTTGACATTTTAGTATTCCGGAACTTTGAAGAATTGGAGCTAATGAGCTGGTGTTGATGGTAGATTATGAAATCCTCCATTCTTTGTACGTTTTGTCCCATTACTTCAACAGTAGATTCAGTTTAGAAAAAAAAAGTAATTTGGAGATTCAGATGCAGTAATTAATGTTAGAAAAAAGTATCTTGTTCTGACAAAGTACGGGGTAACTCAGCGGGTCAGGCACCATCTCTGGAGAAAAAGGATAGGTGACGTTTTGGGTCAGGACCCTTCTGACTCTGAATGCTGCCTGACCCACTGAGTTTCTCCAGCATTTTGTGTCTATCTTGGTATATACCAGCATCTGCTATTCTTTGTTTCTACACGTCATCCAGCTATATCACTTTGAAATGATGATTTTCGCTGGTTTCTCAAAGCACACTGGTGACATGTTGATTGTCGAGTGACTTGCTTGTGATAATCACCAAATTTGATGACGAATGTTCCGGTATCTGAGGACAACTTTAGGTTAATTGTCAAGGGTTTCCTGAGGTTTGAATTAATTAGGATGCTAGAATTTAAAGCTAGCAATATAGCTGATAATAATTTTGGGTTGGTATCTTAGAGCAGTTACATGTTGGTTTGCGATGTGCATGGTTAATGCCATGGATATTGAATATTTAAATAGTTTATTTTCCATGACATATTATAGTAAGTAATCTTGTGTAGCTGCTTGCAGTGTAGCTGCTGCTGGCGCCGACAATGGCGGCCATGGTGTACTGCTCCTTGCTGTTTTGTATGTGTTTGTTCGTTTGTGCCGTCTGTGAAAACCCTACAAAGATTACTTTCACGAGAGAGGTACTCATAAACATACAGTACCTCCAAACATCGTTCCGGATTTCTCTCACTCACTAGATTATTTGGACTTACTCGTCGGCGGGGCTGTGGCTGCGTTCACGGTCTTGAGACGGAGGAGGACCCGTGGGAAGCGCTCTGGAGCACTCACCCGACTCCGGCGACGAGGATCACGCACATCACTCCCGAGCATATTCCTGGCGAACGTACGTTCTCTCAAGAACAAAGTGGACGAACTGCAACTCCTGCATCGGACAAACAAGGACTTCTCTCGAGCTGCTGCCCTGTGTTTCACCGAGACCTGGCTGTGTGAGTCGACCCCGGACAGCGCGTTGCAACTGGCTGGCTTCCAACTTCACAGAGCGGATCGCGAAGTGGAGACAGCGGGGAAATCAAGAGGCGGTGGAATATGCTTCTATACCAACCAGGACTGGTGCAGCGACATCACGGTACTGTCAAATTTCTGCTCTCCCAACCTAGAATCCCTCTTTATAAACTGCAAACCCTTCTACTCTCTGAGGGAATTTAACTCCTTTATTCTCGCTGGACCAAGTAATGAGGGTAGAGAGTGACTTCCCGGACTCCATGGTCATTGTTTTGGGGGACTTTAACAAAGCTAACCTCAGCCGTGACCTTCCAAAATACAGACTTCATGTTACCTGCCCCACCAGAGGGGTGAGAACACTCGATCACTGTTATACGGCAATCAAATACACATATCGCTCTGTTCCCCGGGCGGGTCTGGGTCTCTCTGATCATTGTCTAGTTCACCTTATTCCGACCTACAGGCAGAAGCTAAAAGCTGCTAAGCCTGTGGTCAGAACAACGAAAAGGTGGACAAGCGAGGGCATTGAGAACCTACAATCCTGCTTTGACTGCACAGATTGGAATGTGTTCAGGGAAGCAACCACAAGCCTCGATGAGTATACGGACACTGTATCATCATATGTCAGCTTTTGCGAGGACAGTTGCATTCCAACTAAGACCCAGACATGGTTCAACAACAACAAGCCCTGGTTCACTGCAGAGCTCAGACAGCTCCTACGGTCTAAAGAGGAGGCCTACAGGAGCGGGGATGCAGACCTCTACAGGCAGGCCAAGTACAAGCTGAGAAGAGGAATCAGAGCTGCCAAGGAAAGGTACTCTGAGAAGTTGAGGAGCAAGTTCTCAGCTAGTGACTCTTTTATGTTTGGAAGGACTTGCAAGAAATTACCAGCTACAAGAGGAAAGCCCCCCGCGCTTTGGACAATCGTCAGCTGACCAACAACCTGAATGAGTTTTACTGCAGGTTTGAAAATCAGAAACATAACCCTGGTACCCCTTCCCACCCCCCACCCCCCTCTCTCCCGTCCCCAACCAACACAGCGAGACACCAGTCTACAAATAATGAACCCTGCACCCTCTCCTTCCCATTCACCACTTCACACCTACTTAAGGCAAGACTCCAGTATGAAAAAACTGGACCATTTCCCACCTCAACCAACACTTCACACCCACTCACAGCCTGACCTCATTCTGCAAAGACTGGGCCCTTCTACGCCCACCTACCTCCAGTCACCACTTCACACCCAATCACCCACACCCTCTGAGCTGCACAACATCACTTCTCCATCATCAACAATAAAAATAGAGGAGGTGGAGATGCTTTTCAGAGGACAAAAAAGCTGGAAATCTCTAGGACCGGACAATGTTTCCCCCTCTACTCTTAAGCTGTGCCAAACAGCTGGCACCGGTATATACAGACATTTTTAACCAGTCCCTGCAAACATGTACTGTCCCTGCCTGCTTCAAAGTCTCCTCTGTTGTCCCTGTACCCAAAAAGGCAAGGATTGCTTGTCTTAATGACTACAGGCCTGTCGCACTGACCTCTGTAGTCATGAAGACACTCGAAAGGCTTGTGCTGGCCAAGCTGAAAAATATCACAAACTCCCTGCTGGACCCTCTGCAGTTTGCATATCGGGCCAATAGATCTGTAGATGATGCGGTCAACCTGGGCCTACACTTCATCCTACAGCACCTGGACCGCCAGGGGACCTATGCAAGGATCTTGTTTGTTGATTTTAGCTCTGCATTCAACACCATTGTGCCAGAGCTACTACACTCCAAACTTTCCGAGTTGACTGTGCCTGAACCCCTCTGTCGGTGGATCACCAGCTTCCTGACAGACAGGAAGCAGCATGTGAGGCTGGGAAAGCACATCTCGGACGCGCAAACGCTCAGCATAGGAGCACCGCAAGGCTGCGTACTCTCTCCTCTCCTCTACTCTCTCTACACCGACTGCGCCTCCACAGACACCTCTGTCAAGCTTCTCAAGTTTGCGGATGACACAACCCTGATTGGACTGATCCAGGATGGGGAGGAATCTGCCTACAGACAGGAAGTGTCACAGCTGGCGTCCTGGTGCCGTCGCAACAACCTGGAGCTCAATGCTCTTAAGACAGTGGAATTGATTGTAGACTTTAGCAGAGCTCCCCCTCCCCTCACCCCACTCACCATCAACAACACCTGTGGAGTCTTTTAAGTTCCTGGGAACCATAATCTCCAAGGACCTTAAGTGGGGGGCTACTATCGACTCCACAGTCAAAAAGGCATAACAGAGGATGTACTTACTACGGCAGCTGAGGAAGCACAATCTGCCACAGGCAATGATGGTCCAATTCTACACGGCCATCGTAGAGTCTGTTCTCACCTTCTCCATCGTGGTCTGGTTTGGATCAGCCACCAAGCACGACACCTGGAGGCTGCAGCGAATCGTCCGATCAGCAGTGAAGGTTATTGGCTGCAACCTTCCCTCCATTGATGAACTGTACACTGCAAGGGCCAGGAAGCGAGCGGGCAAGGTCATCTCTGACCCCTTTCACCCTGGCCACAAACTCTTTGAATCACTTCCCTCTGGAACGCGACTCCAGATTGTCAAAGCTGCCACAGCCAGACATAAAAACAGTTTTTATCCACGAGTAGTTACTCTACTCAACAGCCAAAAATCTGTAGCCTCCTTTTGATCTGGTATTTTGTTGGTTCACATGCTTGATCAATGGTGTTTTATCATTAATAGACAATAGACAATAGGTGCAGGAACAGGCCATTTGGCCCTTCGAGCCAGCACCGCCATTCAATGTGATCGTGGCTGATCATCCACAATAAGTACCCCGTTCCTGCCTTCTCCCCATATCCCCTGACTCCGCTATTTTTAAGAGCCCTATATAGCTCTCTCTTGAAAGCATCCAGAGAACCTGCCTCCACCTGAGGCAGAGAATTCCACAGACTCACCGCTCTCTGTGAGAAAAAGTGTTTCCCTCGTCTCCGTTCTAAATGGCTTACTCCTTATTCTTAAACTGTGGCCCCTGGTTCTGGACTCCCCCAACGTCGGGAACATGTTTCCTGCCTCTAGTGTGTCCAAGCCCTTAACAATCTTATATATTTCAATGAGATAACCTCTCATCCTTCTAAACTCCAGAGTGTACAAGCCCAGCTGGTCCATTCTCTCAGCATATGACAATCCCGCCATCCCGGGAATTAACGTTGGAAGCCTACGCTGCACTCCCTCAATAGCAAGAATGTCCTTCCTCAAATTAGAGCACCAAAACTGCACACAATACTCCAGGTGTGGTATCACTAGGGCGCTGTACAACTGCAGAAGGACCTCTTTGCTGTTATATTTGATTCCTCTTGTTATAAAGGCCAACTTGCCATTTGCTTTCTTCACTGCCTGCTGTACCTGCATGCTTACTTTCATAGACTGATGTACAAGGACCTCCAGGTCCCGTTGTACTTCCCCTTTTCCCAACTTGACGCCATTTAGATAGTAATCTGCCTTCCTGTTTTTGCTACCAAAGTGGATAACCTCACATTTATCCGCATTAAACTTCATCTGCCATGCAACTGCCCACTCCCCCAATCTGTCCAAGTCACCCTGCATTCTCATAGCATCCTCCTCACAGTTCACACTGCCACCCAGCTTTGTGTCATCTGCAAATTTGCTAATGTTACTTTGAATCCCTTCATCCAAATCATTGATGTATATTGTAAATAGCTGCAGTCCCAGCACCGAACATTGCGGTACCCCACTAGTCACTGCCTGCCATTCTGAAAGGGACCCATTAATCCATACTCTTTGTTTCCTGTCTGCCAACCACTTCTCTATCCATGTCAGCACTCTACCCCCAATACCATGTGTCCTAATTTTGGCCACTAATCTCGTATGTGGGACCTTATTTAATGCTTTCTGAAAGTCCAGGTACACTACATCCACTGGCTCTCCCTTGTCCATTTTCCGAGTTACATCTTCAAAAAATTCCAGAAGATTAGTCAAGCTTGATTTCCCCTTTGTAAATCCATGCTGACTCGGACCGATCCCGTTACTGCTATCCAAATGTGCGGCTATCTCATCTTTCATCTCATCCAGCATCTTCCCCACCACCGATGTTAGGCTAACTGGTCTATAATCCCCTGTTTTCTCTCTCCCGCCTTTCTTAAAAAGTGGGATAACATTAGCTACCCTCCAATCCACAGGAACTGATCCTGAGTCTATAGAACATTGGGAAATTATCACCAATGCATCCACGATTTCTAGAGCCACTTAAGGAAGTACCCTGGGATGCAGACCATGAGGCCCTGGAGATTCGTCAGCCTTCATTCCCATCAGTCTATCCAACTCCTGCCTAATGTGGATTTCCTTCAGTTCCTCTGTCACCCCAGATCCTCTGGCCACTACTATATCAGGAAGATTGTTTGTGTCCTCCTCAGTGAAGACAGATCCAAAGTACCTGTTAAACTCATCTGCCATTTCCTTGTTCCCCATAATAAATTCACCTTTTTCGGTCTTCAAGGGTCCAACTTTGGTCTTAACTAATTTTTTCCTCTTCACATACCTAAAGAAGTTTTATATTCTTGGCTAGCTTACCTTCGTACCTCATCTTTTCTCCACGTATTGTCTTTTTGGTTATCTTCTGTTCTTTAAACATTACCCAATCCTCTTGCTTCCCGCTCATCTTTGCTACGTTGTACTTCTTCGCTTTAATTTTTAATACTGTCCCTGACATTCCTTGTCAGCCATGGTCGTCCCTTTCTCCCCTTGGAAGTTTTCTTCCTCCTAGGAATGAACTGATCCTGCACCTTCTGTATTATTCCTAGAAACACCTGCCATTTTTGTTCCACTGTCATCCCTGCTAGTGTATCTTTCCAGTCAACTTTGGCCAGCTCCTCCCTCATGGCCCCATAGTCCCCTTTATTTAAAGGGGACTATGTTTTATTATTATTAATGTTTAGTTTTTTCTGAGTCATTCGTAACTGTCACTGCATGTCATGTTGTTACTTGTGGGTGGAGCACCAAGGCAAATTCCTTGTATGTCAATACTTGGCCAATAAATTTACTTACTTTTCAAATCAATTTTGTGGTATAAAATGTTAGATTGTGCCTATATCCCTGTTATACAAACGCTGTAAGGGTGACTTTACAGTTTTAATGGTGTAGTTAGAATTTGCCTAATGTCGAATCAGATTTTAGAAATCTCAGCATCTTTATGGTTGAAACCATGACTGTGTATCAGATAATATACAAATTGCCTGTAGTGGAATATGAGATTTTTAAAAATATTGCATGTTTTTCGTGTCAAGTGGCACATTGTCCAATATTCTGAAGTTTCATGTTGCATGAATTGTAGGTTTATTCTGGAAGATTAGATTGCATGGGATCCACGGAGAGGTAGCTAACTGGATGCAGAATTGGCTTTTAGCAGAGGATGGAGGTGGAAGGATGTTATTCGGACCGGAGGCCTGTGATTAGTTAGTGGTGCGTGTCAGGCATTAGTGCTGGGACCAATGCTGTTTGTCATCTATATCAATGATTTGGCTGAGAAGCTATGACATTTTGCATTTGACACTAAAACAGTTGGTCTCATAGACGCTGAAGATGGTTATCGAGAATTACATCGGGATCTTAATCAACTAGGCAAATGGACCAAGGAATGGCAAATGGAGTTTAATTCAGATAAGTGTGAGGTGTTGCATTTTGTGAAGCCTCACCAGACAGGATCTTCGCAGTGAATGGTAGGGCCTGAGGGAGTGTTATAGAGCAGACGGATCAAGGAGTATGAGTATATATTTCCCTGAAAATGGCATCACAGTTAGATAGGGTGGTAAAAAAGGGCATTTGGCAATTTGACATTAATTAGTCAGGAAATAGTGTGTAGGAGTTGTCTTATGTTCCAGTTGCACAAGACATTGGTGAGGTCATACATGGAGTATGTAGTATTATGTTCAGTTTTGTTCATCTTGGTATTGGAAATATGCCATTAAGTTGGAAAGTCCAGAGAGGATTTATGACAAAACTTGAAAACATTCAAGTACTTCATACTTCAATGGATCCTAATGAGGTCAAATTGCCTGACATTGATGCATTAATCTAAGCCATCTTAATGAGAGTAATTATTGAACAGTCCTCGTGGAGACCAAATCCTACCTTCCCTGACGACCTACCATCACATCGTGTAACACTCACACTGAGCTTGGTGAGAAAAATTAACACATGTCTCTATCTGGACATTGGCATGCTTAAATGTCTCCATCAGCAATGATGGAGGATTCCAGCATATGAATGCCAAAGGAAGACACCCATCTTTCGTTCGAGATGCTGGGTGAATTTACTTCTCGGCTTTCTCCCGAGTTCTCACCATCACAAATGTTCAAGCCGATTTGATTCAACTCTTATGACATTGCACATCATTTGTGTAATGAATATGCATATATTTGCTCAATGTTGGGGACAGTTGTGCAGATCTGTCCTGTTTGCCAGAAGTAAGACAAATCAATCTTTTAGGCTACGTGCAAGCCAGCAAAGTTTTAATTATTTACAGGATATAGACATCATTGGTAAATCCAGCAGTTATTTTCTGAACAGAATGGTCATTTCAGACGGATGTTAAATATCTGTCTACAACTTTGTTGGTCTGGAGTTGCGCATGGGCTTGCCCCTGAAGAATACTGGTGAGCCAGATGGGTTCTATGACAATCTGAGTTTCATGGTCAGATGAATAATTCCAGTTTTTTAATTCCGTATCTGTTATTTAATTGATTGTATCCAAATTCCCCAGCTGCTGTGATAGAATTTAAACTTGTTTTCCTGGCCCTGTCCATACTCAGATTACAGGTCCAATTATAAACAATAAATATTAAAGTGGCCTTACTTAGCAATAATATGCTCGCTAATATTGGTTTGGGCTTTGCTGGGGCAATTTATGTCCATTGCTTAATGTAGTGGTTTTCCAAACAAGTAAACATGATTAATTTAAGATTGCAGGAAGTGTGACTGCTTTTGACATTACTGGGAAATTCTTGTGAAAAACATCAGAAGGGATTGAGGAATAAGTCCTCTCCATTTTCTTGAGGTATATTTAAGATAAATTAAGGATAATATATGTAACAGAAACAGGGCACTAAGCTAAAGTAGTTTAACTTGTGTTAAATAATGCCGTATTAATACCACATTCCATCTGCAATATGTCAGCCTTTCTACATCTTTTCTTTTTTATCTTGCATGTATTCATCTTTTTTTAATTTCTAAAAAAAAATCTTATTTTTAAATTTTCTAACTAAGCCTCAAACACTTTCTGTGGTAGTGAGTTCCCCATTCCAACATCTTGAGTAAAAAACATCCCTCTGTTTTTCCCATTAGAGTTAGTAATAACCATCTTGTTTTCAATGAAAACAAAATGAAAAAAATTAAATGAAAAAAGTATCTTTGTATCTTCACTATGCACCCTTTATTTATAATTGTAATGACTTCTTTCAGGTGATCTTAAATGTTTTTAAATTTGTAGTGTACTCGGTCTTTAATGGAGCTGTAATACTGGAAGCATTCACTGACAAGATAAAATGAGTAACAGCCAGCAATATATGTGTCATAGTTTGAGAATGTATTAAATATAAAACTGCTGTACCTGTGATGCTGATGCGTAGCTCACGGTCCTTGGATTCTGGAATCTCTCAGACAGAAATTATGTTTTCAGTCTTTTCTCCTCTGACCTTTTATGAAGCTTCTTTCTTTCATTAAAATTTCTTTCATGTTCTGATCTCTATCCCTCAATTCTCTGATGAAGCCCATTCAGCCGAGGTCATAACTGATACTTAACAGAGTCTATGATTTTATTGCCTCCCAATTTGAAAAATGACACAGCCACATATGATCCCATGTGACATTTAAGCTCTCTGCAGTCAATATCTCATGGTAATTCAACTCTCCCGTAGACACTTTGTTGCCTTAATTGTCAATTGATTTGCTTTATTATTACAAATTTACCATGTAGAAAAGCTACCATCCCAGCCAGCCTGTCGTCATCTGATCTTGTGAGCAACTGCTTATCCCTTGTCTCTATCTAATTAATGGCCACACAGCTTTAATTTGGGCAGCGCATATTTCGCTTGGGCAGCGCATATTTCGCTTGGGCGGCTATCAGCCCAGTGGTATGAATATTTATTTCTCTCACTTCAGGTAGCCCCAGCATTCCCTCTCTCTATTCCTCCCCCACCCGTCACACTAGCTTCTCGTTTTCACCCAACAAACAGCTAACCATGGCCCGTTTCCTTTATCTTTGTTACTTTTTTTGCATATCTTTTATTCATTGTTCTTTATCCCGCTGCATCATCGTCTATATCTCTCGTTTCGCTTATCCCTAACCAGTCTGAAGAAGGGCCTCATCCCAGAAACATCACCCATTCCTTCTCACCAGAGATGCTGCCTGTCCCGCTGAGTTACTCCAGCTTTTTGTGTCTATCTTTGATCTATAAGTCTTTGCACTCTATCAAAGTGAAACTATGGCAATGGCTACTGCTTAAAATGGTTATTTTTTACTGAGGTATTTTAATAGAGGTACTTTTTTATCAGAGGTATTTATACTGTCTCAGTTCTGCTGGTTTTGATCTGCTGAGTTACTCCAGCATACTCTGTCTATCGTTGGTATAAGTCAGCATCCACAGTTCCTTTTTATTACAACTCCAACAAAGGTTAAGTGCTATTTGTGCGATATTGCTGTGTGCAAATGGGCTGCCATTTTCTCCACATAATTAGCCAGACTAAATATGCACTCCAAACTAAATATGCACTCCAAAAGTGCATATTTTGCTCCAGAGAAGCAATAAAAGTTTCAAGTTGTGTTTGTTCTATTTCTTTGAAAACATTTTTTATTCTTTTGACATGGAAAATATGTTTATGGTTATATCATATTAATTGTCTGAAATATCATAAATATTGCAGAAAATGTATTATTTTATTAATTTGCCATTTTTAAATCATAGAAAGGGAATATCTCTGCTCCCAGGTGCTGGAGGTTGTTCAGTAATTTTGATTCATTCCAATGTTTAAAACCCTAAGTGGTGACAAATTACAAAATATAGCCAAATCACTGAAAGTTAACATGCAGGTGCTGCAAGCAAATAGGAAGATAAATAATATGCTGATCTTTATTACAAGAGGAATTGAGTACAGAAGTAAAGGTGTCTTGTTGTATTTCCGAGGCCTTAGTTGGATAACATCTAGAGTGTTACATATAGCTCTAATATCCCAACTAAAAAAATACACTTGCCATTCAGGGACTTTATCAATGTGGTGGGCCCCGGACATATCATCAGAGATATATATGTCCAGCAGCTTGAAGTGTTGACTTTCTCCCCTGCATCCCATCAATGAAGACAGATTCATGGATCTCCTGTTTTCCTTTCCTGAAGCCAACACTCGGCTCCTTGGCATTGCTAACATTGAGAACAAGATTGCTGCTTTGGCACCTTTGGATCAGATTATCAATCTCCCTTCTGCATTCTCACTCATCATTATCAGTTATTCATCCAATAACAGTTGTAGCACCTGCAGATTTTTAGCGCATTGGAGCGGTGTCCATCTACACATGCATGAGGATAGAGAGTATAGCACGGGACTGAGGATATAGACTTGAGGTACTTTTGTGTTGATTATTATTGAGGTGGAGGTTGCCAATTTGTACTAATTGTGGACTGCTGGTGTTGAAGTTTAGGATTCAATTGTAGAGGAATGAGCAGCGACCCAGTACTCTGAGTTTGGTGATGTTTAAAAGAGATGATGATTTTGAACACTGAGTGCGGAAGCTTGAGAGAAAGCAAGAGCAGAAACTAGCAAGAGGGTGCTCGAGATGTCTTGCTCTTTTTCAAGTTTGCTGTAGACTGTTGCTTACAAGTTGTGAAGGGGTACCAGAGGCTACTACAGAGCATCGAAGACAGTGAAGAAAAAAAATGATTCCAATTAGGTTATTTTTACAATTTGAATTGTTATGCGGGGCATCATAACATAAAACTCTTTCTTGATATACTTTGCAATTCATATTGTTCTGCTATGTTCTCATCAGAAAATGTTTATGGCAGAGCAAGAATAGTTCAGGCCTTTCGAGGAGAATTTATTTTTTTTACAAAAATATTCAAATGTGCAAATTCGAAAATGCACTTATAATGGATAGAAAAGCACTTCTTTAGCTTTTGAAAGGCTTATTTCCAAACCATCTGAGTACTTCAAGTTGACTCACACAGAGGGTTGTGAATCTGTGGAATTCTCTGCCTCAGAAGGCAGTGGAGGCCAATTCTCTGGATGCTTTCAAAAGAGAGTTAGATAGGGCTCTTAAAGGTAGTGGAGTCAGGGGATATGGGGATAAGGGAGGAACGGGGTACTGATTGTGAATGATCAACCATGATCACAGTGAATGGCGGTGCTGGCTCGAAGGGCCGATTGGCCTACTCCTGCACATATTGTCTATTGTCTACATGCTAAATATCATTGCCTGGATGCTGCTGATAATTTGTCACCAGCAAATAAACTTGCCACCTGCAACAGGGCGGCCACGGTGACGCAGCGATAGAACTGTTGCCTTACAGCGCTTGCATTACCAGAGACACGGGTTCGATCCTGACTACAGGTGCTGTCTGTACGGAATTTGTACGTTCTCCCCGTGACCGCGTGGGTTTTCTCAGAGATCTTTGGTTTCCTCCCACACTCCAAAGACGTACAGGTATGTAGACTAAAGTGCTGGAGAAACTCAGCGGGTGAGGCAGCATCTATGGAGCGAAGGAAATAGGCAACGTTTTGGGCCGAAACCCTTCTTCAGACTGATGTTGGGTGGGGGGGGGGGGGGCAGGAAGAAGAAAGGAAAAGGAGGAGCCAGAGGGCTGAGGGAGAGCTGAGAAGGGGAGGAGAGGAGACAGCAAGGGCTAGCGGAAATTGGAGAAGTCAGTGTTCAAGCCACTGGGGTGCAGACTGCCCAAGCGGAATATGAGGTGCTGCTCCTCCAATGTCCGGTGGTGCTCACTCTGGCCATGGAGGAGGCCCAGGACAGAAAGGTCGGATTCGGAATGGGAGGGGGAGTTGAAGTGCTGAGCCACAGGGAGATCAGGTTGGTTAATGCGGACCGAGCGGAGGTGTTCGGCGAAATGATCGCCAAGCCTACGCTTGGTCTCACCGATGTAGATCAGCTGACATCTAGAGCAGCGGATGCAATAGATGAGGTTGGAGGAGGTGCAGGTGAACCTCTGTCGCACCTGGAATGACTACTGGGGTCCTTAAGTGGCTTGGTGTATGTGTGAATTGTCCCTAGTGTGTGTAGGACAGTGTTGATGTGTGGGTTTCGCTGGTTGGTGCAGACTCGGTGGGCCGAGTAAAGGTTATATCTCTAAACTAAACCAAACTAAAAATAATTCCGGTATTGCTTCAAGCCTGTGAATCAAATGAAGTACAGTGGCTTAACCAATGTTATTGCAAAGCAGAACACTGTATATTGCAGCCCATTTGATATTATAATGGAAAGAGGAATAAGAGCTGTTAGTCCAACTGTATCTTTCATTCACCTTGTCCTTCCTGTGCATGACCTATATTACAATGAAAGGACATCAAAGTTAGAATGTCAGAAAAATGCTCCAGCTATTGCTTTGACTCATGATCCAAAAGAGATGGGGGAGATATTGAACAATTTCTTTTCTTCGGTATTCACGAAGGAGAAGGATATGGAATTATGTGAGGTAAGGGAAACGAGCAGAGTAGCAATGGAAACTGTGAGATTCAAAGAAGAGGAGGTGCGGACACTTTTGAAAAATATGAAAACGGATAAGTCTCCAGGTCCTGACAGGATATTCCCTAGGACATTGAGGGAAGTTAGTGTAGAAATAGCAGGGGCTATGACAGAAATATTTCAAATGTCATTAGAAACGGGAATAGTGCCGGAGGATTGGCGTACTGCGCATGTTGTTCCGTTGTTTAAAAAGGGTTCGAAGAGTAAACCTAGCAATTATAGACCTGTTAGTTTGACGTCAGTGGTGGGCAAATTAATGGAAAGGATACTTAAAGATAATATATATAAGCATCTGGATAAGCAGGGTCTGATTAGGAACAGTCAACATGGATTTGTGCCTGGAAGGTCATGCTTGACTAATCTTCTTGAATTTTTCGAAGAGGTTACTAGGGAAATTGATGAGGGTAAAGCAGTGGATGTTGTCTATATGGACTTCAGTAAGGCCTTTGACAAGGTTCCTCATGGAAGGTTGGTTAAGAAGATTCAATTGTTGGGTATTAATGGTGGAGTAGCAAGATGGATTCAACAGTGGCTGAATGGGAGATGCCAGAGAGTAATGGTGGATGGCTGTTTGTCAGGTTGGAGGCCGGTGACTAGTGGGGTGCCTCAGGGGTCTGTGTTGGGTCCACTGTTGTTTGTCATGTACATCAATGATCTGGATGAAGGTGTGGAAAATTGGATTAGTAAGTATGCAGATGATACTAAGATAGGTGGTGTTGTGGATAATGAAGTAGATTTTCAAAGTCTACAGAGAGATTTAGGCCATTTGGAAGAGTGGGCTGAAAGATGGCAGATGGAGTTTAATGCTGACAAATGTGAGGTGCTCCATCTCGGCAGGACAAATCAAAATAGGACGTACACGGTAAATGGTAGCGAATTGAGGAATGCAGTTGAACAGAGGGATCTAGGAATAACTGTGCATAGTTCCCTGAAGGTGGAATCTCATGTAGATAGGGTGGTAAAGAAAGCTTTTGGTGTGCTGGCCTTTATAAATCAGAGCATTGAATATAGAAGTTGGGATGTAATGTTAAAATTGTACAAGGCATTGGTGAGGCCAATTCTGGAGTATGGAGTACAATTTTGGTCGCCTAATTATAGGAAGGATGTCAACAAAATAGAGAGAGTACAGAGGAGATTTACTAGAATGTTGCCTGGGTTTCAGTAACTAAGTTACAGAGAAAGGTTGAACAAGTTAGGTCTTTATTCTTTGGAGCGCAGAAGGTTAAGAGGGGACTTGATAGAGGTCTTTAAAATTATGAGCGGGTTAGACAGAGTGGACGTGGATAAGCTTTTCCCATTGAGAGTAGGGAAGATTCAAACAAGGGGACATGACTTGAGAATTAAGGGACAGAAGTTTAGGGGGAACATTAGGGGGAACTTCTTTACTCAGAGAGTGGTAGCTGTGTGGAATGAGCTTCCAGTGGAAGTGGTGGAGGCAGGTTCGATGTTATCCTTTAAAAATAGATTGGATGGGTATATGGACGGGAAAGGAATGGAGGGTTATGGTCTGAGTGCAGGTAGATGGGACTAGGGGGAAGTATTTTATTTTTAATTTTAAAAAAAAAAAAAAAAAAAAAAAAAAATTTAAATGTTCGGCACGGACTTGAAGGGCCGAGATGGCCTGTTTCCGTGCTGTTATGGTTATATGGTTATATGGTTATATGATCACTGAGTAGCCTTATGCATTCATGGTGAGATCTCTTAGAGTCATGACGTGCGTGATAAATGCTACGTGGACACGGCAATTGTTTATTTCACCAGAGAGACGTACTACTGTAAAGTGCTGAGTGCTTCAGTGGATATGGCAGAAGAGGGGAATATTTAAGAGAAAGTAACTATAATTAGCATTGATCGATGCCACTCATCTGCCTTTTGAGTATGTGATATGTTGATCACAGGCAGCAGCTACCCTTTATTAAATTACTCCATGAGGTTTAAAAAAGTATCAAAATGTACAGTGTTGATGGTACAGAGCAAAGATCATAGAGCAGATCTTTGGTACAGAGTTGGAAATATAACTGGTTTCAAATATTCAGAAAGATACAGTAGCTTTTCTCCTCTAGTTCAATCAGAAGTAGTTGCGCATTGGGAATGATTCATTGCCTGTGGTGAAATCAACCATCTCTTCAATAGAAATAAATATTGATTCTGTGAGACAGTGAGTGAAAGAAAGCAGATGCACTGCAGGCTTGCAACTGAACTCCTTGGTTGGAAATTGCATCTCCTCTCCCGGTTTTACCTGCATTCTGCCAAATATTTTGTGTTATGGCAATCACAGATAATGACTCGGCATTTGTTGTTTAATTTGAGGATATTTTTACTGCAGATTGACAAAATCTGAAGGTATCAATGTGAGATTAGATGTGTTATTCGGCACAAGGTATAATAATTAAAGTGCTCCCCAAAATTGAGGGGGCAAATATGGAACATGCTGTCAGAGGACCTAAACAATGAAAAAAATGAGCACACCTTTTAGTTACTCACTTAAATACCCTATTTTATAATTGTCTATCAGTTGTATTGCCGTTTAATTTATAATTTGCCGCAGGTGAATTTACTTTTTTTAGGCCTCCCTTCCCTTCAATCAGTGTATTTTTTAAAAATCCTGTAACTTCCTGCAAAGTCAAAATTGTCCATGATTTGCTGCAATGTATCCACAAACCGAAGGGAAAGGAGGCCGAAAAAGGTAAATTCATACTTGCGTCATGCACTCCATATAGGCAGTTCCTCTTTCTGTTTTCACACATATGCGAGAATACTTTGAGAATTGTAATTGCATTTATTTTGCTTCATTATCTATTTGGATGGAATTATTTCAAAATATAGACTAATAATTTGATTTAATAGAGCATATCACTCACATCATGGTATTGGTCAATTTGCTTTTAGACAAATGCCATTAAGCTTTAAAGGGCGCAGAGAAGATTAACAAGGATGTTGCCAGGACTGGAGGGCCTGAGATGTTGAGTAGATGAGGATTTTATTCCTTGGAGCACAGCGACTGAGGAGTGATCTTCGAAGTGTATACAATTATGAGGGGAATAGGTAGGATGAATGCACAGTCTTTTACTCAGGGTAGGGGAAACAAGAATGAGATGCGAAAGGAATACAATTTAATAGGAACCCGAGGATGCATTTCAGGCAGGTACTATAATAAAATTTAATAGACATTTAGACAGGTATGTGGTTAGGAAAGGTCTAAACGGATATGAACCAAAAGCGGAAAAGTTGAACAAGAGTAGCTGGGGCTTCAAGATCAGCACGGTCAAGTTGGGCCAAAAAGCTTGTTTCAGGGCTGTATGACTCAAGCTTGAGTTAGAACATAGAACAGTGCATTGCCAAAAAATACACAAAGTGCTGGAGTAACCCATTCTCTTCCAAACGAGAGTAAATCCTATCCCGACGAATCCTCTCCAATATTTTCCAAACCACTGTCATGGGGATCCACACCCAATAATTTCCTGAATTATCTCTGCTTCCCTTCTTAGACAAAGGAATAACATTGGCTGCTTTCATGCCTTCTGGCTCTAATATGGACAGGAAGGTGACCATTCATTGGAATTATAAGAATATAGTGAAGTCACTTGCAAAACAAAACTGCAAAGCAAAAATACTTGAACATTGAGTTTAGCGTGGTGAAATGTGCGGTCACCCATTTTGGGTTTAAAATAATTGATCTATGTATTTTGTGAAAATATTCAAAGCAGAAGGAAAGTTGTCATTGCCACCCTTGCCAATAATTAATTACATTGATCACTGTTAGAAAAGACTGTAATTATTTAATGAAATGTTTTGCAAGAAGAAACCTAATGGTAAAGCTATGGTAAAATGGTAAAATATAAAATAAGTGACCCAGTGAATTTTTGGAGTAATTTGTTTTTCTTTGTAAAATGAAGTAAGCATTTTTGTAAGCATTTGCTATGCCAATTTCTTGTATGCTTCATTGAATGAATCAACAATGAAAGTGACTTTGGCCTCTTATTGTGTGAATCGGAAAGCATTGGCTGCCTACTTTAGCATGATGACCCAGTGATCTTGTTTCAGGAGTGGAGGTGATGTACATTGGTGTTCGTTACTGCCGATTGTCCACTATAACCAAGTGAGGAGGGTAAATGTGTACAGTATTAGAAAAACAGTCAACAAAACATACACAAAAACAGGACGCACAATAAACAGGAAAGTTAAATACAGACTGAGACACGATTCACTCCAACCACCTACGGTCACTCTGTGAAGCGAAGAACTCTGTCCTTTGTTCCCGATACAAACGTCACCTCAGCTACAACAGATTTTGTCTGCTAGAACTGAAATTTGTTATAAAGAGGTCTGTAATAACAAGGATAGACTGCACTCAATTATTTGACCAATTAAATACAGCGTGCCAAAAACCATCTCAATTGAAAGTCAAAGGCTTATGAGACGTTAGAAAAAGGCATGTATACTGGTTGATGCTGCTCCCTGTGCAAGCATTGATGTGTTAAATGATTGTAATAGCGGCATGATATTACACAATCTGCGATATCGTAATTTAGGAGGGGCCTTGTGCAGCGAGTCTAAATTTTTGAACCATGAAGTTGTTTTGCTGACTGCAATTTCATTCAAGATGTTTTATCACCATCAATCCCTTAGTTTTCCAGTATAGTTACATTGCAGTTAATTTAAAATGACATATCTTTGAAATATTTGTAACATCACATTATTTGCAACCTCTGAATACAAAATCCCTGATAGGGGTAGGGCACACATGCTTTCTAAAATGTATTGTGTATGCTATCAGTGCATGAATTAAATCTCGTATGTACAGACTATATCTTTGCAGGCTTCCATGCTGTTAGTCGCATGAGAGCAAATATAGCTTTTTAATTTTTCCACTTTTAAATCTCTCTATTCTCCAAAGATATTGATGCATTCTGTGGTGGGCACTTAATCTTGTAATATAAACGAGCATCATAGAAAAAAAGATAGACACAAAAAGCTAGAGTGACTCAACGAGACAGGCAGCATCTCTGGAGAGAAGGAATGGGTGACGTCACCCATTCCTTCTCTCCAGAGATGCTGCCTGTCCTTCTGAGTTACTCCAGCTTTTTGTGTCTATCTTCGGTTTAAACCAGCATCTGCAGTAATCTGCAGTTCCTTCTTACACATCTTCATATAAAAAAACTGACAAAGGAGGGGCATAAACTGTGCCATCTTTAGAACCGGCTAATTCAGCAGGGTTCATGGGCAATCAAATTTGAGGATTTCTAGAAGGTTCAATATGGGAAAAATAAAATGGCGCATGTGCTGAAAATGTGAAATAAAGCAGAAAATGATGGAAATTCTCAATGCAGAGCTGCCAAGTAATACGGATTTTCCGTATTTTGTACAGAAATGCGATCAGAATACGGATGTACGGATTTGCTTTGTAAAATACGGATTTTTTTTAAATCAGCCCAACTTCCTGTTCATCTTGCTGCTTAAAAAATGCAAAGATATAAAAAGTCATACTGTACCTCTAAAAATGATAGCAGATTAAATCTATTAGTATTTTAGAATTCAAGATCTGGAAGCTTTGATCTGCCTTTCCCGCTCCAGGTTTAAACAGGGCTGTCAGTTTAACGCGTGAGAATTTCAAAGAACAGCGCTATGGGTTCTAAAAATAGCACTCACAGTTGGAGCGCTATTGCCTTTACACATAGCGTTATGGGCTTTACACATAGCGTTATGGGCTTTACACATAGCGCTATGGGTCACAGACTGTTAGGGGAGTGAGAGAGGTAGAAGGAGAGAGGGAGTGGGAGGGAGGGAGGGAGGGAGGGAGGGAATAAGAGGGAGGGAGATAAAAAAGGAAGGAGAGAGGGTGGGTGGGAGGGAAAGAGGGAGGGAGAGAGAGAGGGAGGGTGGGAAGGAGAGGGAAGGAAAGAGAGGAAGGAGGGAGAGAGAGCGAGGGAGGGAGAGGGAGGCTTCCAAAATGGCTTCTACATCATCATCTGGTGCTAAAAGTAGGAAGCAGCTGTTCAAACAGCAGTATACAAAGAGATGGCAATGAATGCACTGTTAAGTAAGGTGCGTAGAAGACATGTCAATTGGTAGCAAAGTTATGCATTCTTGTATTCTTACATGGGTATCACCGCACATTAAAAAATGACACTTTTTTCAGCAAAATGGCACCGCGTAAAAATACTGATTTCCTCAGCAAAATACAGATTTTCAGGTACCAGAATACTGAAATGCTCTGACAAAACATGGCAGCTCTGTCAATGAGTCAGACAACAACTATAGAGAGGGAAACACTGTTAACTCTTCAGGTCAATTACCCCAGTTATGGTACCTCATCAACCAAAAATATTAACTATTATTTCTCTCCACAGATGATGTCCAACCCTGTGAGCATTTTCAGCATTTTGTTTTATTTTAGGGCATTTCCTCAGTTATTTTAATGTTAGGCGAAGAATGATTCACTGTAAGCATGTTCAGCTTCATTTACGGTTCCTATGTAATGCAACTGCTGACTGTGGCAGTATGATATGATCAGCTGATGATGACAGGTAATGTGTTATAAATGTTAGGTAATGACCATTTCCAACAAGAGAGAATAGCCATTCCACTAAGCTTTATGGTCATCGAGCCTTCCTGCCACATCATCACTGCACCATTAGATTACTCAAGAGTTCAGTAATGATCAGAACCTTAACTAAAGGAATTGTTTTAACAGACAGAAAACAGAATAACATGCACTTATTGGGTTAGCAGTCAAGTTACCAACGCAGGAGAGCAAAAACCTGTTGAGTGAACTAAGTTAAGTTACCTGTGACCGGGTACTTCACCCGTCAGCTCAAAACCTTTTTATCAAATGCTTGATGCGAGAAGTTTTTGCAGCATTGCTGTGTCCAATCTACATGATGCACTGTAGTAGTAGGCCCCCCTCGGTCATGACTGACCATGGATGATGCATCCTGGTCGGATGCAAGCCTGGGCGATGTCATATGGAGGACAGGCTGGTGCCCTTGCAGCACGTCCCCCCTCTCCACGTCGCTGATCGATCCAAAGGGACAGCAGGGCCGTTACAGTTTGGCACCAGCGCCATTGCAGGAGCTGCCAGAGCGAGGTTGTAGACAACGAAGAACTGCCTTAGGGGCTCCGACTCCGGATTTTCTTGAGGTTTACTTCTGAAGCCTTTTCCATGACTGGATATGGCCACAAGGCAGTGGAGGTTTTAAATCAGAGTTTTCCCTCTTCTAGATGGACTGCCTTCCCAGGCTGACGAGCCCCATCTGCCCGAGACTCGTGGGGGCGTTAGCATCTACCTTCCCGTGCAGGTCTATAGCACCTGCCCCACTGCCCAGATGATGCACTGTAATGCCAGGATAAACTTGTAGTTGTAACTTCCAGTCCTGTGACCTCCCCTAAGAAGCACAAGATCTGTAACGTCAGGAGAATATCATGACGTTCTGAGTTTCCTTCAAGTTGCACACCATATTGACTTGGACTTGTGTTACTGCTTCTTAATTTTCACTTGTTTGGCTACCTTAGGCTGTGGGCCGAGCATCAAAAATGTGTCTAGAAATCGGTTTTCGTGACCCACGTCACAGAACTACATTACATTTTCCACAGATTTAGATGAAATATAATTGAGAAGGATGTCATAACTCGTCGGTGCCAAAAGTTGAACATTAATTAATTAAACTAATTAGAAAATGAGATTGGGAAAGTAAGCGCCATCTAGTGGCCAATGCCCATATTACACCATGGGCAGCCTATTTCCGTGTTGCAGTCCATTTAAACTATATATTATTATACCTATATATATATATATATATATGACTTGTAAATATAACTGTAATCATGTATAATTATATTATATAAAAATAATATGATGAATATAATTGTGAGTGATTTTTAATGACACTGTCGCAGAGGTCCTGCTCCTGAACCAGCCTAATTAATGGGTGAGGGCAGTTCTTGTGGGTTCCTCCCTTTACTGAACCCCACTGACTGCCAGTGTGCAGAGTGGGGGTAACGGCCATAGTGGGACTGGGGCAGTGCCATGCTGGGTGGCAGACCTGTAAGAGACCTGTCTTATTTCTGATGTAAATGTCACATCCTGACCAAGAATCGAATGCTCTGATGTTTACTCAATGAGTATTCATTTTAAGCTACAATGAGCCTATATTTATGTTAGAGACCCCCCCCCCCCCCCCCCGATGGTGCCTTTGCAAATGAGGGCTATTACCTTTAACCTAAAATAACCCTAAAAGTGTTGCATTGTTTGAGTATCTGTAGTATGTGTGTGTGTGTGTCTGTGTATACCTGTCAAACGTGTATCTGTGGATGTGTGGATGTAAGTGTGTATGTACTGTATGTGTGGATGGATGGATGTGTGTATGTGGATGTATGTGTGTGGATGTATGTGTGGATGGATGTGTATATGTATGTGCATGCGGATGGATGTGTGTGTGTGCGGATGTCTGTGTGTGTGTGTGCATGCATGGAAGTGTGCGTACGGATGGATGTGTGTGGATGTGTGTATGTGTGTGTGGATGGGTGGGTGGACTGTTGCACTGTCATTCACCAGCACGCCATTATCATAAGTAATTCACTCATTGTTTAAATAATTTGACCAAATAAACAGTGAAACGATCGACACTAAAATAAAACTTTATATAATCATTTATTTCCCCAATTTATTTGTTTACATTACATCTGATCTTCATCTGAATATTCTTCATCAGATTCCAAGTCTTTTGATAAGTTTTGATAAGTCCATTGATAAGTTAGTTCAAGTTCAGGTGGAGGGTCAGGCAGAGGCTACAAAAAAACCCATCTCATAGTCATTAAGTCTGCATGGACTTCAATTCATAAAATTTCATGTTAATCTTCTCAATGTTAATGAGAATAACACTGTTGCTACCATAGATAAATGAGTTCGTTCACATACACCTATTCATTTCTACATAAACATCAGCCATTTCTGACCATTTCTCACTCCAATGGCAGCCTATAAAGTGCAATGAATATTCCTCCGTTTTTCTCCCGTGGTCGGGGCCTGGAAACGGCCGTAGCGGACGGCACTATGTACAGCCTCCCCCCCCCCCCCCCGCGGAGATGATCCAAACACACTCCGCGGTTCCGCGTTCGCGAATCGGCCGCTACTTAATTGAGACCGCGGCTTCACTATGTTAAGTACATAGGCCCCACGATCGGAGCACTTGTACTCGGTAAGTGATCGCAGGCAGCTCCGAGATTAGATGTTAAAGACTTATTAGACTACAACAAGCTGGCATTAGTGACAATGTTTAATTTACCTTGCTATGGATACACATAGTTTAGGCCCTCAACTTCATGAGTGAATGAATGAGTGAGTGAATGAGTGAATGAATGAATGAGTGAATGAATGAGTTAAGTGAATGAGTGAGTGAATGAATGAGTGAATGAATGAGTGAATGAATGAGTTAAGTGAATGAGTGAGTGAGTGAATGAATGAGTGAATGAATGAGTGAATGAATTAGTGAATGTACAGTCTCCAAATCTCATTTTTTCACATTATAAAGGGTGCAATAAAATTAATTAAAGTCCATACAGATTAATTTTCATAAATTCAGACTTTAGATCTTACCTTTCAGTTTGTTGATTCACAAAGTTTGACTGGTTTCACAACTTTGTGTTGCAGCATCTCAGCAGCGACTTTGCTTTCAAGACTTCCACTTCTATCCACTTAGCTGCACATTCTTCAGACTTCTTAATGCTTTTCTCACTAAATTCAATTACCCTGCTGCAAGTTTCCACGACATGTATTCCACAGAACTAGAAAGAACCTTCATCGGAATCTCCAGTAAAACAGGCATCAGTGAAGTCCTCTCAGCCATGTTGTGTGCTCCCTGCCTAGCTAGCCTGAAACAAAGCACGTGATTGGCCAACTGGCATACAACTCAATGTTAAACGTGCTTTGATTGGACTAAAAATACCCGGAAAATTTCCGTTTTTTCTTTAATTTAATAAAAATGTGCAAGTCTTGTTCGTGACGAGTTTCAGGGGTGATTTATATAATATTTTTACATAATATGTGAAAATTTCATGTAGTTCTGTGACTTGGGTCACGAAACAGTAGAATAAAGCTCCTCGGCCCACAGCATACCTGGGATTCCCTTCCAAATGCTATTTTAGAGTTACAGTCTGCAGATGAATTTCATCAATTGTAGAAGCCCACTAGTTTCTTTGGGGAACATAGATGTTATTGTGTAATTTCATCATCATTAACCATGTACAAGAACAAGCTAATTTAAAATTAAATCTGCATACTCCTCTTTCCATTACTTCATGCATCTTCTGCCACCGCCCATCTGAAACTTTCATTTTGCTTTAGTTATATTTTGATTCTATTAATTCATTGTTCTCTTGACCTTTCTTTCATCCAGCATCCATCCAGCATAAACTATAACTTATCAGAGATGCTCATATAATTATGACTCTAAAAGTTATGAAATGTAGGGTGGCAGAGTGTGCCTAGCAGGTCAGGCTGTGCTAATAGAGAGAGAATAACTGAGTTAGTCTCACAGATAGATGACCTGGCCTGCTCTGATACAGACAGAGAAAGCGAGTCACCTGAAGTTGTAAAATTTGATACAAAGCTTCTAAACATTGAGATGGAGAATGAGGTGTCATTCTTCAAGCTTGTGTTTGACCTTGCTCTTGGGTCCATATACAGGTCAGAGCGGGAGGAAAGATGGAGAATTAACGTGGAAGGCAATTCAGATTCAGATTCAGAAAACTTTATTGTCTGTCGTAACAGAAAATCTTCTTTGGCGTGGCTCAACATACAAACAGGACAATGTACTGATAAGCAGTCATACAACACAGATTTCTGCGAGCACACACCGTGTGTATAGATCTTAAAAGCAAGTATAAGGATTAAAAACTAAAAATAGACAAGATGAAAGTTGTGGATACGTGTAAAGTGACAGTGCGTCAGGGTTAATTTATCCATTGTTCATTTTTTATTTAAGCTGTTTATGGCAATGGGTATGAATGAGTGTTTGTGGATGTTTTTCTTAGATAGGGGGACTTTATATCGGCGGCCTGATGGCAGAAGTTGGAAGGACTTGTGCAGGGGGTGGGTGGGATCCTGTGTAATGAGGTTGGCTTTCCTTTTAACTGCCTGGGTGTGAAGTACTGATAATTGATTTTGAGTTTTGCCAGTTATTTTGCTTGCTTGATTGATGATCCGGGAAAGCTTTGATTTGTCTTTGACAGAGGTGAGGGTGAACCAGGATGTGATGTTAAAGGTGAGTACAGATTCTATAAGTGATTTATAGACAGCTGTTAAAATGTCCTGTCTGACATCAAATCTCCTGAGTTTCCTCAGCAGGAACAGGCGTTGCTGTGCCTTCTTGTACACAGAGTCTGTGTGCTGGGAGAAGGACAGGCGGGTGTCAATCTCTGTGCCCAGGTATCTAAAGGCCTCTACCTGCCCATTCAGCCTCAGAGGTTCAAAGAGAGGTTGGGGGGAAGATGTTCGTCTCCCCCCACAACACAGCTCCTTGGTCTTGGAGATGTTAAGCTCCAGAGAGCTCTCTTTGATCCACAGCATCAGGGTGTTGACCTGCTGATAGTAGGCAGCCAGAGAAGTGTGATCCTTGATGTGGGCCACCAGGGCCATATCGTCTGCATACTTAAAAATACGAAGTGCAGGGTCACCACTGATGAATGAATGCAGCTACTCTGCAAAGAGGTTGCCTAATCTGTGTTTAGTTTCTCCAATATGGAGGAGGCCATGTTGTGAAAAGGAAATACAGAATACAAGATTTGATGAAGTATAAATGTATTTCTGCTTCCTCTGGGAAGAAATGAAAGGACAGGTGTTGAATTTCCTGTGGTTTCTTGGAAAGAGCCTGAAAACTGAGTAGCATTTGGACATGGAAGAGCAGATCAGGTTGTTGCAAATGGACCAACCAGTACATTATGAATGCTGATGAGGTTGGGGAGGATGTGCCTGGTGGTGGAATCTTTTTGAAAGAATCTCTTTAAAGGTGGCGGAAATTGTGAAGGATGATTCATTGAATGGTAGAGCTAGTTGTCAAATAGACTGTCAAATACAAGGGATCTCCATGGTTGCTCTGTCATGAGGAGAGTACCAACAGCAGAAGTGTGGGAAATAGATATCTCTGCAAATCAACATATTTTCTCTCCTTTGATGGTGATGAGTCTTGAACCTGAACTGTTGATGGTTTCTCTTTCTGCATATGCTGCCTGCCCTGCTGAATATTTCCAGCATCTTGTGCTTTCAAATCATAGCGAGGCAAAGCACAGATACAGACCCTTTGGCCCACTGCGTCCATACTGGCCATTGTTTTTGTTATTCTAACATCTTCAGTTTTTTTAATTTTTATAACCAGGGGGAAACTTTTTGCATGGAACCAGGGGAAAAGATTATCATTGAAAAATGAATTGCTTGGTGTTAATTTTTTTAAACATTTTAAACATTTAATTGCTGAGACAACATGTTAACGTTAAAATCTTGAGTGTCTTAGTTGTAAATTAAACATGTAAAATGTATTGCTGAATGTTTTAAGATCCGTTTCTCTTCTGCTGCAATTATGAAATAGAGACATTTTGTGTAACCAGCCATGGAAAAAAATTGTTGTAAGGAAGCTGAAGTGCTGCACCATAGGCTAGAAAGCCACAGTATCGATTGCATCACCCTGCTCTCTCCTCCTTCTCCCCTCCCCCAAGTGAAAGCCAGGCAGCTAACATTATCTTTGCTAGATTAAATGGGACGCTGTATTCTGCGTCATCACAAGCATGCTGAGAAGTCGCTGATTATTGACTGGGTGGGCAGTGCCGTAGGAAGTAATGCACTGCTTTGAAAAGACGTTGGAGCCAGGTTTTTCAGAAACAAACTGCCGATGAATGTACTTCAGTGACTTGGTAAAAGGTTGTCAGTTATACAAGGCAATGCGAGGCGAGGTACTCTTGTGGTTCTGCTCCGTGCATTTATATTTCTCTGGTAGTTAACTGAACAGTTATTTAGAACAGTTCTGGGCTCCACCCTTCTGTACTGTATTTACCAACATCATAGGAAGCAGTTGCTTGACTTGGCCATTATAGACCACTCTTTGTGTTTGAATCGTACGGTTTAGTCTTTATGGAAGATGTTGTCGTGGCCTATGGAAGGTGAAATTGACCTTCAAACTGCCCTCAATGTAGAGTAAGTTTTCCAGCCAGCTGCTGACTTCATCTGCATTCAGGATTGCTGGTATTGGAAGCGTGCGTCATACCGAAAGACTGCATGATAATGAAAAAGGACACTTGAGGCAAGAACTGCGCTGTCTTTGAAAGGAGTGAGGGAACAACAACACAAGATATATAAACAGCTGGGAAAACGGCTGTGATATAGCTTCTTGTCACTGCTGCTCACCAAAAGACATAATGTTGAGCCTACAGGACTCTGTGTTTTTTGAAATCAGCATTAAGTCTCTACTGAAGTCTTGGAGCAGTAGTAGCTGTAAGTAAATACAATCATATTTAAGTGCAAATAATAACTGTGATCTCATTTACATTTATGTACCATGAGCTATGTAAAATGTACAAATGGTGTCCCAAATGTAAACTCTTAAATGACCTTATTCAGTGCAGTTTGCTATTATTTTTCCTTTTACTGCAAATAATCTGAAGTAATCCATTGTTTTACAAAGCCCCTTCATTTAAATACTTTTCAATTTTTCTGCCATACTGTGAGCCAGTAGGTACCATTTTAAGCTTGATTTCTCTTGCTAGCACAGCATTGATTGTACTCAAATGTGAGTGTTCGGTTGCCTGTTATCAAATAATTGATTATAATCAGTAAGATTTGTATGCAAAATTAATTTTGCAGCAAGGGGTTAACATTATTGATAGGAGGGGAATGCTTGCTATTCAGCTTGCTGCCAGTGAGATTCGCTGTAAAAATGCTCACATATTGTTTTGTGCTGCTAAATTCTTTTTAGAAAGCCAGATATAGAGTTATTATTCCAGTGTGATCAGCTGCCTCAGTGTGTAGATGCCAATACATAGTTTGCTGCTGTTTGATTATTGTTTAGCTTTTTCAGTTCAACAGCAACAATGGAGTGACATTAATATGGCCGGCCTTTGGTATGCACAGTTTCTGCCAACATTTTGAATGCTGGTAGTTCATACTTTTGTTCAGAACATTATGTTAAACAGCTATCCAGCTCTTCTAGGTTGAAAGTTCTTTTGTCTATCATTGCCACCTCCTCGGCTTGAATGTAATATGCTGCATGACAATTCTCTGGTAAAGTCTGCTTACTGCAGTATTCAAATGTGACTCGGGTTATGCAGTGTCCAGTCAGCGAGTGTTTAGATATGTGGATCAAGCAGCAGTAAACAGCAAGGAATATTCTAATGAACTCCATTCTTGAAAATTAAGGGCTGAAGGTTGGGATTTTGGTGGTTAAAACAGAAAATGTAGAAAATAGTCAGCGTAGATGTAGCATCTGTGGAGAGAGAGAGAGAAGCAATTAACATTTCAGAGTAACCTGAAACATTAACTCTTTACGGATGCTATTTGAATTATGTGTTTCTGTTTTATATCGAATTTCTAGCTTTTGCAATAGTTAACCTGCGATATTGGTCGATTTGCTGGCCAAGTGATGGAAACTAGTTCACCCACCTGAGAATTAATGATCTGAAACTAATTCATTATGAGGATTTCCAAGATGATTATCAATGTTCAGGAAGAGTAGTATGGAGTTGAGCTGGAAGAATTCAAGAGATGAAAAAGCAAATCAATCTCTCACTGCAGCATTACATTGTCATTGCTACTGTTGGGGCATGTAATAATAATGATGGAATTAGTAAATCAAATTGATCGGGCAGTGGCAAACTAGCAAGATGATGCAAATCTAAGGATTTTTTAGTATATTTTGGATACTGAAAAGTTACTTCATGGAAATGTTATCTATTAATTTGAAGATATGTGAACTAACTTGAAGATAAGTGCAGGACACCAGAGGAAATATCCACGTTTTGATTTTCACACCAATTTCCTCACGCCGATTGTGCATCGACCAGCTTCTTATCCTCTTTGATTTCATCCACCAACTCACTGCTTTTTGTTGTCTGAATTCATTGTCCCATATCATCTCTTGATCCCTACTTTGATATAAATTCTCTAACTCATCCTTGGTCAACCCCTGGACCATGCCATCTCAAGTAGCCTTGCTGATATCTTAATGACAAGGTCATTTTTAATTATCTCACTTATTCATCGTATCCCCACTTCCTCCTTCCTTTTCTGATTGCCACTCTAAAAGCTCTTTTTTTAAACTTTATTTCAAAATCTCAGTAACCTAGCGTCTTTCCTCTACTTGCCACTATATATTTGCAACCACTGACCTACTCTATGTAAATATCCTCTCCAAATTTCCTAGTTGCTCTAAATTAATTATTCCCTCCCAAATGCTCTGCTGATGCAACTCATCTTTGCTTTCTCAAATTTGAACAGATCTGGCAGCTATTTTGCTGTGATTGGAAGTGCATGCAGAAGCATTAGTCCTTTAGTCTGCCAAAACACATCCCTATTTTTGGATCATTGTGGAATGCATGGGTAAGCACTGGCATTATTTTTCTCCAGCACTCTTTTTAAATCCCCCACTCCTCTTTCTCACTTGCAATGACAAATGAAGTTCAGTTTGGAATAGATCTTGGAAAAAACTGGGGTGTTAGTAATCTGTAAACACCATATTTACAGGAACTTCAAAACAACTTTATTCCAGTCTGGCAGCAAGGCCAATGGTATGCAGTACTAATGTCATATGATGTTATGACGTTATATAACCACATGATGCAAGTTCTCTATGCACACTACATTCACTGGGCCAAACTTTGAATGCCAGCCCTCACCCACCACCTCACCCCCAAGTGCAATCTCTATCTCTGGTTTCCATTTTGTCCCATATCATCTCTTGATCAGATTAGGAAAAAGGGAAGTGCAAAGAAACCTGGGTATCCTTGTACACCAGTCACTGAAAGTAAACATTCAGGTACAGCAGGCAGTGATGAAAGCTAATGGCATGCTGGCTTTCATAACAAGAGGATTGGAGTATAGGTGTAAAGTGGTCCTTCTCCAGTTGTACAGCACCCTGGTGAGACTGCATCTGGAGTAATGTGTGCAGTTTTAGTCTCCTAATTTTAGGAAGGACATCCTTGCTATTGAGGCAGTGCAGCATAGGTTCACGAGGTTAATCCCCGGGATGGCGGGACTGTCATATGAGGAAAGATTGAAAAGACTGGGCATGTATTCTCTGGAATTTAGAAGGATGAGGGGATCTTATAGAAATGTATAAAATTATAAAAGGATTGGACAAGCTAGATGCAAGAAAAATGTTCCTAATGATGGGGGAGTCCAGAACCAGGGGCCACAGTCTAAGAATAAATGGGAGGCCATTTTAAACTGAGATGAGAAAATACCTTTTCACCCAGAGAGTTGTGAATTTGTGGAATTCTCTGCCACAGAAGGCAGTAGAGGCCAATTCATTGGATGAATTTAAAAGAGAGTTAGATAGAGCTCTAGGGGCTAGCAGAATCAAAGGATATGGGGAGAAGGCAGGCACGGGTTACTGATTGTGGATGATCAGCCATGATCACAATGAATAGGTGAAAATGTTTTTGCTCATCTCAGTTTTAAATGGCCTTCCCTTTATTCTTAGACTGTGGCCCCTGGTTCTGGACTCTGAATTTTTCCTGCATCCAGCTTGTCCAGTCCTTTTATAATTGTATATGTTTACTAGACCAAGTGGGACCCATTGGGTCCCGTCCCCTCAACGCGCGGTTGTGGGGGGGGGGCGGGGGAGGGCGACGGCCAGTGGCGTCACACACACACTAACCACCCCTCACACACATACACACTAACAACCCCCCTTGATATTATATTAATATTATTCATTCGCTCCTTTTACCCCATCCCCCGCCCTATCCACTCACGCATAGCCCCCAACTCACAGGCGCGGCTGGAGAGGGAGGGGGGGCAGAGGCAGGGGCAGAGGGCAGAGACAGGAGGCAGAGGCAGAGAGCGGCAGCAACCTCACCATGCGCTGACACGAGGACCCCGAGCGAGGCGGCGGGCGAGCATCGACCAAAGGACCGCGTGTTGGGCCGCCGCAGTCTTCAGCTATGATCTTTGGTCTTCAGTCCAGGGCCCGACCATCTCCGGCTGCATCTTTTGAATAACGGGGGGGGGGGGGGGAGGGGTGATGTCACTCGCAGTGCGAAGAAGAAGGCACGCAGACCCATTGTGACATCAGCGAAAGAAAGTCGTTTTTAAATTCAATGTTTTGTCAGATTTTTGAACGTTTTCATTAATAACTCCAAAAATAAAGCATGAAATTTTCAGATGAGGCGATTTTGGACTCCACGGAAAAAATGTCCACCGGAATAAAAAAATTCCGTTACCGTGTCGTTTTTTCGAGAAGATGTGATTATACACAAACACACACACACACACACACACATCCACATACAAGATGAGAGTTTTATAAGTTTAGAGATATGATCCCCTCTCATTCTTCTAAATTCAGTGAATACAAGCCCAGTTTTTCCAATCTTTCCTCAACATGCAATATCTCAATCAAAGTCGCATTAGATGCCTATCTGCCTATGATGGGTTGAAATCACAGTTGATCATGCCATTGTAAATACCTTAATTCTCCTTTGCTCTTCCACCATTATACATCTTATTATCCAGCTGGGTTGGATTGCCTGTTCAGTTCTCATTTATCTGGTTGTAATTAGAACAGCTTCTCTTGTAACCTCATCATTATCTCTGATGTTCCCCATGAGTCCCTGACCAGTTTTTATTTCCCTTGCGTTGTTGCCTTTGAGCAACATCCTCTGAAAACAGGGTTAGATTCTCCATGGCTATCTCACCACCACCCATCTTTACTCTTCCACTGTCAATAAAGAAACCAACTAATTTGCCAACAGCCTTAATTGGGTAAGCAAATATTTTCTTCTAAATATTCACCGGATTGATGCATTGTTAATGCGCATCATAAACTCTATCTCTTGCCACTGCCTCTTCTTTCCTGACTATTACATTGCAAATTTTGTGTCACCATTGCTATCAATCCATAATTTTTTTTATAGAGCCACAAGAATCTGCAGATACCGGAATCTTGAGTGAAAGGCAAAGTGGTGGAGAAACTCAGCTGGTCAGGCGGCATCAATGGAGAAAATGGATAAATGACTATTTTGGGGCAGGATCATCATCTGTCCATCCCCCCCCCCCCCCATAGATAATGCCTGACCCATTTAGATCTTCCGTCACTTTGCTTTTTGCTCAAGCTTAAGACCAAACATTCTTGGTAATGCCAAGACCTTTCTTCAGTGCCTTAATGTTTCCTCAACCTCAGCTGTTTTATCTCTTATCCGTATCTCTGATATCCAAATTTGAATATTCCTGTGTACCCCTTGACAACTCTCCATAAATTTGAGGACATTCAAAACTTTGCTGCTGTGCTCCAGTTTTTCACCAAATCCCATTTGGTTAGTGCATGCTTATAAATGTGTATTAAGATCCCAGATAGGCACCATTATCTGTAGCCCTGTACCCTCCTTGGTCGTTTGTGCTTCTCTACTTCCGCTCTCATGATTGTGCCCTAATTTAACAAGTATATTAATAAATCCCTGCTCAGTTGACGGGTCCCTCAGCTCTGGAATCCACTGTAATATCTGCCATGCACCTTCTCTTTCTTTTAAGACGCTAATTAAAATCTTTCAGGTCTAATATTTCATTATGTGGCTTGGCAACAGTGTTTTTAATAACACTTGTGAAATGATTTAATATTTTGCTGCATTATAAATCAACATTTTGTCATTTTGCCATTTCATGGTTAAATCCCCAGATCTTCTTGGGAAGAACTCGTAAAAAATCTCCATTCTTTAATTTCCAGAATCATTTAGATAAAGATTGAGGAAGTTCAGATGCCTGTGGAGACCATGATTCTAAATATTCATGCAATGAGTTCCTAATTTCCTTGATTCAGTGGCCAAATGTCAAGCAGGAGATAAGGTTTGCAAGAAAAGGAGGGGAGCACAAGACGCAAAGTTGGGCTGTCCATCTTTCCATACAGCCAGTTGATATTGGATGAGAATAGGAAGATGATCATGGAGAGAAACAACATGGTTTTCAGAAAAGAGCATCCATAAAATGTCCCTGTTCCTGTCCCCCATTCTGTAATACTATATATTGGTTAATATGTACATTGATTAATAGGACGTGAGCAATATAAATGGCTCCATGTTGAGGGGATTACTAGGATGGAGGCTAGAATACGCTTCCTCTGCTGATAATGTCAAGAATTAGTAGTTTACAGTTTCAATTTAGGAGAGATTTCTGAACCAAAATTGTAGTGATTTCTGGAAATTTCTATACAGCAGAGGGACATAGATGCCCAGACATTGTGTAAATTCATTTTAAATTTATATTTTTTTCTTGGGATCCCAGGGCATCCAGAAATATCCAGAAATTGCCCCTAAGGCAACTCTTACATTTCTCCCCTCTCACCTTAAGCCTATTCTCTCTGGTTTTAGAATCCTCCGCCCTGAGAAAAATATAGTGAGCGTTCACTTTATCTATGCCTCTCATGATCCTGTGCACCTGAATAAGGTCACCTCTCCGCTGCTGATACTCCCAAAGAAAAATGTTCTAGCCTTGTAAGCATCGATGTACCTGTTAAGCTTTTTGTCAATGAAGGCTCCAAATATGTTTGCAGAGCAATTTTCTTTTACAGGAGTTGTGACTGGTACTCAATAATATAGAAACATTCGTATGCAGTCCCATCAGTAGTCTCATGGTAATGTAATACAATGGTTGAGCCATGGATGCTGCCATTATGCGTTACCCCTCTGCTTTGACCTGGGGATAACATGAGATTGGCTTCCAACAAGTAAGGCCATCTATTGATGTGCTGCTGAAGCCACTTGATGACGATTCTCTTAATCTCCATTGTTACTGAAGCTTGTTGAAATGGTCCATATTAGTGCTATGTTGTTGCGAACAAGCTTGCCTCTCCGCAAAGGCCCAACCTGGTCTAAGCGACTTTGAGTCCTGAAAAGCGCTATATAAATAAAATGTATTATTATTATTATTATCTGTGGATGCTGAGCCCTGGTTGATGAGGGCAAGTAAAGAAATATGGTATGAGTTACCTGGATGGCATGCAGAGCAAAGTTTTTCACTGCATCTAAATATAATTGTGACGATAACAAACCGTCCCTGGAGCGGTGGCGGCCACGGACTTGCAAACTGTGCGGAGGGGGGGGGGGGCGCTGGTTCTGTCTCGGCTCTGCTCCGGCTCCCGGCGGGGCCCGTTCCCCTGCGGGCCGGGGACCGTCGGCTGCCTCTCTCGCCTTGAACAGTGGCTGTCGGTTTGCCCCCTCGGTGCCGGTGGGGGCCGAGCGCCGGTCATCGGCGGGGATGCACACGGGGTGCTGCGGTGGCTCGGCGGGTCAGGCAACATCTCTGTGGAAGTGTCTCGACCTGAATTGTCACCCATTCCTTTTCTTGGGGGATGCTGCCTATCCCGCTGAGTTGTTGCAGCGTTTTGTCTGCGTCCCCGTTGATGGCTGGTGCTCGGCTTTGGCCAGCGCCGGGGGGGTTGGCCGGCAGCTACTGGGTGGGGCGGGGGTGGGGAATGCGGCTGGCGGTCCCCGGCCCGTCGGGGAGTGGATTCCTCAGGAGTTGTAGCGGGGTTGGGCTGGAGTTGTCGCTTCTCCGCGCTGGCTCTGGGCCTGTGGGCCACCGCTCCTCTGCGCTGCTGTCTCGTCGGTCCAGGGCTATCGGTTGACCCGGCGGGACAGGCGGAGTTGAGCTGGGGTTGCCGCTTCTCCGCACTGGCTGGGGGCCGCCAGTGGTCCGGACGTCTCCTGCTGTCCCCCTGGCAGGGATTGGACCCTCGGGGGTGGGGGCGGTCCAGTGGCGGTTCAGCAACGCTTGCAGTGGCGGTTCGGCAGCGCTTGCGGTGTCGTGGACCCGGGTTCAATCCTGGCTGCTGATGAGGCACGGGTCTGTGTGTCTGCAGCTGCCGAGAATGTCTCTCCTCCGGTCCAGTCTCCGCCCCCCTCTATCTCGTTGTTACACCCCACGCTCCTGCTATCTGGCACACCCGTTCCTCAGATTAATTATATTTTTACACATAAATCAGGAATAAAGATAAGAATTTATACACAGTTTATACAGTCAACGCTTCGTTCATAGATACATAGATACATAGAAAATAGGTGCAGGAGTAGGCCATTCGGTACTTCGAGCCTGCACCGCCATTCAATATGATCATGGCTGTTCATCCAACTCAGTATCCCGTACCTGCCTTCTCTCCATACCCCCTGATCCCCTTAGCCACAAGGGCCACATCTAACTCCCTCTTAAATATAGCCAATGAACTGGCCTCAACTACCCTCTGTGGCAGAGAGTTCCACAGATTCACCACTCTTTGTGTGAAAAAGTTTTCCCTCATCTCGGTCTTAAAGGATTTCCCCCTTATCCTTAAGCTGTGACCCCTTGTCCTGGACTTCCCCAACATCGGGAACAATCTTCCTGCATCTAGCCTGTCCAACCCCATAAGAATTTTGTACGTTTCTATAAGATCCCCTCTCAATCTCCTAAATTCTAGCGAGTATAAGCCAAGTCTATCCAGTCTTTCTTCATATGAAAGTCCTGACATCCCAGGAATCAGTCTGGTGAACCTTCTCTGCACTCCCTCTATGGCTATAATGTCCTTCCTCAGATTTGGAGACCAAAACTGTACGCAATACTCCAGGTGTGGTCTCACCAAGACCCTGTACAACTGCAGTAGAACCTCCCTGCTCCTATACTCAAATCCTCTTGCTATGAAGGCCAACATACCATTCGCTTTCTTCACTGCCTGCTGCACCTGCATGCCTACTTTCAATGACTGGTGTACCATGACACCCAGGTCTCGCTGCATCTCCCCATTTCCTAATCGGCCACCATTTAGATAATAGTCTGCCTTCCCGTTTTTGCCACCAAAGTGGATAACCTCACATTTATCCACATTATACTGCATCTGCCAAACATTTGCCCACTCACCCAGCCTATCCAAGTCACCTTGCAGTCTCCTAGCATCCTCCTCACAGCTAACACTGCCCCCCAGCTTAGTGTCATCCGCAAACTTGGAGATGTTGCTTTCAATTCCCTCATCCCGATCATTAATATAAATTATAAATAGCTGGGGTCCCAGCACTGAGCCTTGCGGTACCCCACTAGTCACTGCCTGCCATTGTGAAAAGGACCCGTTTACTCCTACTCTTTGCTTCCTGTTTGCCAGCCAGTTCTCTATCCACATCAATACTGAACCCCCAATACCGTGTGATTTAAGTTTGTATCCTAACCTCTTATGTGGTACCTTGTCGAAAGCATTCTGAAAGTCCAGATACAACACATCCACTGGTTCTCCCCTATCCACTCTACTAGTTACATCCTTGAAAAATTCTATAAGATTCGTCAGACACGAGAGTTCGGGAGGCAAGGAGAGATTTAGAGAGATATAGACCAAGTGGGACCCGTTGGGCCCTGCCCCCAACGCGGGGGGGGGGGGGGGGAGCGTGGCGTCTGCACTCACCCCAGAGCCAGGCGCCCCTGGAGTCGATCACCCCCATTACCCCGCACAAGAAAAATTATGGAATTTATGGAGGCAATCAATGGTCCTCACATTGGGGAGGGGGCGGGTTGCGGGGGGTTGGGGGAGGTGCCGAGGGGGGAGGGGGTGGGTATCAAGAGTGTTTTATTGTCTTATGTCCCAGATAGGACAATGAAATTCTTGCTTGCATGGCTGTAGGGAAGAAGCTGTTCCTGAACCTGGACGTTACAGTTTTCAGTCTTCTTCCCGATGGCAATGGTGAAATGAGTGTGTGGCCAGGATAGTGTGGGTCTTTGATGATGTTGCCTGCCTTTTTGAGGCGGAGGGGGCGGGGGGTGTGAATACACCGGGGAGGGGGGGGGGGGCAGGAGGGTTGTGAATAACCCCGGGGGGGGGGGGATGTTGGCTGCTTATTTGATGTGGGGGGGGGAGTGTGAATAACCCGGGTTGCGGAGTGTGAATAACCCGGGGGGGGGGGAGGGGGGCGGGGGGGGAGTGTGAACAACCCGCGGGGGGAGGGGGCTGGGGGTGTGTGAATACCCCGGGGGGGGGGGGGTGTGGGGCTGTTGTTGGTTGCTTTTTTGAGCTGGGGTTGCCGCTTCTTTTCTGCGCTGTCTGTGGGCCTGGGGCCACAGCTAGCGCGGAGAAAAGGCGGCAAACCCCAGCTCAACTCCCGCCGGGCCAGCCGACAGCCCTGGGGGCAACGACACCAGCGGCCCCAGGCCCAGAGCTAGCGTGGAGAAGCAGCGGCAACCCCAGCTCAACTGCTGCCGGGCCAACCGACAGGCCCGGAACCCACCGCCGCCGCGATGCCTCACTGCTGCGGTCTGGATGTCTCCTACTCCCCCGCGGTCTCGATGACTCCTTGATGGCTGCGTAAAACCCCAGCCGGGGCGTCACGGGTAGAAGCCCGGGTCGGAAAAAGCGGAACGTTAATTTAAATGTGGCCCTCCCCTGAAATCACTCGAGGCTCATGGAATATTCTGTGTGTGAAATTGGCGCCCACCCGAGCCATCGTGGCCGTCCACCTCATTGTGACATCATCAGTCGAAGCTTAAAAGGCAGATTTGTCTTTTTTTTTAAACTTTAATCACCAATAAGTTGTGAAATGTAGCAATCAAATCTTAGGTGAAGCTGATCATTGCTTTTAGAGGAGAAAAATAGTAAGAATATGTAAAAATGTTATCGTTACCGTGTAGTGTTTTGGGGAACACACACACACACACACACACAACACACACACACTCACACTCACACTCACACTCACTCACACACACTCACACACACTCACACATCGTTGTTAGTAATTCTTAGACTTGTTCTGGATAAATAATAAAAGAACCAGGTAAATACAACAAGGTGGTTGTGAATTGAGGCTACAAAAAAAAATCATGGAATTTAGAAACAAAAGGATTGTTTGGAGATGAGCAATAGCTTGCAAGAGTTTAATCATATTTAATGGGGAGTGGGAACTGGCAGATGGTCTTAATGTAGTCTTCCGTATTAACTATTTCGATAGGCATTGACTCCTTACAAAATTACTTCACTGAACTCATTCACAAAGCCCACGCTTCTCGAGTATTTCCTTGTAATTCGGACTCATACCATCAGCCTTCTGCCTCCAGCTGTTGAAACTTTCTGAACCATTATTGAATGTGCACACAACATTCAATAATGTAGATTATTGTGAAGCTGGATTCATCCATGCAGCTATTCTCAAGTTTTATTTAAATATTTATATTACTTGAATTTTTTATTGAAATTTTTTAAAATGATTGTTGCAATGAATCACAAGTCAGTAAAATATCACAAGAAGCAAGGTGAGGTCAGATTGTATCTGTGCGAAATTGATGATCGAGCCACCTTGTTATTTAACTAATCTATGCTAAAATTAATTTCCCAACGTGATTGCTCCGATTACAATTAACATATTTTGATCAAAATGTTGATTACAGTGAAAAGATACTGAGTATCTCATTATTTATGGTATAGTCCCTGTGATTTCTACTTTTAATGAGGATGAAGCTTGATATTTTAATTCAGCATCTTTTAACCCAGATAAATAATTACTAAATTGGAATAAATGGCAGTGCGTACATCCTACTTACAGTTGTTTTTCTTGTAAATGAAGGGGTATTTTTCTGTCTAAAGCCTGGTGGTTGCCTTCTGTCAATAGCAAAACCAAGTCAACATGCAGCCCACGCACATCACAGGACATAGGGACATCTATTTGATTTGAACAGCAATACAGCTGGTCAAGTTATGAAGTGTTCTTAAAGGCTCTTGGAAATTAATCAACAACATTTAGGATTACCAGCATTACCTATAGTGAAACATTTCAGCTGCCTTTCAGACAGAAAGCTAAACTAAAACCATATTTGCTGAGCGGTACTCTTACTGGTGGACTGGTTAGCATTATCCTTACGCCAACATAACTAAGATAGATGTCTGTTTTGTTTACTTTTCTTTCCAAAAACTAATGATGACTACGCTCAATAGCATTTTTAGTTATTATGGGGATTTTAAGGAGAAAAGTCTAAATGAAAATCTAAGTGCTCTGCAGTTTTTTTTTTAAAGGACAATAATTATTTGTTTCCTTAGATAGAGCTGCTCTTACAGGTAGTGGAGTCAAGGGATATGGGAGAAGGCAGGAACGGGGTACTGATTGTGGATGATCATCAGCCATGATCACATTGAATGGCGGTGCTGGCTCGGAGGGCCAAATCCTGCACCTATCTGTCTATTGTCTATAGTTAAGATTACACAAAAGTATACAACCAGGAAGAAATTGTTGCCAAAGCAGGCTTTACAAATCTGATCCCAGTGTTACTGAAATTTTCTTTAAGTAAACCAACACAGATTTTATTTTTAAGTATTAAAAAAATTGTAACCTAAAATATTACAGTATGCTTTGCTAATGGAATTGCTAAAGTCGTAATGTTATTGCATAAGGGAGGTCAAATGAATATTGTGCATCTATCCTCAAGGAGACAATCTTTCCACAATCAAATTAAATGATGGAATGGAGAATTTTACATGGGACATGTAACAAAGAGTTTAAAAGTTTTACATGGGACATGTAACAAAGAGTTAAAAAAATTTAGGCCACTCAGAAGTAAAAATAATATTTGCTGGTCTATAAAAGACGACGATCCTCAGCTGCAGTGAGGAGCAATGGCGAAATAGCCGAGGCTTTGACCACAATCTTTCAGTACTCCTTGGATATAAATGGTTGCAAATGCAAAATATCGGTTCAAAAGGGAAATAGACCTAATGCAATTTTACACCAGGGAAGAAATCTGTTGTCTTCCATACTTAAATCATTGATGGCAGCATGACAAGCTAATTAAAACAGCATCCTGTGTTGTATATAATAATGGCAGAGTCCGAATGAAAGGAAAATTTCCTAAACTGTGCAAGTCACTGCTTAGGCCCCAGGACTGTACCAGATCTGAGCAACACACGATGTACAAGGATGTGATGCAAGATATTATTTAGAATAAGGAACTTAATTGAGACAAGAGAATCTGGAATTTTTTATCTCAAATTGTGAAGTGTTTTGATAAAGTAGCTATAGAAAACATTTTTCATTGGTGTGGTAGTGACAACCAAATGAGACAGATTTAATAGTAATAGAACCAAAATCAAAAGAAATAAAAATGCTGCTATACTGTTTTATATTAGATTGTACTGACTGTAGAGTTGATTGAGTCAGATTCAATTGCAAATGTCTAAAAGGTATTGAGAAATAAAAAGGAAAAACTTGCAAGGCTTTAAAAAAGCTTTTCAGAGACCTCAGGCATGCATAATGGATCAAAAAATAAGCACCTTCATTTACTTAATTATTTTAATATAAGAAGTTTCAAATGCTCCTCCGAGGGAGCATTATCATTTAAAAAAAAAACGTCACATAGATAAGAATGGGTCCGATACCAAAATATCCTTCGAAAAGGTAAAATTTAATTGGATCTTAAAGCAAAGAAGAAAGGTGGTGAGATAGATTGGATTTAAAAGGGAATTCCAGAATATAAAATGCAGTCTATTGCATTTTAGTAGCATATATTACAGTCAGTGGTAGAGTAACTAAATAGGAGGATACCATTGACATTGGAGAAGCACGGGTATTTGAGTTACCCACCCACCACTACAAAATTATGAGATCCCAGTTAAAATTCCCTGATCAGCCACAGGTGGCATTGCAAGGGGCAAACGCTCTTTCCGGTTGCGACCGTCCATCATGAAAAAACAACTTTTCTCGTCAATCTTCTCCCCTAAATGTTTTGCAAAGACAATACAGTAAACCCTTGTTATAACGACCCCCCTCATTACAAATATGCAGGAAGGAACAGCAGATGCTGGTTTAAACCGAAGATAGACAAAAAGTTGGAGTCAGGGGGTCAGACCTCATCTCTGGAGAAAAGGAATAGGTGACGTTTCGGGTCGAGACCCTTCTTCAGACTGAGAATCAGGGGAAAGGGAAACGTGAAATATGGATGGTGATATAGAGATATGAACAAATGAATTGAAAGATATGCAAAAAGTATGGATGGTAAAGGAGACAGGCCATTGTTAGCTGTCGTCTAGGTGAAAACGAGTTACAGAACAATGAGACTCAACTAGACGACTTTGCAGCTGGTACGACGACTTTGAAGCTAGTACAACGACTTGGGTGGAGGGGAACGGAGAGAGGGGGTTGCAAGGGTTACTTGAAGTTAGAGAAATCAATATACATTCTGCTGGGTTATAAGCTGCCAATCAGGAGTGTGTTATAATAAATTAGATGTAATAATTAGATGTTGAGAAGATTCAGCAATAAATTAACTCTAGGTAGACATGGAGATTGAAAGACACAGTCACAGTGTGATACCTCAGGAAGTGGAAGAGGTATGTAGTTGTTGGTTAGGGAACAGAGTTTCTGACACGAACCGAAGGTATGATCTTGGTCTTGCCAATATTTTCTGTGTGGAATATCTGCCCATTCTTGCCCGACAATAGTCTGACAACTTCCGTATTCAATATTCTCCATGCCACTTTTATAGTAAACTTGATAACTCCCGACTACGGGTGCTATCTGTACGGAGTTTGTACGTTCTCCCCGTGACCTGCGTGGGTTTTCTCTGAGATTTTCGGTTTCCTCCCACACTCCAAAGATGTACAGGTTTGTAGGTTAATTGGCTTGGTAAATGTAAAAATTGCTCCTAGTGGGTGTAGGATACGTGTTAATGTGCGGGGGATCGCTGGTCAGCGCGGACCTGGTGGGCAGAAGGGCTTGTTTCCGCGCTATATCTCTAAACTAGACTAAGCTTTAGTTGAGCTTATGATATTTTTGATATTAGTTATGAGCTCTGATATTTTGAGCCTGAATATCATTCATTTTCTTGTGCTACACAAACATATTGACATTGGTTTCTTTAAGGTTAATGGTTCAATTTGATAACTGATGTAGGTCAAGCAATCCATAGAAACCGTAGATAATTGAGTTATTTAATCTAAAAAAAAAATTTGTCAAGTCAACTTTATTTGTCACATACACATACAAGATGTGCAGTGAAATGAAAGTGGCAACGCCTGCGGATTGTGCAAAAAACTACAGAACAGAACAGAACCAGTATTTGCATTTTAGAAAAAAAAAAAAAAAAAGACAACACAACAGTAAATTAGTCCCTGGTGAGATAAGAGTTTACAGTCAATAGACAATAGACAATAGACAATAGGTGCAGGAGTAGGCCATTCGGCCCTTCGAGCCAGCCTTCGATTCAATGTGATCATGCCTGATCATCCCCAATCAGTACCTGCCTTCTCCCCATATCCCGACTCTGCTATTTTTAAGAGCCCTATCTAGCTCTCTCTTGAAAGCATCCAGAGAACCTGCCTCCACCACCCTCTGAGGCAGAGAATTCCACAGACTCACCACTCTCTGTGAGAAAAAGTGTTTCCTCGTCTTTATTCTTAAACTGTGGCCCCTGGTTCTGGACACCCAACATCGGGAACACGTTTCCTGCCTCTAGCGTGTCCAAACCCTTAACAATCTTATATGTTTCAATGAGACACCCTCTCATCCTTCTAAACTCCAGAGTGTACAAGTCCAGCTGCTCCATTCTCTCAGCATATGGCAGTCCCACCATCCCGGGAATTAACCTTGTAAACCTATGCTGCACTCCCTCAATAGCCAGAATGTCCGTCCTCAAATTAGGGGACCAAAACTGCACACAATACTCCAGGTGTGGTCTCACTAGGGCTCTGTACAACTGCAGAAGGACCTCTTTGCTCCTATATTCGATTACTCTTGTTATAAAGGCCAACATGCCATTCGCTTTCTTCACTGCCTGCTGTACCTGCATGCTTACTTACATAGACTGATGTACAAGGACCCCCAGATCCCGTTGTACTTCCCCTTTTCCCAACTTGACGCCATTTAGATAGTAATCTGCCTTCCTGTTTTTGCTACCAAAGTGGATAACCTCACATTTATCCGCATTAAACTTCATCAGCCATGCATCTGCCCACTCCCCCAACCTGTCCAAGTCACCCTGCATTCTCATAGCATCCTCCTCACAGTTCACACTGCCAAATCCCTTCATCCAAATCATTAATGTATATTGTAAATAGCTGCGGTCCCAGCACCGAGCCTTGCGGTGCCCCACTAGTCACTGCCTGCCATTCTGAAAGGGACCCGTTAATCCCTACTCTTTGTTTCCTGTCTGCCAACCACTTCTCTATCCATGTCAGCACTCTACCCCCAATACCATGTGCCCTAATTTTGCCCACTAATCTCCTATGTGGGACCTTATCAAATGCTTTCTGAAAGTCCAGGTACACTACATCCACTGGCTCTCCCTTGTCCATTTTCCGAGTTACATCTTCAAAAAATTCCAGAAGATTAGTCAAGCATGATTTCCCTTTCGTAAATCCATGCTGACTCGGACCGATCCTGTTACTGCTATCCAAATGTTAGGCTATCTCATCTTTTATAATTGACTCCAGCATCTTCCCACCACCGATGTCAGGCTAACTGGTCTATAATTCCCTGTTTTCTCTCACCAGCCTTTCTTAAAAAGTGGGATAACATTAGCTACCCTCCAATCCACAGGAACTGATCCTGAATCTATAGAACATTGGAAAATTATCACCAATGCATCCACGATTTCTAGAGCCACGTCCTGATGGCCTGTGGGAAGAAACTCCATCTCATCCTCTCTGTTTTCACAGCGTGACAGCAGAGGCGCTTGCCTGACCGTAGCAGCTGGAACAGTCCGTTGCTGGGGTGGTAGGGGTCCTTCATTATGTTGCTGGCTCTGGATCTGCACCTCTTGGTGTATAGGTCCTGCAGGGGGGTGAGTGTAGTTCCCATAGTGCGTTCGGCTGTATGCACTACTCTCTGCAGAGCCTTCCTGTCCTGAGATGTTACCGGACAAGATGCTTTCTACAGCCCCAGAGTAGAAGCACTGAAGGATCCTCAGGGAGACTCTGAATTTCCTTAGCTGCCTGAGGTGGTAAAGGTGCTGCCTTGCCTTACTCACCAGTGTGGCAGTGTGTGTTGTCCATGTCAGACCCCCTGTGATGTGGACTCCCAGGTATTTGAAGCTGCTCACCCTATCCACAGTAGCCCCATTTATCTCCAGTGGCGTGTACGTCCTCGGATGTTGAGCCCTTGTAAAGTCCACAATCAGCTCCTTAGTTTTTGTGACATTCAAGAGGAGGCTGTTGTCCTGACACCAGAGTGCTAGATCAGCCACCTCCTCCCGGTAGGCCTTCTCATCGTTTTTGAGATCAGGCCCACCACCACAGTGTCATCAGCAAACTTGATGATGGAGTTGGAGCTGAACCTGGCCACACAGTCATGTGTGTACAGGGAGTACAGTAGGGGGCTCTGGACGCAACCCTGGGGGGATCCTGTGTTCAGGGTGAGGGGGTTGGAGGTATGTCTCCCCATCTTGACCACCTGGGGCCTGGCGGTGAGAAAGTCCAGGACCCAGGCACACAGGGGAGTGTTCAGTCCCAGTTCCAGCAGCTTCTCAGCAAGTCCAGTGGGGACTATGGTATTGAAAGCTGAACTGAAATCAATGAACAGCATCCTCACATAGCCCCCCTTCTGGCTGTCAAGGTGAGATAGAGGGTGTGCAGAACCTGGGAGACCGCATCATCCGTGGATCTGTTTGGACAGTATGCGAACTGCAGCGGGTCCATGGTGGGAGGGAGGAAGGCGCAGATGTGGTTCTTGCTCAGCCTCTCGAAGCATTTCATGACTACCGAGGTGAGGGCCATCGGTCGGTAGTCATTCAAGCAAGCTGGAGAGGCATTCTTTGGCACTGGTACAATGGTGGATCTTTTGAAGCAGGCAGGGACCACGGACTTGGTCAGGGAGAGGTTGAATATTGTGGTGAGCACTGGAGCAAGCTGATTAGCACAAGACTTTAGTACTCACCCAGATATACCATCTGGACCTACAGCTTTCCTCGTGTTCACACGCGTCAGAGCCCTCCTCACGTCGTGCTTGGTCACCGAGAATGTGTGTACATCCCCAGCGGTGGACCTCCCTCCAGCTTCGCTAGCCAGCGCACTGGCGGTGTTGTTGTTAGCCGGCGAGCTAGGGGTGATGTTGCCCGTCTCAAATCGTGCGTAAACAGAGTTCAGGTCATCAGCTAGGGAGGTGCTGGCACTCCCGGTTGAGGGGGGGCTGCTCCGGTAATTAGTTATAGTCCGTAGCCCCTGCCAAAGGCGTCTGGTGTCCCGCTGCTCCATCTGCGACTCCATCCTGTCCCTGTACCTCCTTTTTGCGTCCTTCACCGCCCTTCGTAGTCTGTAGGACTCTGCCTTGTAGTCATCCATATTTCCGGATGCCAGGCTGGAGTTGTAAGCAGCGGTGCGAGCATTCAAGGCAACGCGAATGGACCTGAAACATATTTCTCAAACTATTTTAAACTGAATCAAAGGATTTAGTACCTTTATTTTAGTATCATTCGTTGTTTGATAGTTTGTCATCGTAAATCATACTTCGATATGTCATGGATAATAATTGGCATTGCTCATTAAACATTATAGAAAACACTATGGTAAAGCATTTGAGGCATAATTGTTTATTTAAAGTTATAGATGTTGATATTATTTATATTCTAGAATTTTGAAAGAATTGGTTACATGGGGTGGATGTGTTTGTCATCTTTCAAAATCCTATAGATACTGGAATTGTTCCAATGGATTGGAGAAACAAATGTCAGCATACTATTTAAGAAATAAGTGGTACAATGGCACAGTTAGTACAGCATTTACTGCTTTTATTTAAACTTTCTCAAATTACACCCCTTTTTCTTGTCTTTCTTATTCTTGATTCCTTCATTTGTCAATTCTCCAATCTCAGATTTTTTGTTTCTTTTCAGCACATCTTAATCGGTCTTGAGTGTATTTTACAGAGACAATGGCTGTGCCTTATCTCCTAATAAGCACCAAATCTTTCTTTAATTTTCATGCTCTTCTCATTTTCCTAGTAATTTCCTCCCGATGTTCTTTGAGATTGAATATTTGTAATTACCAGCATAGTAACTACAGATTTCAAATGATGCCATGAATGAGGATTATAGTTTGCGCAGATGCTTTTGATGATGCTCTCTGAAAACATGATATTAACGTTCAAGGGTGCGTCTCATCATTTTGTTAATTTATATATCGGTGTTTTGAAAAAAAAATGGTGGTTGATTCTTTAATTCACCATACTGTTTTTACTTATTTTCTTACCTGCTCCAATGGTAACTGGAAATCTGGCTGTTGTTGATGATCAAAGGACAAAAAAAATATTAGTTGTTCTACACTTCCCGTTTAATATTGAAGCTAATGATTTGGGAAACACGTCAATCTGGAAAATAAAAAGAAACTGTTGGAATTCAAGGATGGTTAAGAAAAATGCTGAGTACAGAAGGCAGAGTGTATAATAGAGATAACTGTGTGACTAATGGCCTTTTGTAAGTTTCCATATTGGGGATCAAAACCGTTCACTGAATTGATGGATAGATTGTGATAGTCATTCTGCTGGTTAGTGAGTCGAAGGAAATGACCATAATTTACGAACAAAACGTATGTATTTCAAAAGTAAATATCTCCACTCACAAGTAATAGTAATGTTACAAAATTTTGAGATTTAAAAAATCAAGTCTGCAATTTATCCCATCAGATAAAGCATAAAAAGAAGTTTAATTTGACACCTAATTCACTTTCATATCTTCAGTATTAAAAAAGTTATGGCCATTTTCATACTCGGAAATTAGCATCTTGTTCCCTATTGTTTTTCCATTGACTTAACACAAAAGCTGTGATCAAGGACAGTCAAAAGCCCATAACTTTCTTAAAAATTAAGAGAACTTAATGACATTTTCAGTTATTATAGATTGAAGCATTCTGAAACAAATATGAAACAATCTCTTGGATGACCTGAAATTAAAGCATATAATTAGTTAGTTACCCAATTGTAGCTAATTACAAAATTCAATTACTAGATCTAAACATCTATCCATTTCTTAAGAAAAGGTTAACATTTTAAAAAAGCCTAAGTGTCCAAATAACATTCACACAAGAATTCACAGTATAACATTATTTTTAAATCTCATTGTCATGAATTTATAGGCCAAATGGAAGGAATTTAGTGTTTAATTCCTGTAAATTAATGGGCATTTAAATCATCTTGTGAGTGGGATTTTGTGGAACGCGCTGGTTTGGAACGTTGCGGTTGCAGTGAATTTAAACCTCATATCGGCAGGAAAAATACTGCCGGTTCGTATATTTACATGGTCACATTTTCGCAACGTGAAATTTTGATTAAGGAAATCCTAAGAAGCAAGTTTATATGAAAAAATAAACGGCATACCTTGCCTTGTCCCGTGCGTGAAATCCGTCCCCGTTGTCGGCGTTGACAGCATTTGAAGATGATTTTAATTTTACTCCAACAATTTAATTATCCAGCACTAATTTTAATAAACTTAATAAAACGTCAGTCGAAGCGATTTTTCTTTAGCAGCTAATTTACCTGACAGACATCGATTTGAATAGGCTGCCGAAATATCGCATTTTAAACCCGCCCCCCTCTCAAAGCCGCTGAAGGTAAGTTTTGTAACATACCTACAAGTAATACAAGTTTGACATTTCCATATTACTGGCATTAAGTCACTTGTTTATTTTGCAATTGAGACTGATAGATGTTGTATTGACTACAGATATTAAGAGAAATGAAATTAGGCCACACATTTGCTCTAATCTCATTACATGTCAGAACAAGCTTTAGTGGCTAACTTGTTTGTTCATGTTGTTTTTCTGTGAAATAAAAATATAAAAATGGATATTAAAATTGAAGGGCACTTTATTCCTTTTGTGACTTTTATTTTGTTGACAAATGCAACATTTATTTCTCTTCAGAAGGTGGGAGTGAACTCCACCTTAATTCCTTGCAGTGTTTTGGATGAAGGTGTCCCATAATGGCGGTCGGAAGGGAGAGTGTACGCTGGCGTGGTTTGGCTGCCTCTGCTCTCCCTTCATATTGTGTTTTCTGAATTTTGTTGTTGTCTTCTTTGGATCAAATTTTTATTTTTAATTTATGTATTTGTGATGTCTTTATAACTTATTTTACTCTGATTATATGTTTATATGTTTCTTTGTTAAATTGTAAGGTGTCCTAGAGACTTTTGTATAGGCGCCCTTAAAATAAAATCTATTATTATTATTATTATAATGAAGAAGCAGCTAGATTTAGACCTGGTGTCTATAAAGACTCAGTGATATCTTTCTGAACAGGACAGCGTGTGACGTGGAGGGAATCTTTTAGTTCGTAGTGTTGTCGTGTTCTAGTTATTCCAGGTGAGAGATTTTGAGAATTTTGGGTAGGCTTGATGAGTTGCTGCAATGTCTTTTGTAGGTGGTACACATTTAAGTTACTGAGTGCTAGTGGTGTAGGTGTAAATGTTTAGGTTGGGAAATGGGGAGCATATCAAAGGATCCTCTGTTCCGAATGATATGTCCCATGAGCGTTTTTGTAGCTGTATTAATTCGGGCAAATAGTTATTTGTTCACAGGATGTCATTGATAATTATGGCATTTATTGACGGGCTCCATTCATTCCTTTAACTCAAATAAAACTCCCGGAAGTGACAGCTTACTATTTGGGTTGCACTCTGTGAAGGTAGATGGGATGGGACTTGTTGGATGCGTGCAATGCTATGCCTCCGGCTGGCTGCATTCAAAATGCATGAGTAAGAGCATCTTCACCCCCTTGTCTGCAAGCAGAAGTGAGACGAGGAAGACATCGGGAATTACAGACTCGTATTACTGCTGAATGTGGATTGCAAGATCTTGTCCAAGGTCATTTTCAGTGGGTCAAGTCTGTTCCGGGACAGGTGATCCACGTGGACCAAGCCTATGTTGGTACTTGGCAGGAAAATCCTTGACTCAAGGAAACCATCACTACATGCGGGAAAGGGTAACAGACATCTGTCTGGTCAGCTTGGAATTCTCCAAAATGTAATTGCCGTGGGAATCAAAAAGTAGATCAATCTGCATTGACCTCTTTAGTGCAGGTCAAATCAGTAGTTGGGAAACCAGTAGGTTCCCATCAAGTCTGGTGTAAGACAGGGTTGCCCACTCTCCCTTGTCTTATTTGTGTGTTGTATTGAATCCTCTGCCAAATCCATCAGGAATAACACAGGCATAAGAGAGGTGACTTTGCCAGATAATGGGGGCAACCAAACTAAAGCCGCTTGTACAAAACACAATGTTGTCTTCTACTTGGATCCACAGTCGACCCATAATTTGAACAACACCTGCAACCAGTTTCAGTAGACTTCGGGGGGCTGAATAAACCCCAAGAAGAGTACAACTAGATTCTTCAGAAACTGGCCCAACCAGTCCTACTTCCCCTTCACTATCAGGTCTGAGGTTGTTCTTGGAGATTTGGTTCAGAGAGGCCAAGGTGTGCAATGAAAAATAGCTGAAGTGGATAGGCAAGATTAAACAAAATTTGGGACCGTGGGAGAGGCATGTTTCCTCAATAACAAATAATAACCTGGTCATCAGATGTGCAGTAGTCTTGGTACTGCTGTACATGGTGCAGATGTAGCCCATTCCCTGCTCCTCTGGCCTGGCAGTCATCCAAGTAATCTTTGTGTCCTTCTGAGAATCCAAGATGGAATGAGTCCAATGGGTTGTAATGCACAAGTCCCTAGACAATGGGATCCAAGGTTTACTGAACATCAACCTCATGTGTGTGGCTGCCTCAGTCTGTGCTTGGAACCAAAGTATGCCAGCACTAAGTGTCACTCCAACAGATTCCTGCCCATCTCTGTGTAGACTGTGCATTTGCAAAGAAAGTCTGGTGAACAACATAGGTGCCTCAAATTTTATGAAAGGTTGTTCCCAGGGTTACACATAGAGTTGGACATTAAGAGCTGCTGAAAGACATTAAATGAATTAAAAGACAATTTCAGCTTGCTGTAACTAATGGAGTACTGTGAGTATCTGAAATTGCAGTTCACCAATTGACAAACCACAGTAATATTCCAAATTTTGCGTTTACAAAATTAGTCTGTCAATAAGTGCTGTTGAATTTGGGAGTTCCACACAAATGTAGAGATCCTAAACCTGCTGACCACTCTTTGCCATTGATTCCTCATTGGTCTGCTCATAGTGGCAGCTGCTGTTTTCCCAGATTGATGCTGGGGAAATCTGCAGAACTGGATGTTATGCAGGAACAAGACAAGAATTCCCTTTCAGCAAAGAACAGCTGTGGGTGGCATAGATAAATACAAAGTAGTTTTCATTTTAATTAATTAAGTTTGTTTGAAAGTATTTGAGTTTGTTTTGAATGCCGTTGTATTTTAATTTTCAGTTTAAAAAAAGTTAATAGATTTAAACTAGAAAATTATTTTTGCTGTATAGGGGGGGTTGCACGTAAGGTCATCGGGTCAAAGGGCGTGACGCACAGAGCAGCTCAATCCATGTGGAGGACATGGCGGCCTCGGTATACACTGTTAACACCCAAAATGCATACTTTCTTACCTGTTAAAAAACGCCGAAATGATCATTTTTTTGCGCTGTAAATAATTGTGGGTGCTGTCATTGAAAGCGGGAGGGTATCAGGTTTAAACTGGTGTTATCTCATGGTGTAACATCTTTTACAATCCGTGACTAATAGCCGCATTCATTATGTCCAGAGAGACAGCACCATGTTGATAAGCCTTCGCTATATAAAGCGAACTCAGTCAGAGCAATTTGATTGCAATATTGTGGGGTTATTTTTTTGGGTAACTGAGCGCTCAGAACCAAATGCTCTAGTATCTTTGCTCTGAACCCGAGCACCAAGGTGTAAGCGGCCGAAGGAGCGCATCCCTTGGGACAGCCCCCACTCTCCCCCCCGGGGTCAGCGCTGTCCGGCCACGGGCGCCCTCTGTCCCGTCTCCCCCTGTGGGCCGCACTGTCAGGGGCTGTGGGTCGGCAGCGCCCACGCACGCAGCCGGGTGGAGCGGGGCCGCGGCTCCGGGCAACGTCAGCTGCAGCAGAGTTGGGAACGGTCTGCTCCCTCCACCCGCCCAGAGTCACTGACCGCGCTGCACCGACACCCCGGCCCCCTCCTCCCCCCCACCCCCAGCCGCGGGCATAGACGGCCCGGGGTCCGCGAGTGTGCAACCAGTTCGGATGCTGGGCCAGAAGAATGGCCCGCTGTGCTGGCAGCCATAGTAAATGCTTATCTGCAGTTCATCGTGTGTACTCCAGTTGCCGTTGCGTGGCAATAGTACGGGTCACGGGTCGTGACCTCGACTGCGTGCAACCTTCCTATAGTGAAGGGTCGGTTCTAGTACCATCACAGATGGCAATAATCCACGCAAAGCCCTGCTGCTAACATTGACTTCGTAACCATATTTAGTTTAGTTTACTATTGTCATATGTACAAAGGTACAGTGAAAAGCTTTTGTTTGAGTGCTATTAGGTCAAAAAGACTATACATGAATACAATCAAGCCATCCACCGTGTACAGATAAAGGATACAGCATTTAGTTCAATAAATGATTAAAGATAGTTCAAAGGTCTCCAATGAGGTAGATGGAAGGTCAGGACTGCACTCGAGCTGATGAAAGGACTGTTCAGTTGCCTGATAACAGCTGTGAAGAAACAGTTCCAGAATCTGGTGGTGAGTATTCTACCTCATGCCTGATGGGAGAGAGGAGAAGATGGAGTGACTGGGGTGAGATTGGCCCTTGCTGAGTTTAAAATTGGGGTGACATTTACCAGCGGTTTACTCTCAGATCTAGAAAAGGTTTATTCTTCATCGCGCAAGTCTGCAGTGGCCTCAAATGGCTTTCTACTCGCAGCAAATTCTGGCCCAAAATCTCTAAGCAAGATTAGATAATAGTTCAATGCTAAGTATAAAAGATTTATGAAACAAAAAATAGTTCTGTTACTGTTAATTGGGCATTGTATTAGACGTTATATTTGGTTCTCGGGTTAATTGGTGAGAAATTTTCTTAAGTGCCAGTTAAAGATTTACAGGTGTAAATCACTGAGTGTTGTGCTGCAATTGTCTTTAACATGGGTGGGGATGTTACATTTCCGTTTTATATTCAAACGTTTCTATGAAGTGCAGGAAGTGAAAGATCATTAGAAGTTCATATCAGGAATGAAAGTTAAGAGTGGAACTCTTGTGTTCTTTTGAAAAAACAAAGTACTGCAGATGCTGGAAATCTAATATGAAAACAGGAAATACTGTAAGCACTTATTGTGCACTCGGGTAGCATGTGTAGAGAGTTAATGTTTTGGGTTCAAGACTTTTAATATGATCTGTTTTTATGTAATTTTCCTGAAATGTTTAACTATGACCTAGAATTTCTGGTAAGAAATAATGGCTCATCTATCAATCTTCACCAGCAGTTTCTGGAGTAAAACATGCACTGTTTTACGCAAAATGTAAGAACTTACTATCAGTAATTTCTTGCATCTCTAGTGTGTGCTATTTCAGAACTTTTCCAGTGAAACTTTCAGAAATCTGAATTAAGGTATCAGTAATCCTAACAACATTGTTTTGTTGTTGGAAATGTTTAAATGAGTTTATAAAAACGACGACTCCTGTTTAAAAACTTCATTGCGCCTAAAACACCCAATGTTTTACCATTCTCTCAGGTATGTATTTCACAATTCCATTGAGTTTTTATTTGTTTATTATATTTCAGCACCAATCTTGTGTGTGATCCAGTCTTTTTTTCACCTTCAATAAGATGTTTAAAAAATGCAGATATTGGATATCTTACAGTGTAATGTTTATAACCTGTAAGGCTTGCAACGAAGAGGTTATATTCTGCCTGGTAACATGTACTGTATTCCAGTAAGCCAGTGGAGTGATTTTCTGTTTGCCTCTGTAGTAGCTACATTTATTAGCAGAAATGGCCAGTTGTGCTGCAGGCAGAAAGAAAGAATCTGGAAGGCTGTATAAAACGAAGGTTAGCTTATATTGTGCAAGAAATAATTATTTTGCCCATATATGTACATTTAGAATAATGTGGATTATAAATTGTAATTCTTGCAAGGTTACATCTGGAATTGACACTGTTATTTTACTTCAACTGCTGACATATTAGTGCAAATGTGGCACCGTGGCTCTTCTGCTGATGTCACAGTAGCAGTGTGGGATCAACTTTGAGAAAAAATTACTTGGTTTCTTGAAGAAGAAAGATAGAATCCCTGGTACAATTTGGGAGCGGGGGGTGGGGGGGGGGGGGGGGGGGGCGTAATATTAGCATTTGTTAAAAAGATTTAGGAATGCTCGTCGAAATTTATTTTGAAAAGTGCTTTCCTCGATGGTTTGTCGACCAGTCTGGACAATCTAGAATGTTTAGAAATGTTTGTCAAGTACGAGATCATTTGCCCAACTGAGCTAGCCATTGTTCTACATTACAAGAATTACAAAGAATAAACAAAGGAAAACAGAAAAGATGGACACAAAATGCTACAATAACTAACCAGGTCAGGCAGCATTGGAGAAAAGGGATAGGTGAGGTTTTGGGTCGAGACCTTTCTTCAAAATGATGATATAGGAGGAAAAAGTTGGAAAAGAGAGGTAGAAAGAAGTGGGGCAAAGCCTAGCAGGTGACTTGACTTGCTAAAGTTTTGACTTTATTCTTATGCTCAATCTTTATATTTTTGTTTATTTTCAAAAGTGCTCTAAGATCCTTTTAGGAATCATGCAGAAATGTTAATTCGTTGTTCAAATTGGTGTAACCTACTATATTTGTTATGAAGCTTGCAATACTGCATCCTCACTTTTTGTTGGCTAATTAATTAATTTGTTGGAAAATTAATTGTTTTCCTTGTGTTTCCATGCAGCCTCCGCACCTGTTAGCACTGTATCGAGGCGCCGGATTTCTCCAGGTAGCAATCCCTGTTGGGTGAAGAAGGGTGTCACCATGTCAAACATTACCGTTGATCCGGATATCAAACCTGGAGAGTATGTTATTAAAAGTCTGTTTGCCGAATTTACAGTTCAGTCTGAAAAAAAGATTGAAGTTGTGATGGCTGAACCATTGGTAAGTCAAATTTTAATGACATAAATTAGAAGAAGGATTTATTAACTGTTACTTCAATGTTCATTAGTGTAACATTACTGAAGATACAACATGTATTTATTTGTGTAACAAGATTTGTTTTAGCACCTGTGTTAGTTGAAACCCAGAAGTGGCATAAAACCTGTTTTGAGAAATGTGCAAAGATGTACAGTGTACTGGTATGTACAGTGCATTCAGAAAGTATTCAGACCCTTTCACTTTTTCCACATTTTGTTACAGCCTTATTTTAAAACTGACTAAATTCTTTTTTATTATCATCAATCCACACACAATACCCCAGAATGAAGAAGCGAAAACAGGTGTTTAGAAATTTTTGCAAAGTAATTAAAAAGAAATAACTGAAATATCACATTTACATAAGTATTCAGACCCTTTGCTATGACACTCAAAATTGAGCTTAGGTTCATCCTGTTTCCATTGATTATCCTTGAGATGTTTCTACTACTTGATTGGAGTCCACCAGTGGTAAATTAAATTGATTGGACATGATTTGGAAAGGCACACACAGTATAAGGTCCCACAGTTGACAGTGCATGTCAGAGTAAAAATCAAGCCATGTAGACGAAGGAATTGTCCGTAGACCTCCGAGACAGGATTGTGTCGAAACACAGATCTGGGGAAGGGTATGAAACAATTTCTGCAGCATTGCAGGTCCCGAAGAGCACAGTGGCCTCCGTCATTCTTAAATGGAAGAACTTTGGAACCACCAGGACTCTTCATAGAGCTGGCTGCCCGGCCAAACTGAGGAATCGGGGGAGAAGGGCCTTGGTCAGGGAGCTCCAGAGTTTCTCTGTGGAGATGGTAGAACCTTCCAGAAGGACAACTATATCTGCAGCACTCCACCAATCAGGCCTTTATGGTAGAGTGGCCAGACGGAAGCCACTCCTCAGTAAAATGCACATGACAGCCCGCTTGGAGTTTGCCAAAAGGCATAAGAAACAAGATTCTCTGGTCTGATGAAACCAAGATTGAACTCTTTGGCCTGAATGCCAAGCGTCACGTCTATAGGAAACCAGGCACCGCTCATCACCTGGCCAATACCATACCTACATGGTGGTGGCAGCATCATGCTGTGGGAATGTTTTCAGCAGCAGGAATTGGGAGAATAGTCAGGATTGAGGGAAAGATGAACGGAGCAAAGTACAAAGAGATCCTTGATGAAAATCTGCTCCAGAGTGTTCTGGACCTCAGACTGGGGTGGAGGTTCACCTTCCAACAGGACAACGACCCTAAGCACAGAGCCACGACAACGCAGGAGTGGCTTCGTAACAAGTCTGTGAATGTCCTTGAGTGGCCCAGCCAGAGCCCGGACTTGAACCCGATCGAACATCTCTGGAGGGACCTGAAAATAGCTGTGCATCGACGCTCCCCATCCAACCTGACAGAGCTTGAGAGGATCTGCAGAGAAGAATTGGAGAAATTACCCAAATACAGGTGTGCCAAGCTTGTAGCGTCATACCCAAGAAGACTTGAGGCTGTAATCGCTGCCAAAGGTGACTCAACAAAGTAAAGTAAAGTAAAGTAAAGTAAGTTTATTTATATAGCACTTTTCAGTCGATTTCAATCAAAAGCCAAAGTGCTTTACAGGGAAGACTATCCATACAAATAATAAAAAGAGGTAGAAAAAAATGACACAACACACTATAAGAAATTCAACACGAACATCTCCCCACAGTAGAATCTACACTCTCCATTGTGAGGGAAGGCACTAAAATGTCCAGTCCTCCTCCTCCTAGTCCACCCGAGGTCGGGGCCAGTTTGAGGCCACCGCAGCCAGTCGCCGCAAAGGCAGCCCGATGATTATAGGCCCACCCGCATCGGGTGGAAAAGTCCTCAGCAGCTTTGAAATGTCTGGAGCGGCCGCTCCTTCCCCAGAGACTGCGACGCCCGTGGACTTCAGGCCGTGCCGGTTGGAGCTTCGACTCCGCGGTGCTTCCGATCCAGCGCCGCCCGCCAGTGGCGGGATGCCCTCAAACCGCAGACTGCAGACCGCGGCTGCTCGATGTTGGTGGTCGCCGGTCACAGCACTCCGGAGCGGCGACCCGGCAAGACATCGCCCGCTCCTTGTTGGTGTCCCAGCGCTGTGCCGCCGAAGCTGTGGTCCCCCGGCAGGAAACGCCGCTCCAGACCGTTTCATACCCTTCCCCAGATCTGTGTTTCGACACAGACTGCGTAAAGGGTCTGAATACTTGTGTAAATGTGATATTTCAGTTATTTCTTTTTAATTACTTTGCAAAGATTTCTAAACACGTGTTTTCACTTTTTTATTATGGGGTATTGTGTGTAGATTGATGACTAAAAAAATGAATTTAATCCACTTAATGAATTTAATCCAGAATAAGGCTGTAATGTAACAAAATGTGGAAAAAAGGAGGGGGTCTGAATACTTTTTGAATGCACTGTATGATGAAGTAATTCTGAGTATGTATCTGTGGTGTACAACTACATGACTCCATGTAATAAAAGGGAAATGCACTTGCTGGTTTATACCAAAGATAGACACAAAATGCGGGTCGGGCAGCATCTCTGGAGAAAATGGATAGGTGATTGAGTCTGAAGAAAGGTCCTGACCTGCAATGCCACCTATCAATTTTCTCCAGAAATGCTGACTGACCTGCTGAGTTCCTCCAGCATTTTGTGTCTATAATTCTATGACCTGGGTACAATCTGGTAAGAAATTAATTGAAGTGAAATGGCTGGTCATAATCAGTGAATGGAATATTGCTTCATCACCAAGTCTACCCTTGGGTAGCATTCAATTACCTGTGCTCTCGTCCCAGCAGTTACTGTTAATAAGACATGTTTAATATTCATGTCTGTTTTCATACCGCACACTTTTCAGTGGGCTGGAATCCTAACCTGAGTGTTCATTTCCAATAAATGGTTATTGACCTGAAGCACCAGCTTTTTCATGGCCCGCAAGACTTGATATGGAGAGTTTACAGGAGACATGAGGAATTGCAGATGCTGATTTTCAAAGGAAGACAGTGTAGTATTCCTCTCTTTCTGATACAATGATGATACAATTTATTTGTTGTCATTTGAACCTCATTGAGGTTCAAACGAAATTTGGTTTCTGCAGTCATACAAACAAGTAGAAGAACCAAGACACAACACAATTTACACAAACATCCATCACAGCAAATCTCCTCCTCACTGTGATGGAAGGCAAAGTCTTATCTCTCCCCTGCTCTCCCCATTCTCCTCCCGATGTCAGAGTCAAATGATCTGCTTTCCCTTCCCAATAAACCTATAGCAATCACACACTTACAGTGGCCGCCTTATGCACAAATGCACACAGAGATAATTTTAAGTGCATATATATATTCGTTTTGTCAGATCACCTATCATCATAAGCGAATAATCATTGCCTGTTCGAATTTAACTTGGCATTATGTTCATGATTTCAGTCTGGACACCCGTAATCACACTTACATTTTGTGCTTAGCCATATAAAACTGAAGTTCTTCAATGAAAAGGCTCACTGTGCATCAAATTCATGTTCCTAATTATTTGAGGTGTTTTTCCGTTTTCTGATTTTACATTCAATGTCTGACCAGCCTATTTTTGAGTCCATTATTGAATGTTGCCCCTTTAATTTTTGTACAGTACCCATTTTGATGCACAGTACATATTTAATTTTTTTATTCCCACATCCTAACTAGCATCTGTAATTTGCACAACTTCCATAATAACTATCGATTTCTTTGTTTCTATTCCTCATTGTTGGTTAAGAGTAACTTACACGGAAAAAAATTGACACGATGGAAAAGGCTGTATAAATTAGAACCGTTAACAATGAATGTGAAGGTGAAGCTACATTATTGAAGCTGAGACTACATGCCAGAGTACACAGCAGCACAGTACAACAATACTATGATATTAGTGGCTCCTTTAGAGCTACTGTTACTATTCCAATTCATGTGGTTAATGCTACAGGGACTATATGTTTCTTCTGGAGTGCATTATGGAATATAATGTATAGATTTTCACTTTGTGCCATAGAGTAGTGTTTTACTGTTAGAATTTAAAGCAGCTGGAAAAAAAAATAATGATTTGTTTACTGTCAGTGCTGGCATTCTGTTAGGTCTGCAGTTTCCCAATGAATTTCTAATACTGCCAAAACATTCCAAAGAAACAACATTCCATCAGAGGGTTTATTGTAAGTTCTTTGAATAAATCTGGAGAATAAACAGCACTTTGCTTATTTGTCTCAAGTATAGGATACAATAATAATAGTACACAAATCATTACACCTGTGGAATTTTGGGGGGGAATGGTCAATTAAGAATATGTATAAAAGAACAATCAGATTTATTTTTCATTCTGGAATCAGTGACTAGAAAAGAGAAGAGCCCAGATTACTACAGGCAGAAAAATAGAAGGGATGATGTTCTTTGGAGATTTTGGCCACCCATTACTTCACTCGCATAATATTTTCCTTCTCGTGCCATATAAAGATGTCTCTGTCCTTTTGAATGAGAGTTTCTTGTTAATTTTCATTCCCACATAACAAACAACAGCAATAATTATAATTTTCAGCTACTAATATTAGGCTTTTTTTTTACTGATTTTAAAATAATTTTAAAACTTGTGGATTAAATCTTGTGAATTCAATTGCATTCATGCATTGAAAACAGATGAAGATATTTTTTTCAAATTAACACACCAGATGAAGGGTCTTTTCCATCTGAATTAGAAATGTCGACTGTCCATTTCCTCCACAGACACTAGCCTGATAACCACAGCTAACTCGCTAGCCACAGACTGTTGATGTAAATGTACAAGCAATAGTTAGTATATTTGCAGATGACACTAATATAGGTGGTATCATAGACAGTGAAAAGGGCTGTTTCGTCTTACTGTCAGATCTTTATCAGTTGGGTAGTAGGCTGTGGAATGGCTAATGGAGTTTAATTCAGGAAAGTGCATGGTGTTATCTTTTGGGAAGGGTAGAACCCACGGTGAACATTAAGGCTTGATGTAGAACAGGAAGTTTATAAACCTTTTTAGTTTAAGTACATTGTTCTCTAAACTCCCTAAAAGTGATATCGCAGGTGGACGGTGGTCAAGAAGGCTTTCGACATGCTGGCCTTCATAAGTATGGGCATTGAGTATAGAAGTAGGAACATGATGTTGCAATTGTACAATATAATGTTGAGACTGTAATTGGAGTATAGTTTTGCTGCTTTAGCTGCCATTAGATGCCATTAAGACAGAAAAGGTGCAGAAAAGATTTATGAAGATGTTGCCAGGACCCGGGACTGAGTTTATAGCGAGAGGTTGGGTCCTTATTCCTTGGAGTTTAGGAGACTGAAGGGTAATGGTATCGAGGGTGTAAATGCACAAAGGGCATACATGTGGTGAATGAACATGGTATTTTTAGTCTTTTACATCGGAAGATGGATGGGAAAAGTTTGGAAGGATGTGGGTCAAATGCAGGCAAATGGAATAGAGTAGATGATCATCATGATAGGCATGGATGAATTAGACTGAAGGGCCTGTTTTCATACTAACTGACCAATTCTATGTGACAGTCCTTCCATTGTAGCAACCAGTCTGATGAATCTTCGATGCACTCCATCTATCAAAAGCATATAATTTTAATGCAAGCGACTAAAATCATTAATAAACATCAGGTGCAGCCTAAATAATTGCAGTGAGACGTCACACTTTCCGCAATGACATCTAACATATCAGTGCCTTAAGAACGGTCTACTGCATCTACATAGTAGCTTTCAGTGACTTGCAATAAAGGCACCCGTTCTTTTGAACATCAATATTTCACTAATAATTCATCAGAATTTCTGCTTTACTTATCAAAGTGGATATTCTCAATTTCCACATTATATTCCATATACCCACTTACTTGTCTGTATCTCATTCATCCTCATTATGATGCCATTCTTGCTGAATATGATGCCAGGGCCAACTCGTAACGACCTGTACATAATCCATATCGCTCCAGACTCTGGATATCCAGACGCCTCTCCAAAAGTGTCTTAAATGCCACTGTGGTACTTATCTCGACCACAACACTTCGCAAAGCTTTCCAGGCATACGCGACCCTCTGCTTTTAAACAAAAAACTTGCCCTGCAAAGTTCACCTTTAAATTTTGTCCCTCCCGCCTTACAGCTAGGCGCTCCAGTATTAGATATTTCCATTCTGGGAAAAGGGTTCTGACTGTCTGCCCTATCTCTTCCTCTAATAATTGTATGTTCTTCTTTCGGGTCTCCCCCATTACGTTCAGTGTTCCAGAGAAAACAATCCAAATTTGTCCAACCTCTCTTTGTAGCTAAAGCCACCCAATCCAGACATCATTTTGTCTCGGCAAGACCAGCAGCATAATCAAGGACGAGTCGCACCATGGCCACTCCCCTCTTTCAGGCAAAAGGTATAGAAGTGTGAAAATGCACACCACCAGATTCGGGGAGTTTCTTCCCAGCTGTTATCAGGCAACTGAATCATCCTACCACAACCACAGAGCAGTGCTGAACTCTATCGACCTCTTTGATGACCCTTGGACTATCCTTGATCAGACTTTGCTGGCTTTGCACTAAATTTTATTCCCTTTAAATAGATCGATTGTAATCATGTATTGTGTTTCTGCTAACTGGTTCTTTTGCCACTCTCTACTTGTGTTGCCACATTCAGGGAATTATGGATTTGGACCCCAAGATCACTCTATACATAATTGCTGTTAAGGGTTTTGCCAATAATTGTATGTTTTCCCGTTACATTTGACCTCTAAAGTGCAACACTTCACACTTTCTCGAATTAAACTAAATCTGCCATTTCTCCACTCATTTCTGCAGCCCATCCCTATCCCACTGTATACGGACAGCCTTCCTTGCAGTGCACAACCCCAGCAAGCTTGTTCCCATGTGCATACATAGTAACGAACTCATCTACGTTTACATCCAAGACATTTATATATCACAAACAGCAGAGGTCAAAGCACAGATCCCTATGGAACTCCACCAGTCACGGACTTTCATCTTGAATATTGCTCTTCAATCACAACACTCTGTCTTCATTTAGTTAGTTATTTCAATTGTAAAAAGCTTTTAAATGTTTTCAAATAGCCAAGATATTTGCTACCGAATTCCCATGTTCTTCCTCTGCAAGGAGGCGACATTCCATCCCCCCCCCCCCAACATCAACCTGCATTCGCCCCTCTCCTTTGAGCCCCCTTCCTCGCACAATAGTACCCATCCTGAGCTGACTTAACCTAGCTCTACCCCCTGCCATGTAATCACCATCTTCTCTGATCTTCCACACCAACTGACTTCTGAGCCCACTATGAAGTTGAGCTCTATCTCTATCACCTCCATGCTATTACTTTGGAAAGGAGCTCATGACTCCAAGATGGTCCGTTCTCCTGTCTGCAACATTCCTCTTCTTGGACAACCCCTTCCAGCCTTGTACCCTTGCTCAACTTTTCCATTTCCAGCTGCTGATATCTGCTGACATTTGCTTCTTGAGGGAACACTCTCTCCAGCTTTACCACCATCCAGAGACACAAACTTTCCTTGCAGGTAAGACACAGATTCACATGCGCCTCCTCTATCCTTGTCTGTTGTATCAAGTGCTCCCTGTGGCCTGCAATACATAGGTATGCCTTCCACAGACTAGGTGACTGCTTTGGTGAGCACACAAAGAAGAACCAAAAACTCTCTGCCAGAGAACCAGCCTCCACCGCCCTCTGAGGCAGAGAATTCCACATACTCACAACTCTGTGTGAAAGATTTTTTTCACATCCCAAGTTGTTTGACTAAGTTGTTGAATTGTAATCATTTGATGGGAATCATGAGAACACCTGTTAGAAAATAAGAACACATTTAAAATTTATTTTTCTCTCCAGAAAATTAAATGTTCAATACAAATGACACTTGTCATTAACGAGGCCGAGCCTTAAATAAGAGGTTAAAGTCCATAATAATCTGCTTTCAATCTAGTTCAGTTAGTATTGAGTCAATATTTTTCAAGTAGCATCTGCTTGGTTACAAAGTAAATGTTTAAAGAGTGTAAAGCAGTATGTATTTTCATCCAATATTTAGCAGTCTATAACCTATATCTATCAATATTTCGATTTGTGAAAACCTATGTGTTATAAAACAGAAGGAACGTTGCAAAGAACTATAAAGATAACAATGATAATTAGATCCACCTGGGAAATTCTCACGTTTCCTCAAGTGATGTCTCAACATATGTAGGAGTGGTAGTTGTGTGTGGCGCAACAAGTCTTCATCCTCGTACATAGGAAATAGTTCTATTAATTTATTGACCAAAGGGCAACAGAATTGGTTAATTAGTTGTCCATGCTAATATAAAGCAGCATAAGAACAAAGTGATTTTTTAAGAAAAGCTGCATGAATAATGTTAAAGGAGAGAGACTAACATCCGTCAGGCAAGTAATCTGGACAGATTAGATTTAAGAGACATGTCTTATAAAAGACATAAATATGACAGTAAACCATGTTGATATATAATTGAAATAATTATGAATCAATATACTTTGCACAACTTCCACTCTTTTATTTTCTGCAGCTCAAATATCCCCATTGAGATCAGTAATAGATCCAGCTCCAGGTCTAATAGACAATAGACAATAGGTGCAGGATTAGGCCATTCGGCCCTTCGAGCCAGCACCACCATTCAATGTGATCATGGCCGATCATCCACAATCAGTACCCCATTCCTGCCTTCTCTCCATACCCTTAACTCCGCTATACCTAAGAGCTCTATCTAACTCTCTCTTAAAAGCATCCAGAGAACAAGCCTCCACCGCCCTGTGAGGCAGAGAATTCCACATACTCACAACTCTGTGTGAAAGAGTTTTTCCTCATCTCCGTTCTAAATGGCTTACCACTTATTCTGAAACTATGGCCCCTGGTTCTGGACTCCCCCAACATTGGGAACATGTTTCCTGCCTCTAGCATGTCCAAACCCTTAATAATCTTATATGTTTCAATAAGATCCCCTCTCATCCTTCTAAATTCCAGAGTATACAAGCCCAGCCGCTCCAATCTATCAACATATGATAGTCCCGCCATCCCTGGAATTAACCTCGTGAACCTACGCTGCACTCCCTCAACAGCAAGAATGTTCTTCCTCAAGTTTGGAGACCAAAGCTGCACACAATTCTCCAGTTGTGGTCTCACTAGGGCCCTGTACAACTGCAGGAGGACCTCTTTGCTCCTATACTCAACTCCTCTTGTTATGAAGGCCAACATGCCATTCGCTTTCTTCACTGCCTGCTGTACCTGCATGCTCACTTTCAGTGACTGATGAACGGACCCCCAGATCCCATTGTACTTCCCCTTTTCCCAACTTGACACCATTTAAATATTAATCTGCCTTCCTGTTTTTGCCACCAAAGTGGATAACCTCACTGTTATCCACATTAAACTGCATCTGCCATGCATCTGCCCACTCACCCAACCTGTCCACCCTGCATCCTCAAAGCATCCTCCTCACAGTTCACACTGCCACCCAGCTTTGTGTCATCTGCAAATTTGCTAATGTTACTTTTAATCCCTTCATCCAAATCATTAATATATATTGTAAATAGCTGCGGTCCCAGCACCGAGCCTTGCGGTACCCCACTGGTCACTGCCTGCCATTCTGAAAGGGACCCGTTAATTCCTACCCTTTGTTTCCTGTCTGCCAACCAATTTTCTATCCATGTCAGCACCCTACTCCCAATACCATATGCTCTAATTTTGCCCACTAATCTCCTATATGGGACCTTATCAAATGCTTTCTGAAAGTCCAGGTACACTACATCCACTGGCTCTCCCTTGTCTGTTGTGTCCTTGGGGCAAGACACTTCACCCACCTTTGCCTGCGTGTGCATGTGTGTGAATGTGTGTGAGTGATTGGTGGTGGTCGGAGGGGCCGTAGGCGCAGATTAGCAGCCACGCTTCCGTCAGTCTGCCCCAGGGCAGCTGTGGCTACAGAAGTAGCTCACCACCACCGAGTGTGACTGAGGAGTGAATGAATAATGCGATGTAAAGCGCCTTGGGTATTAGAAAGGCGCTATATAAATCCAATCCATTATTATTATTATTATTATTAAATGTGCCACTATTTCATCTTTTATTATTGACTCCAGCATCTTCCCCACCACCGATGTCAGGCTAACTGGTTTTTAATTCCCTGTTTTCTCTCTGCCGCCCTTCTTAAAGAGTGGGACTACATTAGCTACCCTCCAACCCACAGGAACTGAACCTGAATCTATAGAACATTGGAAAATGATCACCAATGCATCCACGATTTCTGGAGCCACTTCTTTAAGTACCCTGGGATGCAGACCATCAGGCCCTGGGGATTTATCAGCCGTCAGTCCCATCAGTCTACCCAACACCATTTCCTGCCTAATGTGAATCTCCTTCAGTTCCTCTGCCACCCCAGATCCTCTGGCTAGTACATCAGGAAGATTGTTTGTATCCTTCTTAGTGAAGACGGATCCAAGGTACCTGTTCAACTCATCTGCCATTTCCTTGTTCTGCATAATAAGTTCACCCTTTTCAGTCTTCAGGGGTCCAACTTTGGCCGTAACCAGTTTTTTCCTCTTCACATACCTAAAGAAGCTTTACTATCCTCCTTTTATATTAGAGGCGTACCAGGGCCCTATCCCCAAACTCTACCTCCGCTACATCGACGACTGCATTGGTGCTTTCTCCTACACCACACACAACTCGCTGACTTCATCCATTTCACCACTAACTTCCATCCGGCACTCAAATACACCTGGACCATTTCCGACATTTCCCTACCATTTCTAGACTTCACTATCTCCATCGCAGGTGACAGACTATTGACCGACATTCACTATAAACCCACTGAATCCCATGGCTATCTGGACTACACTTCTCCCCACCCTGCTTCCTGTAAAGACTCCATCCCCTACTCCCAATTCCTCCGTCTACGCCGCATCTGCACCCAGGATGAGATGTTCCACACCAGGGCATCGGAGATGTCCTCATTCTTCAGGGAACGGTGGTTCCCCTCTTCTACTATAGATGATGCTCTCACCTGGGTCTCTTCTATACTCCGTAACTCTGCTCTCACTCCCCATCCCTCCACTCATAACTAGGGCAGAGTCCCCCTTGTCCTCACCTTCCACCCTACCAGCCGTCACATACAATAAATAATCCTCCGACAGTTCCGCCACCTCCAACGGGATCCCATCACTGACCACATCTTCCCATCTCCTCCCGTCTGCTTTCCGCAGAGACCGCTCCCTCCGTTACTCCCTGGTCAATTCGTCCCTTCCCACCCAAACCACCCCCTCTCCTGGCACTTTCCCTTGCAAGCACAGGATATGCTACACTTGTCGCTTTACCTCCATTCAAGGACCCAAGCAGTCTTTCCAGGTGTGGCAGAGGTTCACCTGCACCCTCCTCCAACCTCATCTATTGCATCCGCTGCTCTAGATGTCAGCTGCTCTACATCGGTGAGACCAAGCGTAGGCTTGGCGATCGCTTCGCCCAACACCTCCGCTCGGTTCGCATTAACCTACCTGATCTCCCGGTGGCTCAACACTTCAACTCCCCCTCCCATTCCAAATCTGACCTTTCTGTCCTGGGCCTCCTCCATGGCCAGAGTAAGCACCACCGTAAATTGGAGGAGCAGCACCTCATATTTCGCTTGGGCAGTCTGCACCCCAGCGGTATGAACATTGACTTCTCTAATTTCAGGTAGTCCCTGTTTTCTCCTCCCCTTCTCAGCTCTCCCTCAGCCCTCTGTCTCCACCTCTTCCTTTCTTCTTCCCCCCCCCCCCCACCCTCACATTAGTCTGAAGAAGGGTCTCGACCCGAAACGTTGCCTATTTCCTTCGCTCCATACGTGCTGCCTCACCTGCTGAGTTTCTCCAACATTTTTGTTTCCTTCGATTGTCCAGCATCTGCAGTTCCTTCTTAAACAAACCCTTTATATTCTTGGCTAGCTCAACTTCGTACCTCATCTTTTCTCCCCATATTGCCTTTTTAGTTATCTTGTATAGGATCTAAGAATCAACATTTCTTAACCCTTTGACGTTAAAGGGGATTTCTTTAAGTTAGCTTTCCTGACTCTTTCCTTGCCCATCACACCTTTCAAAAGATTTGTGGTCTCTGAACTCTGGCATAAAGATTAACCAAGATGTTTAGTTTGTCTGTTTGAAACTCAGGAAGGCACTGCTTAAGGTTGGAATGAAACCTTTCCTTAACCTCATTTGCACCCGTTGAGATGAATGCCCAACAATTGTAGTGTGCTAGTTTCATACTAAAATGAATTGGTGTGTCATCAGATATTTGCTTATCCCACAAAGATTTGCTAAGGTTGCCACATGAGTTTGCTTTCAATGCAAAAAATCACTCTTGTAGATAGAAACATAGAAACCTAGAAAATAGGTGCAGGAGGAGGCCATTTGGCCCTTTGAGCCAGCACCGCCATTCATTGCGATCGTGGCTGATCGTCCCCAATCAATAACCCGTGCCTGCCTTCTCCCCATATCCCTTGATTCCACTAGCCCCTAGAGCTCTATCTAACTCTCTCTTAAATCGCAATTCAAAAAGTGTGCCATAGCAGAAGAAGGTACACCAGCCACAATGTTCCTTGAACTGGCCTTTTCTTGTCTGTATGCCGTGTTGCTGTTTGTTCCCAGACTCTGATTTCAGAGCTCCGTCTATGTCTGCTATTGTTAGAAGTACCACCAACGCTGTCTTGGAAAATCCTCCAAATCCATTGGCTGGGAAAGCAAACCAGCATCAGCATCCTAACCTAGGATTCTATTTCGATTTGGATGATTTCATTGAGCAGCAGCATCAGGCAAGATTTAATTGGAACCTGAGGACCAACCTATTTCATTCAGAGGTTGGTAGATACAGAGCTGCCAACTCTCATGCATTGAGCGTGAGAATCATGCATTTGATGAAATTATCACGCTGATGCCAGAAGTTCTCACGCTCAAAAAAAAATTATATATATATATATATATATATATATATATATAAAGTCGCACTCCTCCACACTCACCAATGAGAATAGTTTTCTTTCGGCGGGATTCCCATAAAGAACGAGCAATTGGCTTAAGCTAATACACTATTTAAAATGGCAATGTAGACAAAAATGCTGGAGAAACTCAGTGGGTGAGGCAGCATCCATGTCTGACTTTGACCCTTCTTCAGACTCAAGCATTTCTCCATCATGTTTGTCTACCGCTCTATAAATGCTGCCTCACCCGCGTTCACATTCTCGTACAAGTGGTGTGATAGGTGAGACACGGCGGTGGTCCCAGAACCGACCCCGCCCACCCTGAGGCACCGCTCACACCTCCCACCCTCACCTCTGGCGGCTCTGTGTCCGGTGGCCGCTCTGACCACACCGCCTGGAGTTTTAGCCCTGGCCCAGAGCCAGGAGCGGACCGTGTGAGTGGGGGCGTCGGTGCTGCCTCCGGAGCCGCGGGGATGAATCTCGGGCTATAGCTCCGCTTAGATGCCCGACACCCGGGTCACTGTCCCTCACCTCCCCCCGGGTCACTGACCCTCACCTCCCCCGGACCCCAGCTGGACACAGAGCACCTGGGCCAGCCCGCATTCCCGGGGAGGGGGGGAGAGAGGGAAATGCTCCCCGGACATCACCAAGTTCTCGCTCACTCCGGGTGTTGTCGCCGCTTCACTGACACACACTATCACACACAACCTAACACACACCCTTACACACATACTGGCACACACAAGGTTTAAAGGGATATGGGCCAAATGCGGATAAATAGGACTAGTTTAGATGGGGCATCTTGATCTGCATGGACAAGTTGGGATGAAGGGCCTGTTTCCATGCTGTAAGACTATGACACACTGTAGAAAGGGTTCAATTGCTCTGGAGAGGATCCAGGGGGGATTTATGAACATATTGGCAGGGCTGGAATTTTTCTTTTCACTTTGAAGAAAGATTTGATAACTGGGATTAAATTCTTTGCAGCAACAGAGGTGAAGAAAAGACTTAGTTGAGGTGAATAATATTATGAGAATAGGACCTGTTTCCGTCAACAAAGAGTGTAGGAAGGAACTGCAGATGGTGGTTTAAACTGAAGATAGACACTGAAAGCTGGAATAACTCAGCAGGACAGGCAGCATCTCTGGAGAGAAAGAATAGGTGATGTTTCGGGTCGAGACCTTCAGACTGAAGAGGTTGAAAACCAGCCCTAAAACAATGACTGGAGATGCGTGTTATCCAACTAAGGGCAGAAATCAGAATCATGTGTTCATCTTTATTGACGTGACACCATAATAAATATATTACAGAAAAAATAATTTAATGGGGTGGCACGGTGGCGCAGCAGTAGAGTTGCTGCCTTACAGACCCAGATTTGATCCTGACTATGGGTGCTGTCTGTAAAGTATTTGTACATTCTCCTTATGACCACATGGTTTTCTCTGGATATTCTGGTTTCTCCCACATCCGAAAGAAGTGCAGGTTTGTAGGTTAATTGGCTTCTGTAAATTGTCCCTGGCGTGTAGGATACAACTGGTGTATGGTAGAATGCTGGTCGGTGTGGACTTGTTGGGCCGAAGGGCCTGTTTCTATATATATATATATGTTTTACATTATATCTTAATTTCATTGAACCATATACGGTTAAATATGTGGTATTATTTTTGTCTTGTTTCTAGTCATAGGGTAAGGTTGATTGATTTATTTGTGCAGAACAGTGATGGAAGTCTGACTCCTCTTGCCTTGTATCCATGTTTTTGTTTCTCTATATGCATAGCAGCATGAATTTTAATCTGAATATACTATGAATATATTATAATTATATCTGAATATAATATGAATATACTAATTGCTCAGGACCACCGGGTAAGCTTGGGGACCGAGAGAATCTCTCATGAACAGGTGCAGTTATCTATTTTACTTAATTTGAGTTGTTCTCAAACATTGCTTCATTTCTAGATAAGAAAATTTCTTTGCTCAAAGTATTTTTATCTAGCTTTATTACTTGCTGTCACTTGCCGTTTTCTTTGTGCAAGTGAAATCAAATAATAAAGCATTTAGTGGTTAATGGCAGTTACAAAATGACTGTTGAATAGTAAATATAACAGGCACACATCATATACTGCAATTCCTGATTATACAATCTGCTGATACGATACAGGGCAATAAAAGGCACTTTCTGGATTTCAAGAAGCACACTCGGAGTGATCATTTCCAGAAATACCTCAAGCGACAAAGACTGTATGATCCATAAAAAGCAAAGATCATGCAATCAGTGAATTGAAATTGAACCAATATAATTGGGCCATTAATAAATCTCACTGAATGTATTGTGAGCACATGATTTTTCTTTTTTTTGTTTGTTAAAGTATATGAATCAGTTCAGTATATAGTGCAGCTGATTATCACATTCTCCCTTCTTGCAGTGCCTGCATCCATCTGTAGTCTAAATGCATAGGATTTTCAGTTCCAGACAAATCAGTTTACGTGAGTGCTTCAAAATAGAGTTAGTTTATGTGCTCCTGTTGAGCCAAAATTTAGAGTGCACCATGACATTTTGATCAAACAAGGGAGTTTTCAGGTAGTAACTTTTGTACTTTGGTCAAAGCCACTGCCCATTTAGATAGTAAACTGGTTCACTGAAGTCTGAGGAACATGCCATCCATGCCATATTGTATTTGTAATCATGCAATATTTTCACCTTGTATCATCATGTGAGAAGCACCAGGCGTGAAGTGTTGCATGATATATGCTGCCTTGGCACTGAACTAAGCTTCAGAAAATATACTTCCCTAAAATTCTCATTGCAACATTTATGGTGGATCTAGTTTATTTTTAACATTTTCCTGCTGCTGACCAGTGGTGTTCCTTATTGTTAAAGGATTTGCTGTTGTTGAGACGTACAAGAAGATTTGTAGGTAGAGCTATTGCTAGGGAAAATAGAATGATGATAAAGATTGATGAAATAAAGCTAGAATCATGGTTTTATTTTTTCCAACAGAATTTCCAAACCTTTTCTCTCAGAAGATATTTCAAAGTAATACTTAATTGTAAATGCTACAATTACTTAATATCTCATTGGAGACCCTTGGACGATCTTTAATTGGACTTTATGAACTTTATCTTGCCCTGAATGTTATTCCCTTTATCCTTTATTTGTACACTGGACGGTTTGATTGTAATCGTGTATAGTCTTTCTGCGGATTGGATCGCACGCAACAAAAAAGCTTTTCACTGTACCTTGATACAGGTGACAATAAACTAAACTAAACTAAAAGAAATTGAAACTATATCCATGCTGCATATCCGTGAATGTGAAATACAGTGTGATGTAAGTATCAATAAATTAAAGGGAGTAGCTAAAAAGGTCTGAGGAAGGGTCTGGACCCGAAACGTCACCCATTCCTTCTTTCCAGAGATGCTGCCTGTCCCGCTGAGTTACTCCAGCTTTTTGTGTCTGTCTTCGGTTTAAACCAGCATCTGCAGTTCCTTCTTACACACTTCATGGGTCCCCTTTGTGAATGTAATTGCTACTTCAAATGGTGAGAAAACAATAAATAATAATTTTATAATTATCCGTCACATGCTCCAAAAAATAGGGGGAATACCTGATAACCATGCTATCATGTTAGTGTGAAATAAACAAGACTGCCATTTATCAGATTGATTACGCTTTTTGTTATTCTTCTGCAGCTGTAAGTAAATTTGCAAAGCATTCTAAATTACAACTTTGTTTACAAGTCAAAACTGAGTTGATCCATTGTTTCAGTCCCTGACATAAATATTAAAATATTTCTGCCTACAGATGCTAAATGTGCAAACGCATAAGGACATATGTAACATTTTTAAGTGTCTGTTATATTGCAGATTGATCCCTGCTAACCGCAGCATGCTCATCACTTGATCAGGATAGACCAAAGGCATGCCAACATGTAGTTCTGCAATTGATATGCAGTGCGCATGTTTTGCCTTGTGGAAGAGCTATGCATGATGATTTCAAACATTATCATCGTGTATCATCTGACAAATATGGGATATGAAATAACTGATTGCATTGGTGTAGTTGCACGGTCCTCTGATGGATGGACTTTGTGTTGATATTTTTTATTGTGCCAGATTAGATATTCAATGTGCTACTGCCCCCATAGTGCACTCCAGTATTAAGAGAGTAGATTAGGGAATTAATAAATCAGGAATGTTTTATTGTCATATGTCCCAGATGGAACAATGAAATTCTTATTTGCTGCAGCACAACAGAATATGTAATCATAATAAATAATATAACAAAACTCAAAAACAAACAATAACAGTGCATTAATAATAATAATAATAATAGTCTATTGTAGTTCATAGCTTATGAGGTTTTAGTGTTTAATAGCCTGATGGTTATAGGGAAGAAGTGGTTCCTGAACCTGGACGTTACAGTTCTAAAACCCCTGTCCCACGGTACGAGTTCATTCCACGTGTTCTCCCGAGTTTGCCCTGATTCGAACTCGGAGATTTACGGTAATGGCCACTCGTCGGTACTCAGGGCTCTCGTGGACATTTTTCATCATGTTGAAAAATCTTTACGAGTCTTCCCGTGCTTACCTGCCATTAGCGAGTCTTCCCGAGTACCTGCCATTAGTGCTAAGAGACGTCCCCGAGCTCCGACGTACCTGCTACGTTCATTCTCCGTGCTTACCATGAGTTTGATTTTTGTAAAACTCGGGAGAGCTCTTGGAATGAACCCGCACCGTGGGACAAGGCTATCAGGTTCCTGTACCTTCTGCCTGATGGCAGTGGTGAGATGAGGGTGTGGCCAGGATGGTGTGGGTATCTGATGATGCTTGCTGCCTTTTTGAGGCAGCAACTCTGGTAAATCCCTTTGATGGTGGGGAGGTCAGATGGACTAGGCAGTGTTCACAACTTTTTGCAGTCTTTTCCATTCCTGGACGTTCAAGTTGCCAAACCAGGCCACGATGCAACCAGTCAGTATGCTCTCTACTGTGCACCCGTAGAAGTTCAAGAGAATCCTCTTTGACATACTAAATCTCCGTAATCTTCTCAGGAAGTAGAGGCGCTGATTCTTTATAATTGCATCAGTGTGCTGGGTCCAGGAAAGATAGTCGGAAATATGCACGCCCAGAAATCTGAAGTTTTTTACTCTCTCCACCATCGTCCCATTGATGTAAACAGGATTGTGGGTCCTCAACCTTCTCTTCCAAAGTCCACAATCGGTTATTTGGTTTTTCTGATATTGAGAGCCAGGTTGTTGTGCTGGCACCATTTGGTCAGTCGGTCGATCTTAATAAGGTAATATTCAGGTTCAGGTGTTATTATTACCATTGATCTGTCGTGGACCAACCACATCAATGCTACAGCCAAGAAGGCACATCAATGCTTCTACTTCCTCAGGCGATTGAGGTGATTCGGCACGTCTCCAATGACTCGTACATACTTCAACAGATGCACTATAGAAAGCATACTGTCAAGTTGCATCACAGATTGGTTTGGGAACAGCACTGCTCAAGACTGCAAGAAATTGCAGAGAGTTGTAGATGTGTCCAGTCCATCACACAGACCAGACTTCATGCCTTTGGCTCCTTCTACACTTCAAGCTGCCTCCAAAAGCAGCCAACATAATCAAAGACTTCAAAGTGAGCACCACCAGACTCAGGAACAGCTTCTTCCCCTCTGTATCATCAGTCTTGTGAATAGACCTTTCATACGCTTGAGTACTGTTCAAATCATCTCTTCCCTATTAAAAACATTGGACTTTGTCTATGGAACTGTTGCGCTACAATGCTGAGAACTATATTCTGCATGCTGTACCTTCTCCTTTCCTCTATCTTTTGTACTTGAGTTTGAACTGATTGGATCTGTGTACGGCATATCTGACCTGTTTGGAGAGCATGTAAAATATTTTTTTGCCGGGGAAGATCAAGATATAATTGTGGGCTATTAGTAACGATCAAGTATATTACAAGTCTGGCCCTAATCATGTTTGTTATGCCAGCAACTAATTAAGACAGAAAATAAAGTGACTTACAATATTAACATGTTCAGTATTGTTAACAAGTTCAGGCAATAAATATTTGGGTGAAAATGCGGATTTTAGTTGCATGCTGCTGAGTAACTAATGTTTCACTACAGCAAACCTCAAGAGCTCAAACACCATTGGTTATCTGCCAAAAGAAGAATCATATTTGGCACAAAGCCATGTGTGATACTGTTGGTATCATGTCTTTTCCCTTCAAATTATTTGTTATGCATTAATCATTATTAATTAACTACAATTACTTAGATTGAATTGGAACTTATTGTTTCAATGTAAATATTAGACTAATGTTGAAGACTGATGCAATATGTACATTCATATAGCAAGGTCTTTTTTCTTTAGAGATTATGGAGATTGCTGAATTGTTTCTAAATTGACAAGAATAGTAATCTCCGTAGATTGGCACCTTGTCGTGATGGAGAAGCTTGTGTGATCCTGAGAGCGATGCTGTCTGGAGATATGCTCCTGGTAGGGCCACCCGGTGAGGTCGAGGGGGAGGACTCTGACAAAGAGCAATACAACCAAGACCTCAACGGTGGAACAGGAGCGGGCGATGCCTTGCCCGGGTTGCCGCGCTGGAACTCCGGTATGCTGGGACCGCCGATAAAAACATCGCGGAGCTGCGGGTCTGTGGAGCGGCCAGCCGCGGGCGGCGGCGCTGAACTTTACATCGGGAGCCTGGGATCTCTCGCCGAGATCGCCAGTGGTGGAGCTCCATCCAGCGTGGCCTGTCGGCTTCGGAAGCCGCGGTCTCCGGTAAGGAAGCGGCCGTTCCAGGTTTCCCATGCCGCTGTGAGGATTCGCCCGACGCCGGAGCACCATCATCCAGCAAGAAGGGCCTGGAAAATCGGGCCTCCGTAAAGGCGACTGCGGAGGCCTCAATAAGCCCGACTATGGGTGGACATGGGGATGGGGACTGGACTTTGTGCCTTCCCTCACAGTGGGAACCATTGTGGGGGATGTTTTTCATGTTTAAATTTCTTTATTATTGTTATGTTGTTTTCTTTTTTATGTGCTGCAATGGCAATCCGCATTTCACTACACCAATTGGTGTATGTGACTAATAAAGAACCTTTGAACCTTTACCTGTTTCTGCTGCCACAGATGATGCATGACCTATTGATATTTTCAGCATTTCTTACTATTATTATACATTTCCAGTATCTGGGCTTTGATTATTTGCATGGCATTAGCAGTTTTCTTTCTCCCTTCATTCCTGTTAACATCATTATGGTTGAAATGTATCTCAATCTTTGTTTTGAATATATGCAATGATTCTGCCTCTATAGCTCTCTGGGGTAGAGAATTCGAGGGACACACGACCCTTGAATCTCCATCTGAAATAGGTGACCTTATAATTTGAAACATTTCCTCCCTATATTTCCAGATAATCAGCATCCACCCTGTTAATTGTCCTTGGAATCTTACGTTTCAATTAAGTTACATCTCATTTTTCCACACTCCATAGGAAAGATCAACTTGATTAATCGATCTTCCTCTGTCATTCTAGCAATCAATCTAATGATGATTTTCTGCAGTCTCCAAGGCAAATATATACTTCCTTAAATATATATGAAAAGCTTCAGGCTGGTTTCTCCAGGAAATTTGTTAAAAAGGTTACTGTTTTTATATTCCATACTTTTTCAATGAAGGCCAACATTTCATTAGCCTTGCCAATTGCTTGCTATTTCATCAAAGTGACAGCCTCACAGCCTGGGAAACCTGGGTTCAGTCTGATCTCCAGAGCTGTTGAAATGGAATTTGCAAGTTTTCCCTTAACCACAAGGGTTCCTCTGGGTGCTTTGGTTTCCTTTCACATCCCAAAAACACGCAGGTTAGTGTTGGATCAGCATATGGATATGCAGGGAATAGATTATGTGCAGGCAGATGAAAATCAGTCTTGGTATGTTCGGCACAGACATTGTGGGCTGAAGGTCCTGTTCCTGTGCTGTGCTGTTCTGTTCTAATAATTATATCTGCTCTACCACCACCCCTGGCACCCACATGCTCTGTGTGATTTATAAAAAAAACTTGTTCTTTATACTTTCTCCCTCTCGCAAAACTATCACCTCTGATCTTTGACATTTCCACACTGGGTTCTGATTGTCTACCCTATCTACAAAGTTGGTACACTTCCATCAAATCTCCGCTCAACCTCCGATGCTCCTGGGAAAACAATCAAGCCTTCTCCTGAAAAAGTAATACCTTCTAATCTGGGCAGCATTCCTGTAAATCTCTTCTGCACCTCTTCAAAGTCTCAAAATCCTTTCCATGGTGGGGTGACTAGAACTGCACATAATATTTCAAATACAGTTTACTTAAAGTTTTATAAAGCTTGACTTCCTGACTCTTGCACCCAATGTCCGGACTGATGAAGGCAGACATATGCCTTCTTTATTGCTCTGTCCACTTATGATGCCACTTTCATGGAGCTATGGACTTGGACCCCAAGATACCTCTGTACATCAATACTATTAAAGGTCTTGCCATTAACTTTATATTTTCCCCTTACATTCGACCTCCTAAAGTGCAACATCTTAAACTTGATCAGTTAAACTCCATATGTTATTTCACTGCCCATATCAGTGGCTGATCTATATCCTGCTGTATCATTTGACAGGCTTCCTCATTCACTGCAATTCCACCAATTTTGGTGTAATCTGCAAATTTATTAACCAATCCATCTACTTTTATGTTCAAGTTTATTAACAGAGATCCCAGTATAGATCCCTGCAGAAAATCACAAGTTACAGATGTATGCCAGAATAACATCCTTCCACCACTACCCTCTGTCTTCTATGGGTAAGGCAGTTCAGAATCCAAAGGACCATGTCACAGTGGATCCCATGCGTCTTAATCTTCCTGATAGCCGACAGTGAGGGATTTTATCAAATGTTTTACTAAAATCCATGTAGACAACATTCACTGCCCTACTCTCAACAATCATCATCGTCACCTCCATAAAAATCTAAATCCCATTAGGATGGCATGACTTGCTACGTTCAAAGCCATGCGCACTGTCCCAAATTATCCCATTCTCTACCATATGCGACTAAATCCTATCTCTGTTAGTTTTTGTACCACTGATGTGAGGCCCCACAATTTCCTGGATTATTTCTACTTCCCTACTTAAACAAAAAAATGACATTGGCTACTCTCCAGTCCTCCAGGACTTCTCTGTGGCTGGAGAGGATACAAAGATCTTGGTCAAGGCCCCTGCAATCTCCCCTCTTGCCTCTCTCAATATCTTGGGATAGATGCCATCAGGCCCTGGGGATTTATGAACTTTAATGCTTTTTAAGAGACCAACATACCTCCTTGATTGTCACCTTGTCGTGGTGGAGAAGTTTGTGTGGACCTGAGATCCTGAGAGTGATGCTGTCTGGAGCTTTGCTCCTGGTAGGGCCACCCATGGCGGTAAGGTCGAGGGGGAGGTCTCTGACAAAGAGCAATCCAACCAAGACCTCAACGGTGGAACAGGCGGAGGATGATGGCTGACCTTAGTGGAGCGTCACAACAGCTGGGAAGGCGGATGAAGGCTGCAGCAGAAAAGGGTCTCTGGTCATCTTGGACTCCATGCCATTGGATCCTGACCCCGATCTGTCAAGGATCGTGGGGTGGCTGCCTATGCACCAGTCTCCCCACGGTAAACAAAGTCACGCACAGGCATCCTCCATATAGTGAATAGCACCCTGGAGACACCCATGGTCAGCCATGACCGAATGGGGGCCTAACATACCTCCTTGATTTCAAACTACCCTAATTCTTCTTATACCCACAATGATCTAGCTGTCCTCCATATAGTTTTCCTTTGTTAAAACAGTTGAAAACTAGCCGTTTAGTACCTTGCCTACATCCTATGACTCCCAGGCATAAATTCCCTCCTTTATTCTTGAGTGGCCCTTCCTTCTCCCTGCTTACCCTCTAGTTTTTAATGTACATTTTTTTTTAAAACATGCCATTTTCTTTCATCTGTCTTGATAATGGCATTTTATGGCCTGTTTTGGCCCTACTAATTCCCTGCTTGAGTTCTTTCCTGCATTGTTTATATTAATCAAAGACGGTCTGATTTCTTCTTCCTAAATTTTACATATGCTTCCTATTTACTTTTGGATGAAATTTAGAACCTCTCTGATCATTTGTAATTCCCTTACCTTGCTATCCTTATCTGTCCTCCTTACTGAAACATGCTGGTCCTGAACTCTGAGATTTTTCATTTATCAGATAATTATTACAAGGACATGCATTACAAGGGAATACCTTGTTCAAGAAAACTGCAAGGTTTCAGGCATTAATATTAACATAAGATTGAAAATCTACACACATTTGTTTTTTACTTAGCTGTATATGCCAGCATCTCTCCATCCTGTTTTCTTCAATAAGCAATATGAAATATGAAACAGACTGATAGTCAATGTTTTCATCCATTATTAATGCAGACTAAGTTAATTTACTTAGATTGTTAATTTTGAAGAACAATGCTGTTCCATTTTCACAACGCTGTACGACTTCTGTGCTTTATCCATTGATCAGTTGAGGAGTATTGACAATACCTGAAGGCAAATAATTCAGACTAATGTTGAAAACATTACTGTAGATTTAAATATGGGGTAGTCAAAGTCATAATATTAATATTTGATCAACTTTAGGCCCTTATTCCAGTGACAGTTCCCTTCTTTGATAAGAGTCCATTTCAGTCAAATATCGTGTCGTCGGATAGCAATTTTTAATTGCTATGAGTTCTTGTTACCAGGCTGATAATTTTGACAAGTTGCCATTTTCATTCAGTGAATTCAAGGTGCAATTATGGGAAATAGAAATGTCGTCATTGTGGTGTAATTGCACTTCTCTCATTGGGCAGCAGGAGTTCATTCATGAATATTTAAACTGTGGACTGACAATGCATGGCATGAGTTAGCTAATCAGCTGTACATTACTTACTCATTCAAAATAAACCTCATATTTTTTACTGCAGGTAAAATGTCTCCCCTACCCAGACTGGCCTATATATATGACTCCAGACCTATATATGATTGATTCTTAACTGCTTTCTGAATTGACCCATCAAGCCACCAACATTTCTAAAAAACTGTTTAAAGAAAATATGTATTATACAGGACAGACCACCTGACATTGAATTCAGACATTGAAAAATTACACCCAGCCAAGTTAATCTTGCAAAGTCTTCCTTGTGAACATGTGGGGACTGGAGTTTAAATTGAGAGAGTTATTTCACTGGCTGGTTAAGCTATGTTTGAACGAGATAATACTCAGAGAATCGTAGCTTTAAAGCATTGTACTAGGTTCCTTCAACACAATCCTTGGATGGAAGCACAGGTGTGATGGAATAGCTGGGAGGTTCCTCAACAATTACTGCAGACGGTAGAATGGCAGTATTTATACATAGTATTACAAAAATTTAATATGGGAGAGAATTTTATTGCATGGGTGAAATTATTATATGATAAACCGATGGCAAGAATATTAACTAACAGCATGTTATCTCAAAAATTTCAATTATCAAGGGGTAATAGGCAGGGATGTGCTTTATCACCCCTGCTATTTGCCCTTATGATAGAACCTCTGGCTGAAAGTATAAGAAGCCATCCGAATATTCAGGGTTATAATACTAGGGACTCAAATAATAAAATGTCATTATATGCAGACGATATTTTGTTATATATAACAAATTCACAAACGAGTATACCAAATTTATTACATTTAATAGAGGAATTTGGGTCCTTTTCAGGATATAGAATAAACTGGAACAAAAGTGAAATTATGACGTTAAAACCTCAAGAATCCACACACTTATTGAAATTCCCCTTTAAAATAGCAACAGAAAAATTCAAATATCTGGGTATACAGATTACTAGAAAACATAAAGCTTTATTTAACGCTAATTTTATACCCTTAATAAATAAACTTAATATAATGATAAAATTTTGGAAAACACTCCCTTTATCATTAATAGGCAGAATAAATGCTATTAAAATGAGCTTCTTACCACAGTTATTATACTTATTTCAATCTATACCAGTATATGTACCAAAATATTTCTTCTCTAAACTGAATGCTAATATTACTAATTTTGTTTGGGATTACAAATCACATAGAATTAAAAAAGAACACTTATGTAAACCAAAAGATGTCGGGGGACTTTCACTCCCTAATTTTTTGTATTACTATTGGGCAATACATATTAAGAATATAATTTACTGGTTGGATAGTTCAACTCAACAGACAGAATGGATAAAAATGGAGAAAGAGGATTGTTATCCTTGTAATATAGGAGCAATCCTCTTCTCCCCGAAAAAAATGAACAATACAATATATAAGAAAAACCCAATTATACAAGATACAATAAGAATATGGAAACAAATAAAACTATCCTTAAAATTAAGAAACCTATCATTGTTAACACCGATAGCGAATAATCCTTTATTTAAACCATCTATGATGGATAAAATATATAATCAATGGGAAAGTTTAGGAATTAAAAGGATCGGGGATATGTATGAAATGGGAGATTTATTATCATTTCAACAATTACAATTAAAATTTAAACTGAAAAACACTCATTATTTTAAATATTTTCAGATTTGTAATTTTTTGAGGACATACATACAGGGATATCAAAAAATAACTCCTGATTTACTAGAAGAAGTAATGAATATAAAAGCTGATACACAAAAATTAATAGCATATTTATATAATAGTATCTTAAATATAGATTTACCTGTGACCGAGGTAATTAGAGAAGAGTGGGAACGGGAATTATTGATAAAAATTACGAAGGCTACATGGGAAAAGTATTTGACATACATTCACAAGTGTTCGATTAACGCAAGACATAATCTAATCCAATTTAAAATTTTACATAGATTATATTACTCAAAAACAAGATGAAATAAATTTTATCCAAATATATCGCCCATTTGCGATAAATGTTTAATCCAAGAAGCAACTATAACACACTCTTTTGTTTCTTGTATAAAACTTCATGGATTTTGGAGTGATATTTTTGAAATATTTACAAAATTATTTAAGACAAAAATGGAACCCAATAATGAATTGATTATATTTGGGGTAATGGAAGACGGGAACAAATTGAGCTCATCTCAAAAGTCAATTTTTAATTATGGTTTAATAATAGCAAAAAAATTAATATTGAAATTTTGGAAAAATACACCAATACCAACGCTCAAAATGTGGATTGCAAGTATGTTGGATACCGCACATCTTGAGGAAATGCGATTCCTCCTAATAGATAAATTTGACCAATTCATAACGAGTTGGTCTCCATTTGTCGTCTTTTTGGAAACGTATGGTGCAAAACAGGTGTAAAAGCTAATCCGTGACTGCGGATGGTCAAGATTATAAATGATCTCCTTCTATTTTCTTTTCTTCTTTTCTTTTCATTTATTCTCTTTCTTCTATTTTCTATGTCTCAACTTTCTTATTTCATTCTTTATTTTTCTTTTTCACACACTATATATCTCACATTTTTCTATTTTTCATTATCTAACTTTTTTCTTTTTCTTCTTTATTTCAAAAATAAGAAGCTGTACATAAAAGGTATTATGAAAATATGATTGTATACAATTGTACTTCTAATAAAATAAAAATATTAAAAAAAAAAAAAAAACAATTACTGCAGACTCTGAAAGCTTATGGTATCAGTTCAAATAGGAGCAATTAAAATTATTCAGTTTGTACCAAACACCTTCCTCAGCTGCTGAATTAAAACGCTCTACTGAGTTGAAAAACAATTCAAAAATTACCACTCAGTGTCTGGAGAACATTACCAATAGCAGAACTGGCTGAATTCTGAAGGATTTAGTTGCAGTCTTTGTTAGAACCAACACAAGGGTTAAAACCAGCATCTATAGTTCCTTGTTTGCTATCCATGTTCTCCAGGGATGTTACCTGACCCGCTGAGTTACTCCATCACTTTCGGTCTTTTTTGTAAAACAGTATCTGCAGTTCCTTGTAAAAACAAGAAACTGCAGATGCTAGTTAATACACAAAAGGACACAAACTGCTGGAGTGTGAAAGGTCTCGACCCAAAACGACACCAATCTATGTTCTCCAGAGATGTTGCCTGATCTGCAGAGTTGCTCTTGCACTTTGTAGCCTTTTCTGCAGTTGCTTGTTTCTACAAGGGATAAAATTGCTTGACCTCATCCTCTCCAATGTATGCTAATGCCTCTGTCCTTTACAACATTCGTAGCAGTCTTAAGTGGAAAATTAACTCCCTTATTAATACCGTGCATCTTCCACTGTATGATGTGACCCTCCCTCTGCTAAAAGGGATACATTTAGAACAATTTAACAGTTTAAAGCTGGGCTTTGATGAAGCACTGTGGCTGTCAACAATAACAGAATTGTGTTTAATCACAATATGTAATCTTGTGACCTGGCACATCACTCACTCTGTCATCAAGAAAGACAGCAGCTCAACCCTGATTCAATAACGAATGAGAAGAGCAGGCCGGGTGCACCAACAGGCGTATGAAAAATGAGATGCCAGCGTTGCAAAGCTGCAACTCATGCATGCTAAACAGTAAAACCAGCACGTGATAGGCATCTAACAATCTCACAGCCAACTGAGCAAAACAAAAACTCCATAGTATTACTGCATCTTGCCATGAATGATGATGGATAATTAAGTAGCTGTTAGAAGGATGAATCCAAGTGCAAACCCATCCTCAATGACAAATGTACCGAGTCAATTCAACAGGGTTCAATTGTCATATGTAGCATCAATGGAAAAATGAAATGCTTACTTACGTTAGTTTTACATGCCCAATTACATAAAACTCAAAAATAGGTATTCAATAGTCAATAATACAATTAATTAATGAAATATCATGTAACCAGATCAAAATACAGATGCTCCCCGATTTACGATGCTTCGACTTGCGATATTTCGACTTTACGATGGTGCAAATGCCCGGCAACGGCAGCGGGCCGCACGTCACTTCCGATCACGTGATCGCATTGTATTAAATGCGTTTTCGACTTGCGATATTTTCGATTTACGATGGGTTTATTAGAAAGTAAGCCCATCGTAGGTCGAGGAGCAGCTGTAGTGCAAAACTGAAACAAAAACCATAGTAAATCATAGTTGCTGAGGTAGTGGTTAATATTGTGCAGTGCCAAACGGTGAAGAAAAGGCTGAGAGGACTAGTTACAGCTGAAGGTAAGGGAGAGACAATATTCTGGCTTTAGCACTGAAAACTTTGTTACACAATATGGTGCCTTGAGTCAAGCTGCTACGTCAATAATCTGCTTATCATTAGCTGGTTTAGGTTTTTCCAGAATGTCTTGGCTACAACCTCGGTTCAAATATGCGCGAGAGCGCTTAATTCCAGAGGAAACACAAAGGCAATTGCCCTTCATTAAGAAAGAGCCTGATACATTTTGTCAATGATCGTTTAAGGGGTTACATTAAAGGTCTAATGGATGGAGTCAAGCTACACACAAAGTAAGATGGTTGTAGTTATTGGAGGTCAGTCAACCTGGCCAAGGAATATTGCCACAGTAGTAGTGCAGAAAATCCAGACATCTTCATTGGCTTCATCAATGACCTATCTTCCATCATGTTCAGATGTGGAGATGCTTCCATGATGATCAATGGAATAGCTGTCATCAAATCCCACTCTTAACTTGAGCTCGAAATGGTCATTCCCTTCACTGTAAGTGCATGTCGCCACAGTCGGTGCTATCAACAAAATGCGCTGTAATTATTTTTGAGTCTACTCCCACAGCGCTTCTTAAACTCTCCACTCTGGCACAAAGAAAAACTATGGTGGCAGACCTTTGGGAATAGCACCAGTTGCAGATTCCTCTACAAGTAACACACCATCTTTTTGAGTGTTTTCTTTAGCATTTTCTTTTTTCATTGTAACTTGGTACACGTGACAATGCACTGAACTAAACATTTGTTTGCTATATATTCACCAATTTTACTTATGTACATACACTTTGCCTTTTTGGGGCTTTATATTCTTCAATGTAACTGTTGCCATAGAAAAAGGGCCTGTGACCCAGTGTTTTCTGTTTTCATTTTTGTTTTCACATTATTTAATGTAGAAAAACATTAATGGCCTTCATGGGTATTAGCAAACATAATTTAATACTGTAATAACAAAGGAAATATTAGATCAGAGAATTTTTTAGGCGAATCTTAAAATTTGTACTAAGGAAGGAAAGAGTTGGAACATTGCAGAGAGTGCATTCCAGAGCTTATGGTCTTGGCAGCTGAAAGCACACTTGCTTTCAATGCAGCAATTACTTTTCTGAATGTTCACAAATTTGATGCGTGCAGGATCTTGGAGGGTTCAATATCAATGTCGGAATCTGAATAGAACATCAGATGTAGTGTTCTTTAATTGATGCCATGTTCTTTCACCTGGTGGTATTCAACATTTACGCAAACAAATATACCAATACAAACCAGAGCTTTTTAGCTGACGACTAATTCGTGGATAGTGATTTGCTGAAAACAATTGATAAAATTGGAATTGCTGATTTTTGGTTGTCTCTATTCACTCACTAGAATCCTGATATGCTAGCATTTAATTGCAAAAAAATGAACCATTTTTACTTGCATTAGAGTAGTATCATTTATCAGCACTGCTTCGCCTCAAAATAGTAAATGTAATTTCAAAGACATATGCTGAAATATATTTCCATTATGTTAAATATCAACACTTAAAATGCAATTGTTTGATACTGCATTGAGACTAATATGCCCGAATGAGAATATATTACTATAGATATTGTGTCAAAAACTATCTTTTTTTTTTAAGCTGTCGTTATTCCACTGAAAATTCTTCCAATTCTTCTGTGCTCTCTCATTACCATGAAACCAGAAGGCATAATGCTTGTTTAATGTCATTTATGCAAAATGAAATATGGGATCACCTGACAGCCTCAATGAAACAGGCCTCAATGATATTGTTATGGCCTGCTACAGTATCAGTAAAAGGATAATGTGACCAAGTCATTTGTCTTCAATTAAAAAAAAAATTCCACCTCCTTTCTCCTGTCTTGATATTTGTTGAACAACCAGCATATCTATCCTCCATTACCGCAGTTAGGTCTAGATATTTTCTCTGAATACTGCTTCCCACTACCATCACTTAACTAATGTTTTCATTTCCCCAGACACATTGTGATCTTTAACAAATGGCTCTTCAACACCCAATAAAATAATTGTAATGGTGAGAGATCATTGAGGAAATGTTACTGCATATGATATATTGACATTTGTGATGGAATATTCTAGCCTAGGAATTATTCACTTGGCCAAGAGTTATTGTGGTCATATTTGGCCTTTGGAACATCATGATGGGTGTCCCTGACTCCAACCCGTTTCCATCTTTATATTTTTCCATGTTTTCTTTGAAAATTCAATCTACAGAATAAGTCAAAGATAAATGTGACTTTTGCACACAAGACCTTTCAGGGTCAATATTATTTTTCTGATACATAATCCATTAATATTCTGGGTCATAAGTAAGGGGGAAACAAAGTGAATTTATGAAGGTATAAATTATTTTTGGAACTCATCACAGTATAAATGAATCCAGTTCTCTGCTATTGGAATCCCTTGTATTTTAGTGGTCTGATAAACAACTCCTGGAGTTTTCAACAATGCTTTATTCGAAAGTTCAAGTTGCAGCATACAGGTTTAACAGACACGTCTGGCCACATCGGTGGTTAGCGCTGAACTAATGCGCGCAAGGGAAAAACCGCGCGAAAACAACAGCCCCTCCCGAGTCACGTGACCGCGGCTCCCGAACGCCGGGTTCGATATCTGCGTGCGCTAGCAGGCGCCGCTACAGTATCTTGAAAACAATCTGTTGAACATTTGTCCAGTGATAACCAGCAGTGATTGACCATCAGTTGATATTTCACATAAGCACACCAGCTTACCCAGAACTCCAAGACACAAGTGGGTAGGGGAGGTGGGGATTAGGTGAACTCTGCCCACTTCTGCCGGTTTCACTAGTAACAACTGCCCAGAATTGACGATGTACGCACTTGGGTTTTCTACTGACAGCCAACACAAAAAGGAACATTTTGTAGAGGAAACTTTATTTGTGTTATTTGAATGTTCTCTTTTTGAGGACTCTCTGTAAATATTATCAAATGGCATACTTATGTGGTTTGACTTTTCTAAATTGAATTTAAGTACTATCGATACAGACCTTTTTTCTATCTTGAAAGCCACAGTAAAGTCACTTTTTTCCTTGTTTGTGCTTGTAGGAAAAACCATTGTCCAGATCGTTTACAAAGAGGTGAAGATTTACAGTTTGACCAGGTAAGAAACCAAGAGTTGTAATTGTCGTCCTAGGAAATTTATAATTCTTTAATTTTATCCACCGAAACACCATTCTCCATGTTACTGAATATTGCTTGTTACTGTTACATTGCTAGCTTACAGTTTTAATCAATTTGTGAGAAAATAAAAAGATATTAATATCTAAGGAGATACAAAAGATTGCAGATTCTGCAATTCGGAGCAATAAACAAACTGCAGGAGGAACTCAGCATGTCAGGCAGCACCTGTGGAGGGAAATGAACAGGTGATGTTTTTGGTCTGAAAGAATGGAGGGAAGGTAGCCATGTAAACTGGTGGTGGGGGGCAAGAACGGCATTCAATAAGTTGACCCACATTGGAGGGGTGAAATGGTGAATGGAGTTAGATGGGGAGTGAGGGATGCAGGTAATACCAGTGTCTGGGACATGGTTGATGAAGTAATCAGAGGCTGAAGATTCTGAATTTAATGGGAATTGAAAATGGGGTAGGGGACCAAAAAAGTGAGATAGATGTGCAGTTGGGAACGGTGCAAGGAAGATCGATGGGATAGGTGTGTGTGAAAGGTAGCATTAAATTGGAGAATTTATCGTTAATGCCATCAGATTGTAGACTACTGAGGCGGAATATGAGGTGCTTGTTCCTCATTTGCATTTGCTTTCCATAGCAGAGAGGCGGCAGAGGATGGATAGGCTGGGGTGGGAGTGGGGAGGAGAATTGAAATAGCTAGCAACTGGGAGTTCCTGGTGACCATGGCAGACTGAACACAGGTGATCAGTAAAGCAGTAGCCAAGTTTGTGTTTTGTCTCACCGATGTATCACCGATGCATGAATCCAACATGCACTATTGAAAATGTTATCATTTTTGTGTAAATACCATTGTTATTTGAACCACGCCTATCACAGAACTTTGACCGAATGAAAAATGGTAACATTGTTTGGCAAATAGGATATGTTTAAAGAAATATTTGAAGAGCGTCAAGCCCTGTTTTATTCATTTTTCTTTTAATAAAGAAATGTCTTCAAATATGGCATTTTAATTTGAAATCAGATTTTTTTGAGGCTCATTGAGGATATCGATATTTTGCTTAAAAAGGTATTGAGATTGGAACCTGCTTGCTTTAATCTTGTCCCTGCATGGATTTCATTGTTAGTGGAATGTCTCCTACCCACTTTCCATTTGGTTTGTGTTTGCATTTCTCCTGAGCTTGATTAGTTAAATAACCTGTTTTGTGTTGTCACGTTTAATGATTTTAAGTACCAATGTTGAATAAAATAGATTACTTGGTTTGCAGTGTTCATTTATGAAGTCTGTGGGGTGTAGTTTGATTTCAATCGTGGCTGATTTTTCTCTTCCACGGTACATATTAGGACCAATGTGGCTTATTGTGAGGCAATTTATGTTGTTTGAGAACTACAAATTCAGGGTAGAAGTCAATTGAACTGAGCCTTCTTGGTACAAGTTCTGTGCTCATATGTTGAGCAATATATTGAACAACTGTTGTTTCTGCCTAAGGAAACTTGAAAGGTTTCTGTCAAAATAATTTGATAAATTGGATGATCGCCATGAAAAATTAAAACACTCAATACCACAAGGTAGTCATACTGAAAGAAAATTAATATTAATTAGGATATTGCACCATTCATCCATTAAAGATTGATTCATAAATAATGAACAAAGTTTCCAGAACACAAGGCAATGTTATGAGTGAAGCATGTGATAAGAATTAGTTGAAATCCATCTTTCCCTGTGGGTTTTTCTACATCAAATGCTGGTCTTTTATTTTTACATCATATGCTGATTCTCCTGAGATCCTGCTATTTTGAAATAGACAATCGAATGAATGTTGGTAAAACTCAGAGACTGAACAGGCCAGAAATGCAACTACTGCAATATTGAGTCTCGCTCATCTGCCAAAATTTCCCAGTTACTACAATGATTGGGAAAATGAAGCTGACTCCCAGCGTTTCTTTCTATCCCTGCCTCCTCCGGGCACACTGCAAAAAAATTAGTTAAACCTTCTCTTCTTAGCTATCTCATGTGCAAGTTTCTGACACATTGTACGGACCTAAGTGACCTTGTTAAAGTTATGGAAGCTCGTTCAGTTGACTCCTGCTTTGTTTGTTGATAACATCAAAAGAGTTTCTCAATTACTCCCAAATTTGTGTGCAGTATCCACCCAGATGTCTCAGAAGGGTCTCTTCCCGTAACTTCACCCATTTCTTCTCTCCAGAGATGCTGCCTGTCCCCGCTGAGTTACTCCAGCTTATTGTGTCTTTCTTCAGATGTCTCAGTTGTTCTGTTGTCTTCAATTTTGCACTACTCAATTATTTTTTCCCCCCTTATTCTACATGCTAAAATGTATCAAGCAAAACACAGTTAGTTTCAGCACTTCCCATGATCTGCTCATTTGGGAATTTTTTTTAAACAAATTTCTTGACAATTACTGAAGTTGCACCCATCTGATTGATTAAACATTGTAATTCATGGAAAGGCCTTGAGACGTGAGGAAGTAAGCTATTCATTTGTTTATTCATGCTCTACCCTGCTCTTGTAATGTTGATGCATTTGATCTAGTTTATGTTCCTGTCAGAGTAATTATGAAAATAATTATGCGGAAGGCATGGCAATGATCTGGCTCAGGAACGAAGAAGAAGTGGGTAGCTTTCTCTAGTTTATATTGGTCATTACTTGCTATTCAAATAAGGAGTGTGTTAGGGTATGTAAAAGTGTAATGTCTAGTGAAATGGAAAAAATCTCGGAGTTTTCGCGTGTGGTTTTGGCGGAGCAAGGAATCAAAGGCCAAATCTGACAACCACAAACACACCCACACAGAGTTTTAATAGTATACTAGACCAAGTGCAGACCCGTTGGGTCTGGTCCCCGAAAGTGCTTGACACCCCGGGGTGTTGTTCCCGAACGTGCTTCAGACCCCGGGGTGAAAATGTGCTGAAAAAAAGATGGCGTCGTTTTTGGAAAAAATCGGAGAAAATCGGCGAAAAAAAAGATGGCGTCGTTTTCGGAGAAAATCGGGGAAAAAAAGATGGCGTCGTTTTCGGAGAAAATCGGAGACAATCGGAGAAAATCACATTGGGGTTGGGGGGGGATGGATTTTATTAAAAAAAACGTGTACATAAACAGGACCGAATTTAATCAGGAGTGGCTATTCGTAAAGATAAATGTCATCTCTTTGGAAATGGCGAAAAAGGTGGGCCTTTCCGCGCGCCGTGTGGGCCAGGGGCCGTATCAAAGGCCGCGCGGCAAAGTCAAGCAGACCGTCGGACGTACAGACGGACGACAGCCAGAGAGTTTTAAAAGTATATAGACTAGACCAAGTGCAGACCCGTTGGGTCTGGTCCCCGAAAGTGCTTGACACCCCGGGGTGTTGTCCCCGAACGTGCTTCAGACCCCGGGGTGAAAATGTGCTGAAAAAAAGATGGCGTCGTTTTCGGGAAAAATCGGAGAAAATCGGTGAAAAAAAGATGGCGTCGTTTTCGGAGAAAATCGGGGAAGAAAAAAGATGGCGTCGTTTTCGGAGAAAATCGGAGACAACTCGGAGAAAATCACATT